>OY992540.1:0-600000 GCA_963921195.1 Pegoplata infirma | reverse complement strand
TGAGACCATCTCTTCTTAATATAAGAAAAATAAAAAATAAATCATTATTCAAAAATCCACCATGTCCGATCGATGGCTTAAAATCAAAACTAAACTCGGTTAAAAATTGCACATAAACGTATATTTTTCTCCACTGTGGGGCGGACAGAAGGACTACGTACGTTAAATTAATTAATATTAACGACAAAACCTTTTGCATACAAATTCCAAAACCGATATAAGATAAATACCAATACTTATTAAAAACCGATACCGATTCGAGGCTAAAACCAATACCCAATACCTAAATAATTCAAAACCAATACCGAAACCTCCCTGCAAAAAAAGTCATTACCACTTCTCAGTGGAGTGCTTTAAAACTATAACAAATGTAATGAAATACAACAAAAATAACAAAAAACACAAGACAAAAACACACAAACAGTTTTTTCTACTCCAGAATACATAGATATTCAGCACTTAACTCATTACCTATCGCGACACCTCCATACAAATGTAAGTAGATATTCAGTAGAAAAGAACTACTCCGTGGAAGTAGTTGGAAGTTGTTTGAAAGCTCGGAGTACTTCTTATCTACTGAATATCTACTTACTTTTGTATGGGAGTGTCGCGGAAGGTAATGACTTAAGTGCTGAATAACAACTATTTATGGAGTAGAAAAAACTGTTTGTGTGTTTTTTTCTTGTGTTTTTTGTTATTTTTGTTGTATTTCATTACATTTGTTTTAGTTTTAAAGCACTCCAAATAGAAGTACTCCGCACTTTTTTTGCTGGGCTATACCAATTCAACAAAAAATGAAAACCAATACCTATACCAATACTAATATAATTTTAAAAACCAATACCAATACCAATACTTTTATCGAATTGGTACCCATCCTTGAAAAAAACACATTAAAATTGCAAAAGATGATTTTTTTCTTCCCGACTTCGAAAAAAACTACACAAGGATTCCAAAACCGTTAAAACCAAAAAAATACGAAATTATTGAACGGCGTGTGGACCAATGTCAACTTACGATATTTTCAAAAAATTAATTTCATACATTTTTTTGCCGTATTGTTCTATATTTTAATCATTTTTTACAAATTATGTCATATTTTCTAATTAAAGATATTCTCATTAAAATTTAAGAGATCATTAACCCTTGTCGACATGGGGTCATATGAGTCCCACACAAGAAATTGGTTTTTCCCAATTACAAATAGATAAAAATTGAAAACTTTTATGAGTTTCGCGGACCATATTACATATACAAAAAATATCCCATAAACTTATAAAAGTTTTAAATTTTAAGCTATTTTTAATTGGTAAAAAAAAAAATTTTTGTGTGGGACTCATATGACCCCATGTCTACAAGGGTTAATGATGTCTTAAATTTTAATGAGAATATCTTTAATAGGAAAATATGATATAATTTGTAGAAAATGTTTAAAATATAGAACAATATAGCAAAAAAAATATATGAAATAAATTTTTTGAAAATATCGAAAGTTGAGGTTGGTCCACACGCCGTTCAAGAATTTTTTTTTTTTTGGTTTTAACGGTTTTGGAATCCTTGTGTAGTATATTTTCCAAGTCGGGAAGAAAAAAATCATCTTTTGCAATTTTAATGTGTTTTTTTTATATAATTGCAAAAAGTTGCTTTTCGGGTTTCTCCAAAATGTAAGTATACTTTTCCACCTCTGCTTTTTGGAGGTTAGCGATATCGTATTAAGCTGATATTTAAAATCTAAATATGTGTGATTAACTAGACCACATAAAATCCAAAATTAAGAAGATATGATAAAATTTGAATTTTTGACAATTTTTTAAAAAAATGCTCTTTGGCTTAAAAAAGTGGAAACTTCAACGCTGGAGGGGGACCCCAAGATGAAGTGCGATCTTCCTGAAATTTTAACCACATCGTTTTGGCATCTATTTTTACCAATCCCGCATAGCGCCCAAGCGAAATTCTTGAAAAAGCATTTCTCGATCCGCCCTAATGTACAACTTTTAGCCATATTGAGTAAAATGCCAAAATTTTAGGACATTTTTGTTAATAAGTCGAAAAATATTTAATTTTTTGCCACGTTATTAGAATCACGAGATAGGTATTTAAAATAACTTTAATCAAATACCAAATATGCCTATATTAATTTTGAGTAAATAGGCGTAAATGTTAAAAAACTGAAAAAGGACAATTTCCCACCATACAAATCGACGCCCCCTAAAAATGAGTTTGTGCCGCTAAAAAAAATACTTGTCGAATAAATTTTCGTTCAGAACAACATATCCAAACTTCATGAAGATCGGAGGGTGACACCTGAGAGACTCTACTTGTTAGTTACAAATATTTTCAATTTAATTTTTGTAGTTAAGGTCTTTGAATAAAATCCGTCCAAAATTGTAAAAGTTACATGCATTTGAACACAAAAGCATAAATTCAGTTTTATACACAGCACAGAGGGACACAGACAGCATTTTCCGGCCAAAAGTCACTTTTTGCATTTCGCAAATGCCATTATGTTGGGCACACTTAGAAGTATTTCCTCCAAATTTTTTTTTATATTTCGATTACACCTGCTCAAGCTGCATAGCCCCAAAGTCAGAAAAGCTATTTGAAAATATGAACATTGTGAAGTTGAACTTTTGAAATTTAAAGACTTAGGGTGTGGAAATATTTTTATTTTTGTGGAATCTAAGATAATACTATAAGCATTGTTGCAAAAAAATAGCAATATAAAAATACCAGAAAATTTGAAGTTACGAGGCTGTTAAATTTTTTTTGTTTTTTTTGTTTATTTTTTTATCATATACCTGACGCCGAATTCAGATTGAGAAAACCCGTAAGTGATATGATACCTTTTGCAACACCAGCATAAAGATTGGAATAAAAGCTATCAAAAAAAGTGGCACAATTTTGCACATAATAATTAATAGAGATTCCGCAGCCATTTATGTAGATGTGTATTAAGTGTTAATTTTGTGTATATCCTCCAACCACAATATTACTTTGCGTAACGCATCGAAATATCGGTGGACTACCCCTTTAAGGGTTATTTATTGATTCACAATCGATTCTAAGAGATTTTAGCGATTTCCATTCGTCATTCCGTCTGTCTGCCCGTCTGTCTGTGGAAGACTCGACTGAACTGTATCCAAACCAATTCAGCTAGACCCTGAAGTGTGCCATGAATAAGTGTTATGGTCTCACGGTATGTATGTTCAAAAATGACCAAAATCGGACAAGGGGGACAAAATCCCTCTTGTAGAACTTAAACAACCTTCAAAAAAACGGCAACTATTTTTTTTTTTTAACAAATGAGACATTTTTATACGAGAAGAACGTCAGTGTCCTTTACATGGACCAAGGAGATAAGGAAATACTGTTTTTTTGGCCCCTTTTTTTTAGGGCGTGTATATATAAAAGTCCGTCGCCATATCGATTTTTTATTTTAGCAACGGAATTGTATTCAGCGACATAAAAACCGCCTACATACATATTAGAACCGCCATTTTCAAGTTTAAGTTTTAGAGAAACAACTTTCTGGATGAACGTGCAAATTTCATTTTTGTTGTGATCGTCAAACAAGCTTATACACCATTTTGAAAATTGAGAACCCCAAAACCTTTAGGATTACAATTTCAAAAATTTTTATTCGAATCTTACAATTTTTTTAAGTTTTAGCCGCCATATTAGATTCGCCATTTTAAATTTGGTATTTTAAGTATCGAATTTGGATTCAGCGGCTATGGAAACTTTTAGCTACAAATTTTCTTTTTGATCGCACCACTTTTAAAAAATTTTGACGCCATATTGGATCCGCCATTTTATTTTTTTGAGCGTTAACCCCGAAAACCTTAATATACAATTTTTGTAATGCTACGACAAGTGGAAAGACTTTTGGCACACCTTCTGTGTGCCAGTGTGCAGTTGTATTTGTTTATTTCGTTTGTGGTAAATATAAAAACAGACAAATATAACTACACTAAAAATAATACATTAGTAGATTTACTAACTTTTTTTGCTAATGCTAGTAAGCTAACCTTTAGCAAATTTTTAGTTGAGATTAGCATGCTATCAAAAATATCTCGTAAACTTCATTTAGCGCATTAGAAATTTTGAACAAAATTTGAACTAATTTTTTTTTACTAAATTTAAAATTGAGTTAACCAAATTTTTACAAGCTTTTTTGCTAATATTAGCAAAAATGAATTGTAAATTTTTTTTTAAGAAAACTTAAAATTGCGCTATCTCGGAAACTAAGATTGCGCTATCTCGGAAACCAGATATAGCAAAATGGTGGCAATTTTTGGTTCTGTGCACCCAAATGGGTCATAACTTTGGATCCAAAAAAGTTAGCATTCCTGAAAATTTTAAAATGCTCAATCTCCGTAAATATTTTCGACACAACAAAATGTCCAAAAGCATTTTTTAGCTCTCAACACGTAGAACCAAAAGCTCTCCGAGTAATATTTTTGAAATTATCGAGTTTTTTAATTCTCAAATCCCGAGTGGTCACCTAAAATCACGTATCTCAACAAACTGTTTTTACTGGTCCCTCGGAGTTCGTTATAACCATGTTCGACTGTTACAATTTTGTTGTTTTTGTATTTTCTTGTTTCAACATAGCGTATGAGTAACATTAATGCAAATATCTGTTACTTATACGCATTGTTGCCATATATCAAGATTTTCCTTTTTTGCAAGTTTTTTGAGGTGCTAAAAAGATTTTAAGATTTTTTTTTTAAAAAACTTGTTTTTTTTTTTTTTTTTTAAATAATGAAGTTTTTTCAAGTTTTTCTTAATTAGTTAAAAAACACAAAAAGCATCAGTTTTTTTTTTTTTGTAAGTACCTGAAATATTCGTCCTAGACCAACCTTTTAGTATACCGACTGATTCAGAATCACTATGTATACTGTTACAATTAAATACGGCTTTATTCTATGAAAATATGAGATATTCGATTAGAATTTTGTTTTTAGCTTGGTAACCTTATTAAATCTTGGCAATCTTAAAATCAGACCATTCTTTGACTTGGTCGCCATATGAAAATTCCACCCGATATTCACTTAAATCTGTAAGTTAGCAACAAAGAATTATAGTTCACTTAAATTGTGTATTTGCTGCACTAATAAAAGATCTTACCACATATGGATCCACTCCGTTATGTATTGTCGAGCAAGCACCGGTGTTTGATATTTGCTTACTGTGTACAATTTTCTGAGCCTTCATAAATTATGACTCCTACAAGCTCAAAAATATTAATAGAACGATCGAAATTTGGAGTCCTGAAGGATTCATATTAGACTCTTATGCCCTAAATTAGTATGACGTAAAAGTAAGTGACTAGAAATTTTTTATGTAAAACAAAAACAAATTTGAGTTTTTTGTTTTTGTCTTACATACAAATTTTATAGTCACTCACTCATTGTCAGACCGAGATAGCGAATCGCACAGTTTATTATGGATGTGTAAAAAATTCAAAATATTTTTTTTTTTGAACATTCATAAAAGAGTTAGACCAATGGTTCCCAACCTTGTTTGCGCCATGCCCCACTTTTAAGTTAACAAAACTAAAATGTCCCCTCAACACTCAAGAAAAATTTTAAAATTTTTTAAATTTGTTTTAAAATTCAAAATTTTCTTGTAGTTAAGTAAAACTTTTGTTAAAATCATCTTTTAAACAAAGATTTTAGAAAAAGTTGTCAACAATTGAACAGTTCATGCGAATATGGACGAATAGACCATTTGTATAATTTTACAAATGACGATAAAAATGCAGGAAACGGCTAAAAACTAATATTTTTTCCAACATTTTTGCATAATGCACTAATCCATTAATGCAAAAAAGTTAAAAAAAATATAAGTTTTAAACCGTTTCCTGCGTTTTTATCGTCATTTGTAAAATTATACAAATGGTCTATTCGTCCTTATTCGCATGAACTGTACAATTGACTAAATAGTTTAACTAAAATATTTTTTTTTTTAGTGTTTTTGAAAAAAAAAAATCTTAAATATTTGCTCGTTGCCCCATGAAGCATTCAAATTGCCCCCCAGTGGGGCGAGAATCAAAGGTTGCGAACCATTGAGTTAGACGAATAATTGTTTGATTAATTTAAAATTGCTAATTTCGATTATAGGATTAATCGAAGAGTTTATGCCGATTAATCGAATAATATATGGTTTTTCTGGAAGTATGTATAGTTTTTTTTAAAGTTTTAAGTCATATAAGTTTCATATTCCAATATGCTGCAAAAACAGGGCAAGGGGGGAGGGGCATTTAACCGCGCTTAAAATAAAATTCCGATGTGATCTACTAAAATGCCGACACACGTATACTTTTTTTTGGTTTCCTCTACCAGAATCAGCCCTCAAAAGCCCATAATTTTGAAATTGCTGTACAGTGTAATAAAATCATTATCTATCTAAGTATCATTATATATTTCTCCAACTCTACAATATTAATAGAAATTAAAGTCTTCATGTTTTTCCTATCCTTAACACTCAATTTCGCACTTGAATTGCGTTTACACATTTCTTAATTTCATTATGACTGACTGAATTAGATTTATTACGGCTTTAAGGTTTTCGTTACAGCTAGCCACTCGTTTTTCATCACTTTATTATTTATCCATTTAAATTGTTAATTAATTATTGAAGGTTTTATTCCTTTATTTTATTTTTTTCCCCCAGTGACAAAAGCAACACCCTATAGATGCTCGGCTGTAATTTTGATTCTTTTGGCGTAATGTTTACAATGACCTTTTGTCATTGTTAATTTTATTAAGTCGAAAATACTTGAATGTAACAAAAAGCAATTATAAAATAATGTTTGCACATTTTTGTTACTTAACCTTAAATAAAAATACTTCCCAAGAAGATTCTAAGACATTTTAAGGGGTTTATTCTAAAAAAAATAAAGCAGGTTTGTTTGACAAATATTAATGCAATATCTGTCAAGTGCATGAAATATCTTTCAAATAAACCTAATTTAGGTAAAATTCAGTTATTATGAATAAACCCCTAAGTATATCGTAGTGACATAAGTATACAATAGTGACATAAATCAGTTTAGGCGCTTAAGCGTAATTACGGAACAGACAGAAAAAACTTTCAGTGTGGTGCAAAGTGGCGTGGCAACTTACGCCTCGAGATCTATTATGGTTTATAGTTCCCGCTTCGAAAGTACTATATGTGATGAAAATTCTATTAAAACCGGTTAAGGCGGTTAAGCATGATTATAGAACAGGCAGAAATAACGTTCAATGTAATACAAAAGCGCGTGGGATTTTACTCCCCTTTGTCAAATCGCACTCATTTACGGCCTATAGTTCCCGCCTTGGTTAGTTTCTTCAAAATCAGTTTAACCGAATAAGCGTGATTGTGAAAAAGGCGGAAAGAACGTGCAATAAGTTTAACAGGGGTGTCATTTTATGCCTCCTTTGTCTGATCGCTCATTTTATGTCCTATAGTTATAGCAGGAAAAGTAATTTAAAATTAATGCAATGTCTTTTCACGTGCTGATATGGCATATTGTTCTCGCCCATCCGCCAGAGCGCCCTCCTATTATAACCTTTAGTGTCCGCCAGGGTTAGTAATATGTGTGGTGAAATTTTCATTGAAACCGGTTATGACATTTAAGCGTGATTGCAGAACAGGTAGAAATAACTTTCAATGTAATACAAATGGGCGTGGCATTTCCACTCCTTTGTCTGATTGCCGTCCTATTATGAACTATGTTTCCCGCTTGGATTAGTACTATATGTGGTGAAAATTTCTTTAAAATCGGTTTAGGCGTTCAAGCGTAATTGCTGAAAAGACAGAAATAACGTTCAATATAATACAAAGGGGCGTGGCATTTTACTCCCACTTGGCCGATCGGTCTCTCTTTTGGCCTATAGTTCCCGCCTCGGTTAGTACTATCTGTGGTAAAAATTTCATGTAAATAGGTTCAGCCGTTTATCCGTGACTGTGGAGCAGATAGAAAGAAAAACCAAAGGATGCCTCGCCCCTTTGAGGAAATTCTATTTACAAAAAGTGGGCGTAGAAGGAGGCGTGGCTTCCACTCAAGATTGAACGACCTATATTTCCTTGCAAAAAACACCCTATTAGTATGCCAAATTTAATGCTAATCTGTAACAAACATCGAAATATAGTAACAAACAACCAAATATATTGAAAAATCTGAATTTCACAAAAAGTGGACCGGTAGAAGCTGATTTAATAAAACAAATTTACCAAAAATAAAAAAAAAATTGGATGGGGACCGCCTTAACAATTAAAGATAGAGGGTAGGTGTGTTCTGAGAAAATGTTTGGACTAAAAAAGTATTGTGGGTCGGTCATACATTTTATTGCTCTAAGGGCACTATTAGGGCAGTAAGAGTTGGAGCAAATTTCAAAAAATGCCGTTTTGTGTGGGAGCCCCCTTAGAAATTGGAGATAGCGTATTAGTTTGCTCCAAAGAAATGTGCAAACGTAAAAATTAATGGGGGTCGGTGTTGGAAATGACCCCTCTATGACGCACCATTGGAGCAGTAGAAATGATTTTAAGATTGGAAAATTACAATAAAATTTTTTCAAAAAATTTTAAAAAATTAGTAATAATCGTTATCCTATGATCCTACTGGGCAAAAAATTTGTAGAATCGATAGAAGTTTTACACAAAAAAATTTAAAAAAAAAATCAAAGATTACAAACATTTTCAAAAATGAGATTAAAATTTTAAAACTTAAAAATCGCATACTATAGCGCTTTAAGGAATTTTTAGGATTTTTTTTGGGATTTTTTTTTTTAAACTACGTAATTAAACAAAAATTTTGAAAAAAAAAAATTTGAAATTTGGATCATTATTGAAAAAGTTATGACCCAGCAAAAACTAGGTAACGAGTGCTCATTCCTAATTGGATTACCTGGTAACGAGTACTACTTACTCGCTGCGTTACATTATACGCCAAAAAAAGGCCTTACTTTTAACTTAATATGTACATAGATTTGCAATCTGAATTTTAAAAACCAGTTAAGTTTCATAAAAATATATTAAAAATCATTTTACTCTTCATTTATTTTCTCTCATTTAATAAGAGCAACTAAACAAACAATGCAGTTACTTTTTCAACTTTTCGTAAGCGAGCTAGGAATGGGCTATTATTTTTTAGCTTTTTCGTAAGCGAACAAAGAAGGTCTTGCCTCCAATGACATCGCCTTGTTAATGTAATTAACAATGAAATTGGAATGTAATTAGTTACTCATTTTCGTTATAAACCCTAAAGTTGATTACTTTGTAATGGAAGTTTTTGCTGGGGAGTAACTGAAGTTTGAGTAAAGGAACAACCCAGCAAAAACTAGGTAATGAGTACCGATTCCCAATTGGATTACCTGGTAATGAGTACTAATTACTCGCTCCGTTACTTTATACCCCCAAAAAAGGCCTTACTTTTAACTTACGATGTAAATGATTTGCAATCTGAATTTTAAAAACCAGTTTAGTTTCATAAAAATATAAAAAAAAAACAATTTTACTCTTAATTTACCAAAAAAATATTTTTGGTACATTTTTTGCGTTTTGAAGTAAAAATTTATTAACAAAGTTTTAAGAACATTTTTTTTAAATTTCGTTTTTTTTTAATTTCTAAGTCCCGGACACAATTTTGTTTTTTGACAATTTTTTTGCATTTCCCGAAAAAACTTGGATAAATTTGAAAATTATGAGAAAAAAAAAATATTTTACGCAAAATTCTACATATTTAGTCTTATGATATAAAATTATATACAATTATATCAAATTATATAAACCCAATATTCGGATCAAAAACGATCATATTTAATCTAATATAAGAAATTTTTAGCTATTTTGATCCACCATCCACCATTATTTTATCAAAAGTTTTTCTCAAATTACTTTCATAACAATTTTTTTGTAGATTTAAAATGCAAAGATTTTTCTCTCACACACTCATACAGAGAAAAATCTTTGCATTTTGATTCTACATAAAAATTGTTATGAAAGTTAATTGCGAAAAACTTTTATTTTAAGAGTTACAGCCAAATTAGTCTATAAAGGGTTTTAAGCCCATTTTTGAGGTCAAAAGTTCAAACCGCTTCACAGTGATTCGTTTCATTGGCAAAAATCAAAAAAAAAGTATGTCTTCAATGTTGATGATTTTTTTTATTTTTACAGTTTAATAGTAAACTAAAAGAAATATGTACTTTTCTGATTTTTAAGAAGTCATATGTTGCCACAAGAGGGCGCTAAAGTATGGAAATTCAACGCTATTGTGTTAAAACCTAAAAATTGATTTTTATGGGTTTACTAAAATAATTATGAAAAATCGAATTTTAAAGAAATCAACGAACTTTTTTTTGCAAAAGTTACTTTAATATATTAGCTAAATGTTGTATTTGCATTTTTTTAGAATTAATCTTAAAATACATTTTTGTATTGCTCTGAAATCTATATTTTTTCAACCGAATTCCCAAAAATTGACAAATTTTGATGGAATGCATAAAAAAAGTTCGTGAGTCAAAAAATTATTTTTTTCGCTTTTTCGATAGCTCGGACTATGGTTTATAAGGCAAAACAATAAAAATAACTAAGTTTTTGTCTGAAGTTGGAAAAAAGTTAGGTTTTTTTTGTTTCTTTATTTAATTTTTTTCAAAAGCTATATTATTAATGGAAAAAATATTAAAAAAAAATTTAATATTAAGTATTTTTTCGTTACACATTGATATATTATATAGTATTCTGTAAAAATATAATAAAAAATCAAAAAAAAAATATGCAGTACGTGGGCCGTTTTGCTTTAAAAGTTATCTATGACTTTTACTAAAATCCCCAAAATCACCAAATTTTAATGGCCTTCATAAAAAAAGTTCGTGAATAAATTTTTTTTGTTTTTCATTTTTTTTGTAGCTTTAACTATGTTTTATAAGATCAAAAAATAAAAATAACTAAGTTTTTTTTTTAAGTTGAAAAAAAAAATTTTAAAAAATCTAAAATTGGATTATTTTTTTTTTTTTTATTTATTTTATGTACTGTAAATAAAATTAAAAAAATACATCAACATTTTCGTGTTTTTTTATATAAAGGGATTTATTGTATTGTATATCATAAATTTATAGTAAAAAATTCGATGAAGTAAGAATACAGTGGGCCATTTTGCTTTAAAACCAGTATTTGATTTTCGTTGGTATCCCAAATCAAAACCAAATTTTTTTTTGAGATACATAAAAAAAGTTCGTACTCAAAAATTATTTTTTATTGATTTTTTTAACATCCTGGACTATTTTCTATACGATCAAATAATAAAAATAACTAAGTTTTTGAAAAAAAACCAAAAAAAAAAAAATTTTTAGTACCAAAAAAAAAAATTTTTTTTTAGTTTTTTGTTATTAACGGGTTATATACTTAGAAATAAAGCAAGTATTAAACGAGTTTACTTAAAACTTATTTTGAATAAATTTATTTTCGTAATGCAACAGGAAATAAGTGTTGTGAATGTTTTGTTTTTGCAGTTATTAGGTATTTTTATATTTTTGACTATATTTAAAAAAAGGATATATTAACAGCTTTTTTGTTACAGCAAGTAACTCAACGAAATTTGGCACACTTATTAACGTTATTTGATCTAATCTATATTAAAAATTTGATAGCAATTGAAAGATTTTTAAAATAGTTACAGCGATTTCAAGAAAAAGGATATATGGCAGCCACGCGAGTCCTTGCTCAGATTAAAATACAAATGTTGTACGTCGATGGTTATCTAAATTTCTAAGACAATAACTAAGTTAAGTAATTTTATATCAAGTTTTGTGGCTAAAACTCCACTTTTAAATTTCAGGATATACGACAGGTACAAATGTCCTTCGACCGATTTGCTCAAAATTTTTATTTTTTTTCTATTAATTAATTTTGTGCTTGCGTACCAAATTTGGAAAATCGTTGACAACTCTTTCTATTTTATTTTTGTGATTAAAATATATTAACACTTTATTGCAGTTTTTAAAAAGGATATATAAATAACTTTTGTTTTACAGAACCGATTTCAGCGAAATTTGGCACACACATTGACACCACTTATTCAAATTTTTACAAAATATTTCAAGAGTATCGAGTAATTTTTGGGCGATTTACAATTTTTTTAAGAAAAAGGATATATGGCAGCCACACGAGTCCTTGCTTCAATCTTGAAAAAAATTTACACATAAAAGACTGTATCAAAATTGGTAACATTGACAAAATTTGGGAATTTTGTGGCCATTTTTGTAGTTTTAATCACATATTTAAGTTTCAGGATATATGGGAGGTAGGTGTGTCCTTGCTCCGATTTTTCCAAAAACTCGTTTTTTTCTTGATTAGATAATTAAATGCTTGTGTTCCAAATTACAGAAATCTGCGACCAATATTCTATTTTTGCCCACTCGATATATGGGAACGAATCACTGTGCGCTTGGTCTGTTTGCAACCTAGAAGTCCAATTTCTGGATAGATATTATTTTTTACTCCCAACTCAACCGAAAATGAGCGGGGAGCGATAAAAAATACACTTTTGCACATCCCATACATTTTGTGGGTGCTCTAATGTGCACTCTAATCAAAATTTGTTGAAATTTACCCAATTTATAGTAGGAAACTGGACTCATACTATAAATTGGGTAATTTTACTCTGAATGTGTAAATTGAATAAATTGAGTGGTTAATTTAAATAAAAAAGAGGTGAATAAATTTACCAAAAAAACAAAAAAAAAAAAACATTCCCAGCCAGCATCGAACTCGACACCTTCCGATAGCTTTTACTTTTATTTGGCATTTTAGATATTTAACAGTATGAATTGGTTGACAATTTCATTTACACATTTGTGTGTAAAATATTTGAATTGACGGATAATATTTTAAATTTGCTGTGTTTAATTGGTTTGAAAATATTTTACGCATTTAGTGTTTATATTAACACATAATGCGTGCTATTTGACAAAAATTTACCCAATTTATAGAAGTAAGTTTACATGCGTTTTTTAGAGTGCAGGTATCGGTATTGCGGTTGTACCACTACTAAAACGTCTTAACACGATACCATTATAATAACCTAAATATAATTAAAAATTGCTACCGTAACCGTTACCCTTACCGTTATTCGTTTCGGTAAGCAACCTTGATTTTCACATAAAAAATACAACTGACTTTTAATGGAATACAAGCGACATTGCGCTTTCTGAAGAAAATATTAACTATGCTATTTAAAGCTTAATGCAAACTTTAAGCTCAGATTTTGATTAAAGTTATAAACAGGGAAACAAAAAAATTAAATCTCATGTTTTTCCAATGCATTGTAGATAAGAATTTCAGAAATCTGACATCGATTTGTTAGAGCATATTTTGGTTTTTAAATAATATTATTGCATCTTATTTTCCGTTTTATGCTGCGTATTTTAAGCGCACTAAACCGGGTTTTTAGAACATATTTTTGGTTTCCCTGGTTATAAAATAGTACTTTATTCATGTTGAGTAGCTAAGCGGTAACGAAGTACCGGGCGAGTTAGCTAGTATAACATAAATCAATGTTTAAGTATGGGAGGGCATGCTAGAAAAAAGTGTCAGCCATGTAGCTATCGAGCTACCGAATAAGGTTGTGACACATCAACAATCCAACAAAATGTCTAATATCTTACCCAAATATTTGAAAGCATTTGCTGGTAACGACCAACAAAAAATTGGCATTTTGTAAAATGTATCTAAAGTCATTTACAAATAGAAACCCAAACAGTTTGAGATGTCATTTATCCTTCAATAGCAACATCAACAACAACAACTTTAAATACTCTTGAACCAAAGAGTGAAAACCAACCACATCAGGCCACAAACAAATTGAATTGCTAACCTCGAATTCATTATTTCGATAAAATTGTTGGATGTGGATCTGAATACAAACAAAAGATGTATATGTACATTATAAAATATATTAACAAAACTATGTACAGTAGGGCGTCCCGTCAAATTTAATCTTCTAAATTTAGTGTCGTAATACCTGCCGAACAATATCCACGGAATGACTGATTGATCTTCAGTCGGCAACCAGCAGTCAAAGTTCAAAAAAATAAGTTTTTTTACCAAAATTCATGTCCGAATTTTTAACCAAATCCGGCTTGAAAATTACGAATTTTTGCGTACTTTATGGAAAAAATATTTAAAAAAAATTTAAAATAGCAATTTTGGTCCACAGATACTGATTTTTAAACATACAAGTTATTTTTTATCCAAATTGGTCTTAAAAGTTGGAAAATGTTTATTTTGTTGTTTGAAAAATATTAAAGAACAATATAAAAACACGATTTTGGTCCAAAAATGCTGATTAGCATCTGTGGACTAAAATCGCTGATCAGCATTTTTGGACCAAAATTGTATTTCAAATTTTTTTAATATTTTTTAGACAACATACTTAACACGTTCAAACTTTTAAAACCAATTTGGATAAAAAAAATTAAAAAAAATCATCTCTAGGCCAAAATCACTATATTTGAGTTTTTTAAATATTTTTGCCACAAAGTACGTAAAAATTGGTTTAAAAATTCGGACATGAAATTTAGCGAAAAACCTAATTTTTTAAACTTTGTCCGCTGCAAGTTGGGTTCAAACGGATCAAAAGTGGAGCTTTACTCAAAATTAAATTTTTTTTACAGAAATTATTAATTTAGGTTTAAAGTATATAAAATTCCACAACATTATCTGCCACAATTATTATTCTTAGTTGTTTAATTTTCTTGCAATCCGCCGACAAAGTCAAGTTTTTTTTTTGGTGTTAATGCCGGTTTTTTTTATACCCTCCACCCACAGTATGGGGGTATACTCACTTTGTCATTCCGTGTGTAACGCATCAAAATATCGGTTTAAGACCCCATAAAGTATATATATTATTGATCAGTGATCGATTCTAAGACATTCTAGCGATGCCCGTCCGTCTGTCCATCTGTAGAGGACACGATACAGCCCAAAATAAAAGAGCTAGACTTCCGAAGTTTGGCACGAATATGTCTTATATTCCTAGGCAGGTTAAGTTCGGTGCTTTCTAATGTATTATTCATCATTCATCAATCAAAAAATATTATATGCTAACATTACTGCTGCTCTGAATAAAACGGCACTTTGCCTCTCATTCAACCAATTGTGCGCTGGTTGCTGACTGAAGTTGCCCTTGCAAATTTTTTTCATAAAGTTTTCCACAATCAGCTATTTAGTGACCATCGTTCTGCAGGTATTACGACATGAAATTGAAAAGTTTAGATTTGATGTGACACCCTAATGTATATACATATTTAGTATATAAATTAAAACTAGTATTTGTAACGGTGACAGCTTAGTCACATCAATCCTAATGAAATGTAGACTACTGTACCATATGTACAAAAACAAAATAAAAAAACGGTCCCATTATTAGTCCCAATTCTATACCAGGCAATTTTCTTGCTGCCATTCTGAGATTACAGTGTATACACTAAATGCGGCAGGAAAAATTGCCTAGTGTGAATTGGTATTTAAAACAATAAAATTATTAATGTGTAAAAATAAAATATCCCCAAAAAATAAACAAAGCTTTTGACCCAGAAACTATACCTACTAATCTTTTCAGCGCCTGAATTCAAATTCAGAAATGCGGCAGGAAAAATTGCCTATGTGAATTGGGATTTAAAACAATAAAATTATTAATGTGTAAAAATAAAATAGCAACAAAAAATAAACAAAGCTTTTGACCCAGAAACTATACATACTAATCTTTGCAGCGCCTGAATTCAATTCCGCCATCAGAATGAAATTCTATCGTTGGGTTTTTGTGTAATCTTACAAGTAAAGTTTGCGAAACGAACCTTCCTGATTTCTTTGAATTTTATACACAAGATAGAAAATACCAATCTATTATTGATCTTCTGAGAATTCCTTGTGAGCAACAACTTTTTCTTGTAAATTTGAAATTTGTTCGTACTGTTCGTGGGACCATAATAAGCAGTTCGTTTTAGCCGAGGATTCGTTATAAAAGAAGTATTTTGTGTGAAAATTGATGCTACTATGTCGGGACTTTAGAATTAGTTCGTTATAACCGAGAATTCGTTATAACCGATAATTTGTTATAACTAGGGTTCGGACTTTTATGCAGTTAAAATCGCGTTTTATGCGCATAAAACATGCACCAAAAATGGAAAAATATGCGCTAAAAATGTAAAAAATATGCACTTAAATTTTTTTTTTAAAACATTAATTAATAAGAAAAAATAAAACTAACAAGAAAAACAAAAAATAACATAAAAATTAAGTCTTATAAACGAAAATAGGGTGCAATAAACACAAAAGTTGAAGTTCAAATAAAGTAAACACACAAAATTATAAAAGTAAAAAAAAAAATTTTTTGAGTAAATTTGTAATACTATTGAGTAAAAAACTACTCAATTTTGCACCAGTAAACGATTTAAAAGTATTTAGTAAACTTTTAATAAAAATTTATTAAATGCATACCAAAAATTTTAAGTAAATTTTTAATTGACACAATTAAAACTTTACTCAAAATTTTTCGTTTTTTTTAATAAAGTTTTTATTTGTGTCAAGTAAAAATGTACTCAAAAATTATAAATTTTTTTTAAAAAAGGATTAAAAAAGTTTCACATTTTTTCTTTTACAAAAAAAATATTTTTTAAAATCTTTTACCAAACACATTTAAGATATTGGAAAATTTCATAAAGATGATTTCAAACTTTGATTTACATAATCAAAAAACTATAAACTAAATGAGAATTAAAAAAAAAAATATAAAATTTTTATTAAATTATTTACTAAAATTTTTTTTTTTAAAACTTTTAAGTAAATTTTTAATTGTGTCAGTTAAAAAAATACGCATTTTTTTTGAAATTTAAACAAGTGATTACTTAATATTTTTTTCCCATATTTTCTTCTGTGTACTTTAACGCATACATTATAAAATAAAAAATATATACAGCAATGTAAAAAAATCATAAAATAAAAAAAAAAAATTTTTTTTCAAAATATGCGACAAAAATATGTAATATCAGCAATATATGCAAAAATATGCACTAAAAGCAAAATATGCAAAAATATGCACTAACAAATCAATGCCATTTTACTGCAAATTTCTTGATTCGCAAAGATATTTAGTTTTAGTTGCTCTCAGACTGACGACAACAAATATGCATTTGCATAAAAATCCGAACCCTAGTTATAACCGAGAATTCGTTATAAACGAGTTTGAAATAATCTGGCAACAGTGATTGAATTTGAATCACCCTAGTACTTATGATGAGTTCTATCGTGTACGTATGTATGTATATTGTCATTCAACTTTTATCAACCCAAAAATATTAAGATGGAGTAAAAAAAGTGTTTCTTCAACACATAAGTAAATAGGTACATACATAAATATATTAGAGGTGCTCTTATTTTTTTAAATCGAATTTTTGCAGTGATGTTAAATTAGCACTTTAAGTGCTAGATCTAGCTCTTTTTTTGGACTCAGCACAAAATTTTAGGAAAAAGAAATGTGTGCTAGATCTGGTGACCGGACATAGTCCCCACGGACATTCTCCCCATTACGGAAATGGCGATTATGACCGACTTTAACCGTTTCCAAAACGGTCATAATCCCAACGGGGATTATGCCCGTTCAATGTTGGGATTACGACCAAAATTTTTTCGGTCATAAAACCCTTTCAAATTATGGGGACTAAGAAATATTGGACCAGGAACCTATAAAGTATATATATTCATGATCCTTGATCGATTTTAAGTCGATCTAGCAATGTCCATCTGTCTGTCCGTCTGTTGAAATTCTGTTTTCAGCAATAATACTGTACGCGCTTGAGGTACCAAAACTTGCGTAATTTTCCCCGTAAAAGTGCTAATAATTTGTTATTAATCGGTGAAGAGTTTCAAAAGTTATGAGTAAAAATGTTAAGCTACCTCTAAAATTTTGGTGAATTTCACACAATAAGAATGCGATAACTTGAAACCTGGTGAATGAATATAACGAAACTTGGTACATCATGTTATTTTATCATTCCCAGCTATCACAAAAAATTTGGAATTTGTGCGCAATTGGAATTTGTGCGGAATTGCAATGCTATGAAAAATGCAATGTCATTTATATGCCATTGCACTATTTCTTCAGTATTTGTTATCGAATAGGGACAAAATTAATATCGTTTGAAAGGTGTTTCAAATACATTTCAAATAAGGCATTTTGGGCTTAAATTTTCTTACTTTTTGTGCCTACAATTTAGTTTTTAGCTAAAATTTATTAGTTAATATACGGACACATACTATATACCAATGGTTCCCAACCTTTTTTATGCCACGCCCCACTTTTAAGTTAAAAAAATTGTCTTGTCCCCCCTACACTAAGGAAAAATTTGTTAGTTTTTCTAATTGTTGTTTCTATTGAAAAATTACTACTTGTTTAGCAAAGTTTTTGTAAAATAAGCATTTAAATTAAGTTTTTAGTAAAAATGTTAAGAAATTAACAAGATTTTTGTAGTTAATTTTGCAAAAAAAAAAAAAAGTTTTAGTAGTTAATTTGACTAAAAAAATCGAGAAAATTTGCTCGTTGCCCCCCTAGAACCTTCAAATTGCCCCTCAGTGGGGCGAGAATCAAAGGTTGGGAACCATTGCTATATACAGACTCTACAGTAGAGTTTTATAAGAAAAAATGGGGAAAAACTAAGCGATTTTAAGAGAAAACAGAGCGGTTTTTAGCTAGTTTTAAGCTTACATGGCAACACTTTCTACGACTTAGGAGTGAGTGAAACAGACCTTTGAAGAATTAATGCTATTTGTGAATTAATTCACATTATTTTTAATTAACTTTTTAATTAATGAATTAATTCATTGAATTTTTTATTTAATTATTTTTTTGAATTAATTCTTTTTTTGATTCTTTAATTCTTTTTTGAATTAATTCTTTTTTTGATTTTTTTTTTTTTTTTAATTAATTCTTTTTTTGAATTAATTTTTTTTTAATTCGTTTTTTTTTAAAGCATACACATACTATAGCTTCAACCAAACAACAACATCATCGTCGCAAAGCAGCATTTTAAGCTTATGGTCATAGTATGGGCAATTATAAAGAATTTTATAAGCCAAAATGTATGCAAGAGAATACAAAAGTTTTTTCTTTTTTCGCCGAATCCCTTTCTACCAAATAGGAAAAAAAAAGTGAGTGTTTTATTTGCCAGTGCCGAATATTAAATAACTTCCAATATAATAGAGGTATTCCGCGAAAAAAGAACTATACTTTTGTTTCTTTTACAAACATTTTGGTTTATAACAATGTTTCATAGTTTTAAAAAATCAAAATAGACCGGGCAAAATTAATTAAAAAAGAATTAATTCAAAAGAAGAATTAGTTCAAAAAAAGAATAAATAAAAAGAAATATTAAAAAAAATACTTAATTCAAAAAAAGAATTAATAAAAAAAAATAATTCAAAAAATTAATTAATTAAAAAAATGAATTCATTCAAAAAATGAATTAATTCAAGCATGAATTAATTCTTTATGAATTAATTCATTTTGAATTAAAATTGAATTATTCACAAAATGAATTAATTATTTTTTTATATAATTCAAATTTAATTCAAAGAATTAATTCAAGCATGAATTAATTCATTAATTAAAATTTTTGATTTGAGAAATTGAATGGAGAATTAAAATTTCGAAGGTCTGGAGTGAAACAATAAAAACCGATCTGGCATCTTTTTTTCTTATGGCGCGTTATATTACCTTTCTCTTTCTAACCTAATTCCTAGAATTATTTGTAAATCTTAACCATGTGGTTCAAGACTACTTTTTTTAAAACCTGTCACTTAGGTCGAGTCTATATTACCCAACAAACAAAAAGGTCCGTTTACGGTCCGTTTTCGGTCCGTCTTAAACGGAATCCGACTCCGTATACGGACCGTTTTCTGGATCTGTATACGGACCAGAAAACGGACTATAAGGAACATCGAATCTGATTCGAAATCCGTTTAAAGTACGAAACTTACGGACCGTTAACGGACCGATATGCTGTGTAGAAAACGGAATTGACAGTCCGTAACAGATGTACACTCAGAAAATTATGTAAGTTACTACATGTTAGTTATTTGTATATTTTACAGTAGTTAGTTGTTTTCAACTACAAAGTCAGTTGTTTTTGTATGAAAAATATCAAACAACTATTTCTGTTAGTTATTTTAAGTCGTTTTTTTTGAACAACTAACAAAAAAGTACTGTGATGTAGTAACAGTTATTTAAAGTAGTTAATTTTATTTTTTTTTATCTCTGAAAAATTTTCATTTTTTGTTTCAAAAAAAAAAAAATTATTTTTTTTTATTTTTCACAACTTTTAAAAAAAAAAAAAAACTTAGAAAAAATTTGGTCTTCAATTTTTTTTGAAAAATGTTTTGGAAAAAAAATTATATATTGATTATTTTATTTTTACTACATTTTAGTTGTTTTGACTACAAATGTAAGTAGTTTTTACTACATAAGTCAGTTGTTTTTTGTCAGTTAAAATAACTGACATTGTTAGTTGATTTACCTGAAAATGTAGTTGACCCCAAAACAACTGACAAAGTAGTTATTTTAACTGACATTTTCAGTTGATTTTACTAACATGATTTTTTGAGTGTACAGTTTACGGACCGTTTACGTACCGTATTTTTAGGTGAAAACGGATAAACTCTGCTTATAGCGGGCCGTAAACGGTCCGTATTCGTTGAGTTATTTAAGCCAAAATAGGGTACATATATTTAGCTGTATATTTACCCTACTTACGTTCAATTAAATATCAATTTGATTTTTTCTGTAAGTACAGATCGAGCACTGGCTCTAATTATATTTGTTATAAGGGTTCAAGTTGAAAAAATGCAGAAGAAAAATTGAATTTCTAAAAATTATAGACATTTCTGGTATTTCCTATACCGGTTTCAAACACCCCAGTTAGTGTCATCTTCAGTAGGATTTTAAATGTCGGTTTGTCTTGTTTATGAAAACTGTTTTTTATATATGTGAATATTTATAGTTTCTACAGAATAAATTTTGACAGTTTTCAACACTACAATTCTATTTCTAGCAATCTCAACCTAACTTCATACTTTCTTTCAACTTTTTTGTCTCTTACATTGTTTTGCAAGGGTTACCAACATGATCTGGAATTGCAGACACAAATGAAGGAATTTGCTTTTTCTGTTTCGGAGACGTGCCTAATGGCGACATATTTTGTCAGTAATTTTATTTGATTTTTTCTGTAAGTACAGATCGAGCACGGGCTCTAATTATATTTGTTATAAGGGTTCAAGTTGAAAAAATGCAGAAGAAAAATTGAATTTCTAAAAATTATAGACATTTCTGGTATTTCCTATACCGGTTTCAAACACCCCAGTTAGTGTCATCTTCAGTAGGATTTTAAATGTCGGTTTGTCTTGTTTATGAAAACTGTTTTTTATATATGTGAATATTTATAGTTTCTACAGAATAAATTTTGACAGTTTTCAACACTACAATTCTATTTCTAGCAATCTCAACCTAACTTCATACTTTCTTTCAACTTTTTTGTCTCTTACATTGTTTTGCAAGGGTTACCAACATGATCTGGAATTGCAGACACAAATGAAGGAATTTGCTTTTTCTGTTTCGGAGACGTGCCTAATGGCGACATATTTTGTCAGTAATTTTATTTGATTTTTTCTGTAAGTACAGATCGAGCACGGGCTCAATGTAAGAGACAAAAAAGTTGAAAGAAAGTATGAAGTTAGGTTGAGATTGCTAGAAATAGAATTGTAGTGTTGAAAACTGTCAAAATTTATTCTGTAGAAACTATAAATATTCACATATATAAAAAACAGTTTTCATAAACAAGACAAACCGACATTTAAAATCCTACTGAAGATGACACTAACTGGGGTGTTTGAAACCGGTATAGGAAATACCAGAAATGTCTATAATTTTTAGAAATTCAATTTTTCTTCTGCATTTTTTCAACTTGAACCCTTATAACAAATATAATTAGAGCCCGTGCTCGATCTGTACTTACAGAAAAAATCAAATAAAATTACTGACAAAATATGTCGCCATTAGGCACGTCTCCGAAACAGAAAAAGCAAATTCCTTCATTTGTGTCTGCAATTCCAGATCATGTTGGTAACCCTTGCAAAACAATGTAAGAGACAAAAAAGTTGAAAGAAAGTATGAAGTTAGGTTGAGATTGCTAGAAATAGAATTGTAGTGTTGAAAACTGTCAAAATTTATTCTGTAGAAACTATAAATATTCACATATATAAAAAACAGTTTTCATAAACAAGACAAACCGACATTTAAAATCCTACTGAAGATGACACTAACTGGGGTGTTTGAAACCGGTATAGGAAATACCAGAAATGTCTATAATTTTTAGAAATTCAATTTTTCTTCTGCATTTTTTCAACTTGAACCCTTATAATATCAATATATTTTATTAAAAATTACATAAGATAATTGTCTTGAAGATTACTTGATTTTTGTAATTTTAAGAAATAATGTATGCAAATTTAAAACGTAACAATACATTTTTTCTAGAGAACGTCCAAGTTTTCAATAGTCAAATATTCTCCGGTTACATTGGAATGTTGACGCCTTTGACATATATATTTTCCATTTATTCAACATTTGTTGCTTATTTGCAAGATTAAATATTAATTCATATTAAATATTAATTCCCTTAAAAGAAGGACAACAGATTTAATTATTTTGGATTTTACAGATCATTTAATGGATAATTCTGTGTTCATATTTACCTTTTTGTTTTGTTCATTTAATTCATATTTCCACAGACGGTGTTTCTGTAGCTCCTTTCCAAATGTTCACATCAAAAGGAATGGAAATTTGCATGAAAAATTGTAAGCTGAAATAATTGTAAAAATGCAATTAATATGTAGTAGTATGTATTAGCAAATGTTTTATTTTAACTTACCAATTTTTCATATGTAAAATGGCAATTGTTGTTCCAAACCGTGCAGATTTCAATAAAAAATAAACAATTTATTAATCTGTGAAATTAACTTAATTTTGAGAAAAATAGTGAATGATTTGGCTCCAAAGATTTTATTCTTGGTTTTAGTTCATAAATTTCCCAAAAATAAGGAACACAAAGTTATTTAATTTTAAACCCTTTTTTAACTAGAAAATGGGTTCGGACCCCATGGGTCCAGCCCCTGTTAACTCGAGACCCCTTTGGGTCCTTTAAGGGTCCCCATAGATTTTGACTCAAAACTTGTGGCCGTTTCGCTCTACCTTGCTTAGTTTTTGAGATACGGTAATAAGGGGTCTGACAGGGTCTTGAGAATTTTAAAAACTGGATAACTCAAAAACTATTAATCGGAGGGCTTTCGGGTATTTTGCGGAAGTGTTGTACGAGTTAAGAGCTACAAAAATGTCGTTGGATCTTTTCTCGTGTTGGCAGTATTTTCCGAGATATGTGCATATGTAAAATCTCGGGAATTTCAAATTTTAGATCTGTGTTCATTTTCCAAGAGCTTCAGTTCACTCACTCTTAAAAACTTTGCATGAGGGGATTGTGGAATCTCAAGTCCCCCGATAAGAACATTGCTAAAATTTAGGATCTTGCACTTTCTTGTCAAAATTACTAGTTTCCTCTTTTTTGGGTTAACGTGAGTCCGTTATCTAATGGCCATTTCCCCATCATCTTCAGTAAATCGGGGGAAAATTGTTTTACAAATTTTTCGAGAGAGCGTCTCTTCTAACAATAAATTTATTAAATAAAAATACATTACAGGTAGGGGCATTAGCTTAAGGGTTAATAATCTGAATTTAAATAAGATACCATTTAGTTGCAGACCTTTTAAAAGAATATCAAAAAGTTTCAATGGAAAGCCATATGCTCCTTGTAGGAGTTAAATTAACAAATATGTATATAATATCCTAACTTGCTCATTTTTAACCAATTTCAGTTTTTATTGCCTTATTACATAGTACCCCTGATCACAATTTTGTAATCGTTTAAATTCAAACAAAATTTAAAATATCGAAAAATTGAGAGAAAAAAGGCATAATTTTCCCTTGGTATCCGGGATCGTTTCCGGGTCCACTTAAAAATATCGGATTAACTACAAATTTTATTTTTTTTTGAAGCTTGAAGTTTAAAGGAACAAGAATCTGGCCGGTGAACTGAAATTAAAACACTTTTAGTTTTTCCCATAATAATAAGAACACCTCTAATATGTATATAGACGCACATGCACACACAGATACTTAGAGAAGTTGGTGTTAACTTGCGATAACATTTTTAAATGAAAGAATATTTTTAAATGAAATTAATGGATGTAAAAAAGTGACGACAGTCTAACTTTAAAAGCACTTCCATTAACTCACATGTTTTACAAGATTATTTTTATTTTTTTGCTTTGTTTCCCTTGTATAAAAATATGTAAACAATGTCTGTTATCGTTACATACATAAAAAATCAAATACATAGAAGTGCCTTTCATTCATTTATAAAACGCAAAACAATATCTCTTATCCTACTACGACGAACGCACAGTGGGATGCAACGGCTGACAAAATGGTTTATATTTGGCCTGTTTTGTTTTTTATGCCCTCCAACCACAGTATGGAGGTATACGCACTTTGTCATTCCGTTTGTAACGCATAAAAATATCAGTCGGGGATCCCATAAAGTGTATATATTCGTCCGTCTGTATAAAACACGATTCAATCCAAAATAAAAGAGCTCGGCTACACTCAAAAAAATAAAACTGTAAAGTTAACAAAATTTTTTTTGTTAACTCGAGTTTACTGGCTTTTTAGCAAATTTTTAGTTAAAATCAGCGTTCTAACTACTTTTTTTAGTTAAGTT
This sequence comes from Pegoplata infirma, assembly GCA_963921195.1. Classification (NCBI taxonomy): domain Eukaryota; kingdom Metazoa; phylum Arthropoda; class Insecta; order Diptera; family Anthomyiidae; genus Pegoplata; species Pegoplata infirma. The sequence goes on along the minus strand of OY992540.1, from coordinate 575,134 downwards.
CAATTTACGAAAATACCAGTTTTGTACAAATTTTGAATTAATTTTTTTTGTTGACTTTAAAACTGAGTTAAAGAATTTTTACTAATTAATTTGCTGATTTTTCGTAACATATTTGTTAAGTGAAAAAATGTTAGAAATTTCTTGTGTAGCCTCCTATGAAAATCTCATAAGTTCTACTTAAGCTGAACTTAATGCTGTGAAAAAAAAAGAATAAAATAAGTGAAGTGTTAGTGTATAAAATCAATATTTAACAAACTTACAATTTTTTTTACAAAAAGTTTAGCTGAATTTAACTTATTTTTTTGTTAATACATACATAAAAATATTACGAAATTTTCAGCTGAATTTTTAGTTAAAGTTACGTTTTTTTTGCTACATTCATTCTACGAAAAGTTAACTAAATCGTTTTAGTTAAATTAACTAGAAATTTAGTAGGTTCAAAATCAGGTGTTTTTTTAGTTAAATTTAACTAAATTTTTTGCTAACTTTAGTTTTATTTTTTTGAGTGTACTGAAAATTGGCACGAATATGTCTCATGGTCATAGGCCGGCTAAGTTCGTCAATGGGCAAAATCGGCAAAAAACAAGTTTCCCCTTGAAGAGATAAGCCAACGAATGATTCTTTTACACTCAAAAAAAAAAAACTGTGATGTTAGCAAAAAAAAGCTTGTAAACCTACAAGAAAATTTGCTGATTTTGAACTCACAATTTTTTTGATAAAGTTAGCAAAAACGTTTTGCCAAAAATTAGTTAACTGAATTTTTTTTTATTTCAACTTAGTTCATACATATTTGAGGACCCCATTGGGTTCGGACCCGATAGGTCCAGATCCCGATGGGACTACACTCAAAATATTTTGTAGGCAAAAACAAATGAAAAACACACTTAAAACCAGTGAATAAACAATTGAAAACCATCCCAGTAATTATTCATTTGTTTTAACAAACATCAACATTTATTTTTTACTGTTGACAAAATTTTCTAAAATAAATAACATTAAACATTAAAAAATTAAGTTTTTTTCACTCTTTTTTACCAACAAATTCGAAAAAATAACCTGCGAAAACATTAAAAATTATTGATAGTTCTGTTATTTTTACCAACAAATTTCAAAAAAATAACCTACGAAAACAATAAAAATTAATGATTTCGTAGGTAATTTTTTAAAATTTTTTATTGAAATATTTTTTTAAAAATTTTTAATAAAATTTTGGGGAATCGATCCCGCAATCAACTACATTCTGGACAGACACTCTACCCATCGTGCCAAAGTCACTTGATACAAACATGTTTTTATATTTCTATAAATAAATTTTTGATTTTTTTTTTTCTACAAAAAAATAACTGGCTTGTGTAGGTAAAAACTAATGATATTTCATTAAAAAATCCCAACAATTTAAAAAAAAAATTGCTTACACAAATCATTAAAAATCAAAAGAATAATCAGTAGTTTTTACTTACAGAACAAAAATAAATGACTTTAAAAATTAAATGCTAATGAAAGTCTTTATTTTTTCGTGTGTTATTTTTGAAACAAATGACTGAAGTAGTCATTAATAAAAACTGAACATCAAACAAATGTTTTTTCTTTTAAAAACGACTAAACGGAAAACTTTTTAAATAAACTACAAACAGTTAATGACATAATTTTTTGAGTGTAGACCTAGTTGGGTTCCTTAAAAATCGTCATAGTTTTTGATCCAAAATTTGTGTCCGTTTCGCTCTGCCTTGCTTAGTTTTTGAGGTACGTGATTTTAGGGGACCACTGGGGTTTTGAGAATTAAGAAATTCGATTACTTCAAAAATATTACTCGGAGAGATTTTGGTTATTTTGTCTTGTTCTACGTGTGGAGAGATATAAAAATGATTTTGGACTTTTTGTTGTGTTGACAATATTTACCGAGATATGAGCATTTTAAAATTTTCGGGAATGCTTACTTTCTTGGATCCAAAGTTAAGACCCATTAGGGTCCACACATGTGAAGGGGACCAGCGATACTATGGAGAGCCCGAGAACCAAAAATGGCCTCCATTTTTTTCTATCCGAGATAGCGCCATTTAAGTTTTCTTAAAAAAAAAAATACAATTTATTTTTGCTAATATTAGCAAAAAAGCTTGTAAAAATTTGGTTAACTCAATTTTAAATTTAGCAAAAAAAATTAGTTAAAATTTTGTTTAAAATTGCTAATGCGCTAAATGAAGTTTAAAAGATATTTTTGCTAACATGCTAATCTCAACTAAAATTTTTCTAAAGGTTAGCTTACTAGCATTAGCAAAAAAAAAATAAGTAAATCTACTAATTTATTATTTTGAGCGTATTGTTAATGGCACTCTTTGGTATTAATAAAAAAGATAAATGTTTTTGGCTTGCTTTCAAGCTAAATTGCATAAAATAAACTAATTTTATCAATATTTCATCAAAACTATTCCAAACGACGCTAACAATCTAAGTTTGCCAACAAAAAAGGCCTAGTAATAGAAGCACCAACAATAAATCCAGTTGACATCCACTTTTTTTGCGTTCTACTCGGCGTTCTTTACACTTATTGGACTGTCAACAAAATCAGATAACCACACGATTTTTTGACAATTCGTAATACTCAGTGGAATGATGTAAACATAGCTTTAACAGCAGCAGAATGTGCAATGATTATTTTTTTTTACACTAGAACACTTTAAACAAAATTTTTTTTCTTAAAACTGAGAAAAAAAGAATAAAAATTATTACCATTTCTTTAACGAAAATACTTACATTTTGCTAATATTACTGTTAAATAAAAAAAAAACGAATAGCAAAAATAACAAAAAAATTGTTGTATTTTACCAATAGTAAATTATTAAAAAGTTCTGTAAAAATTCAAGTTTTACAAATTTTTTTGCCAAAGTTTAGTTGATGTAAATTACGACACCTTTTACCAATATTTTGACTAAGTTATTTTTTTTGAGTGTAGATTTAACATAAGTACGTGTTATGTTAATTCATAATAAGGAACATGAAAAGGCCTCAAATAGTGTTTATAAAAAACCGACATTTGGAAAACCGGTTTCTCGGTTAACCGAAAATCAGCTTTTTCGGTTAACCGGTTTTCTCGGTTTAACCGGACGTAAAACCGGTTAACCGTTGTTTTTTCTTTAACTGACAAACCCAAAAAATTGGCACAAAATACCCATAAGGGTCGCAGTGACGGCCGTTAGGGCTAGATCACCCCTTGAATAATAACCCAAAAAATACTTTAAAATAGCTTAATTTATTAAATACAAAAGCGATTAATAACTTAAGTTAACATATTTGTTTCTTTCAGCAAAGTTGGCAACTGATACCTTTTCAAAATAGCGGTATTAAATACGGCGCTTTTATTTCCCATATTCTCCGGCTTTAATTTAACTTTTATTGGTTTTATTTAAAAAATACATCACTTCGTTGTAAATTGCAGATCGTATTTTATTCGATGTTCTTTTATTGGCATTCTCTCCATTAACAGGAATTTTACTATCTGGTTAACAGTCACTTATAAAGTTTTCAATGAAAGTGCCCAAAACTTGCTTACAACAATGTGAATTTGTAATATTTACCAGATTCTGAATAAAATCTTGTAGATAAAAAATATTTTAGACTTTCTTTCCCACGGATTTTCAAGGTTTTTTTAACGAAATTTTGAAAATGTCATAAAAAATAAGTAAAAATCCTTAATAATTGCTAAAATAATCCGTTTTGCATGTATTTAAAGAAACCGGTTAACCGACAGAAAAAAAAACGGTTTTCGGTGCACAGGAAATTTTTAATTCCGTTATACCGGTTTGCAAAAAAACCGAAATTTAACCGGTTTATAAACACTAGCCTCAAATCAGAATAAACTATTTTAATAGCACAATTAAAAGGTCGAATAAATAATAAATTTTTATTATTTTTAATAAAAATTAACAAACTTGGCAAAATTTCATTTATTATAAGTTATTAGAAAAAGAGGTTTGAGTAAAAAACAAGTAAAAAACAAGTAATACCCTGCACCAGTGTTTTCCGGCAAATGGGTCTAAGTCCAAACATGGACCGATTGGGTCTATTTTTTGTCAAATATTTAATAAGTGTAGACAACACCCACAAACCAAATTTGAGTGAAATAGGCTTTTATTCGTTGCGAATAAATTGCTTTAAGTATATTTCGAGCGAAATTTTCATAAGGGGCCTAAGTCTAAAATGGCGTGCTCTCTAATCAAAATTTGTTGAAATTTACCCAATTTATAATAGGAAACTGGACTACTACTATAAATGGGTAATAATAATAATTGAATAAATTGACCACTAGTGGTCACTTTAAATAAAAAAGATTAAAGGATTATGACCGAAATGAATTAGGTCATAATCCCCATAACGTAAATGGGGATTATGTCCGTGGGGATTATGTCATGTCACCTTATTTTCGATTAATCGGCATAAATTCTTCGAATAAACCTTTAATCGAAATTAGCAATTTTAAAATAATCGAAAAATTATTCGTCTAAAATTGTTCGATTAATCGAACAAAAATTAATCGACTGAGCACCATATACACAACCCAACTGAAATTTTGTTGAACTGAAAGCTTTTGGAAAGGAATCACCTGAATTCAGGCATGATTTCCGTGGGCGATGTCACAGTTCAATGCACTTCTTAGTAATTTAGATAAATCGCTATTAAGACGCAGTGTAGAGTTGATTTAAGCCCAATACAGATGCAAGGAAACCTTGTAGTTTTTTTTTCCAAAAATTCATAATTTATTATTCAAAGAGTGTTAAAGATGTTAAAAAGGAAAGCATGTGTGAAATTTTATCAAAAAAAAAAAAAAATTATAGTAGTATTATAAGTTAAAAAAAAAAATCTTATCCCTTACTTCTACTGCATTATCCAGAGCGCTCTTTAAGCTGCGGTATGCTACACACAAAAAAACCTTGTCAAATTACTAGAAAAATTCTCGTAATCCCATTTCACTAATATGTTACAGTTTCCCTTGTTTTTTAGCAAAAAATTTTCGATCAAAATTTACATTTTTTTTTTTTTTGTAATTTTACGAAATCTCCTTGTAAGTTTTATCGCGTCAAAAAAATTTTAAATCTACAATTTTTTTTGGTAAAATTTTTGTAGAATTACAAAATTATTGGTAAAAACCTTGTAAAATAACAAGGAATTTTTGTCAAATAGGAGGTAGCAAAAAAAAAGTTAATTTTTCTTGTAATTTTACAAATTTTTCTTGTAATTTTACATATAAAAAAACATACATTTCACATCGGCTTTACAAAAGCGTAAAAATTTCGCTGAAGAGGTATTCTTCTCACTGGTGAAAAACCGGTAAAATAACCCGGTATATGTTGCAGCAATACACATCAAATTTCAAATTGTACAGACCATTTAGAAAGCGTTGAAATTTAATATTCAGACATAAAAAGAAGCATTTATAAGTTGTTGGCACTGTAAACATTAATTAATTTAGATCAGAGACCAAATATAACAGTTATATGTGTCTTTTTGTTTTAAAAAAATCATGAAACGAATGTTGTCCAAACTTAGTATTTTATATATGAAAAGACTTCTAAAGATGTCCCGTGTTAAAATTTGCAATAACATTTATTTTTTGATTTTTTCAATAACAGTAACAAATAACAGTTATTAAAAACTTTTTGTTCAAACAATCTAAAATAACTTTTATTTTATATTTATTTGAGTAAATAACTGTTATAACAGTTATTTAAAAAAAAAAATCAATCAAAGTTTATATCTCTAAATCAATGGTTGAAGTATTAGATATCAATAGGATTCTTCTGCATGCGTTTATTGTTGTTTTATTTTAATAACTCGAGTTTTTTAAGGCTCAAAGAGTTTTTAATAACAGTTATAAAAAATAAAAGTTTTTTATTTCTGTTATTTTGAACAGATATTTATATAAATCATTTCAAACTGTTATTTTTAATTTTTATTTGAAAAAATATTTTTGAACAGTTAAATTTGATTTTTTTTTCAATAAATCTCATAACTGTTATGGTCTCTGATTTAGATAAATACCCAGGCAGAAAAATACATACGGGCCAGATCTGGCATAGTACCTAATAAGGTGGTATTAATACTGGCAAAGTACCTTTTTTTTGGGTCTTTAGTACTTGCTAAGATGCTAAATGATAACACCATTTAGTAAAGTACTTTTAAAAGCGCTTTCCCTGTTCTTTGAAAAGTATTATCCGAGATTTTTTGAAAAAGCTTTTTAACTAAAATAATCCATTACAAAATTAAAAATGTACGAATAAAATTAATTTTTATTTAATAATTTGTACATTAGAAGTCTTTTTTTATTTTTTTCATTTTAAATAAATTATATATTAACACAGCATGACAAAAGTGACCACTATTTTAGAAAATAAGAGGTATGACCAACATTTCCATTTATTTGAGACATGCTGAGTCTAATGGCGTACTCCGTTTTTTTGATGTATGGTACAGATTTCTTTCAAAATGTCATTAAAGAGTATCTTATTTCCAGCCTGTTTTTTAACAAAAAAAAAATTTAAAAATTGGTTTAAAGCTTTGCATCTTAAGCCCTTAAATTCGCAAATTTCTTAATTTTTCAAGGTTTTTTTTAAGTATATAATGGGGGAACCTTAAGCAATTAACTGACCAAAAATTTGTCCAAAAAAGTTTTCATTTGCAAAAGTTATCTTAACAACAAGTAATAAAGTTATAGTCGGTCAAGACCGACTATATGATACCCTACACCGGTGTTTTCCGGAAAATGGGTCCCAAGTCCAAACATGGACCGATTGGATCTTCCTTTTGTTAGATCTTTATTTAGTGTAGAAAACACACACCGATCCAATTTTAGTGGAATTGGTTTATTTTTTTGCCAATAGACCGATTTAACTGAATATCGGTCGACTAAGTCCAAAAATGGTGCAATTATATTCCGATTTGATTAGGTTACTAAAGTACACGTTTAACACCTGAAAGTAAAATTTTTATCAAATATTTACATTTTTATGAATTTTGAGGTGAATATCGGAAGGGTGGTTTGTATGGGGACTACAAGAAGGACTGACCCGATTACTTTGAAATTTGGAATGATGATTCGTGCATACAAAATTTAATTACCTGTTTAATTTCAAAGCGATATCTAATATAATACGGTTATAAGAGTCATTTAAGCCTAATCCAAAGGGGGCGTTTGAATGGGGGCTAGGTCTTGACATTGACCTATTTTCTTTAATTTCAATAGGCTTCGTCCTTGGGCCAAAATATGCTTAAGTTTCAAATTTCAAGTCAATTGATTAAAAATGACGACCTGTGTCGTGCTGAAGCCGATAGATGGACAGACAGACGGACGGACATCGCTAAATCGACTCAAAAAGTAATTCTGAGTCGATCGGTATACTTGAAGGTAGGTCTAGGACCAATATTTCGGGTAGTTACAAACATCAGCACAAACTGGCAGAAACTCATTATACACTGTACCACAGAGTGGTGTAGGGTATAAAAACTAAAAAAACTACGACTAAACGTAGTAAAACTGCATTTACAGTATTTCATTTCGTGATCCTTTTTCCTTTTAAAAGGTTGAAGAGGAAGAGGATTAAATTTTTATAAAATATTTTTTAAATATATGTACATTGTACATTTCCTGTGATGCCACTAGTGATAGCAAATAAAAGAGTAGGATCTCCGCCAATTTTCCCATTTTTATATATTTAGATATATCCCTTCATATTTTTTCCTAAAATATCATTTAAAATTTTTAACAAATTATTTTGATAATGTTTGAAGGGTTATTTTTTTATCCTTTTTGCTTTTAGCTAAGAGACTCCTATTTCATTTGCCATCAATAGTGACACTATAAGACAACTACACATATTTAAAAATATTTTAAAAAAAGGTTATCCTTTAAAACTTTGAAGTACTCTCAAAAGGAAACAGGATCACGAAATGATAAACTTTAAATGGAGTTTTACTCCATTTGACACTACATTTAGACGTATGTATATCTGTGGCCGTACGAAAAAACTAGTTAACTCCACTTTTTGCGAAAATTGAGATAACACCAAAAATAGAGAGTGCATTTCATTTACTATCACTCTGTCAGATCGAAATTTTGATATATGTTCTCATTTACAAGTTATTTGGAAAACAAAATATTGGAAAATACCAATTTTTATGTAAAAACTAGTTAACTCCATGCATTTTTTGAAAAAACAAGATAACTCCATAGTTTCTTAAAAAACATAAAAATTAAAAGTTTAAAACGATGTTCTTTCGAAAACTATGGGAGAAAAAGCTGAAAGAACAAGTTTGAGTCACGAGTCCTTTGAGTCCAAATTTTGAACCTAAAAATTTTAACTCCCGAGAATTCATAGATTGCATACAAAAAATGCATACAATTTTTTTTTTGCAGATCTTAATTCATAGAATACGACTGCCAAAATATCTTAAAGTAATAGTTTTTAAGTTATTAATAATTTATATATAGGATAACTTCCCAGCAAAAACTAGGTAATGTGTTGTGAAAAGTAATGACTGCCAATTACATTACTTATAACAACTACTCATTACCCACTGCATTACTTTAGTCCAAAAAGCAACTAGTGGCTTATATTGTAATATGTAAGTACTTATTTGCAATAATATAAATAGTAAATTATTGAGAATGTTAAAAATAAATACTTTTTTTGCAAGTTAACTTGTAAAATTAAGTCCAATCAGAAAAACATTATTTGTTTTACCTTTTTAACTTAAAGTTTCGCGAAAACGAATAATCCAATGATAAATAGTTATTTCAAATTCTGTTTGCAACTATTTATTTTATTCATTACAAGTAACTACTTATTTTACTCGTTATAAGTAAGTATTTATTTATCTCCCTACTCGTAAGCTTGTAGGCACTAATTATTTTTTGTCTTACGGCCTTTATAGAATAAGTAGTGTTTCATGCAATGAGTAAGTACATACAAATAATTATTACTAATTACTATACTCATTACTAGTAATGCAAAAATTTGCTGGGTTACTTTATACCATGCTCCATTAATGATTTTAGCATGAGATGAGGAAGTAATGCATGCAAATTATGACAACGAATTCGAGTAAGGTATAAAGTAACTTATCAAGTTTATAACGAAGCATACGAGAAGCATAAGGTATCAAATATATGATATTTTTAAGGCTACGAGAAATAAAATAATATAGCATACGAGAACATGATATATAAGGTGTTACAAGCAGTGAATAAGTAACGTTATTGAATTTACTCACGTGATTGCAAGTGAGTGTGAGTAGAAAAAAAAGGCTCGTGAGTGTGCGTGATTTTAAAATTCCTGTCGTGAGCCCATCTCTAGTTTAAACTAATGCATTTTTTTATAAAATATTTATTTTTTATGTTATTATGTTATTACTTATAAAGCATTATGTATTCAATTACAAATAATGCATTATTTAAAATATTGAAATAATACACAATGTAACCAAATATAAGTCACCCATGATTAAATGTTTAGAAATAATAAATATTAAATACAATTTATACAATATTCCTGCATTACGTAACAAGTTATTAGTAAAATATTATTTCTCACCTTGAAATAAATTGTTGTTGAACAAATGTTTGGTAAGACATCATAAAATAATGCTTCAAATAAGGGATATACATTACCTGGTAATGTGTTACATAATCAGCATTCATTACAAAAGTTTTGCTGGGAATTTTAGGTATAAAAACATACAAAAACTCGGCTTAGTTTTGAGAAACATAAAAAAAAAGAAAAAAAAACTTTTTTTTGAAAAAACTAGTTAACTCCACTTTTTCGTAAAAAGTGGGTTAATTAACGTGCTGAGTCAAAAAAGTTAATATTTTGCCTCATATGATTACTAAAGTTGCCTTAATTTCATAATATATAAGAATTAATTGAAAAAAAAAGTTTTTTTGGAAAAACTAGTTAACTCCATTTTTCGAAAAAACAAGTTAACTGATATCGATTTTCGGATTTAGTGTCCAAAAATGAGTTCAATGGAACCAGAAATCTTTAATATTATTAAAAATAATGTTTTGTCTAATGCACATGCATAACAACATATATTCATAATAAATAATTAGTGAAATATGTTAAAAACTTAAAGGGTGTTTTTCTCCTGTTTTCAAAAAATGGAGTTAACTAGTTTTTTCGTACGGCCACAGATATCATTCGGTTCATGTTTAATATTGGCTGCCGGACGGTGTAATTTTTGTATGCAAACACTGAAATAATAGTTTTTGTTAATTTTTGGTCAGTTAATTGTTTAATGTTACCACATAATATAATATATTAAAAGACGGACCCTTGAATTATCTCGTAAAATGATATAAAAAAAAGTTTTCGCGATTTTCAGCATGATGGTAAACGCAAAGTTTTATGGGCTAATCTCGCAAAAACATCAAAAAATTAAGAAATTCGCGAATTTATTGCTACATCCTCTTAATAAATGTTCCAAATACTATCTACGACTATAAAAGAAAGTCGGAATCAAAAATTGTATTGTCTTTCGTAAATATTAATGGTTTTAAAATAAAACCAATTCATACAGACAACTTCCCAGCAAAAATAAATCGATATTTTTGCGACACAGCATCTTTTTATAGCATACCAAAGCGCATCCAAAGAGCGCTCTTGAGGATGCAGTAAAAGTAAGGGGGAAAAATTAAAATCTTTTGTTAAGATTTTTTAGATAAAACTCAAAATATAAAGTTATATTTTGATAAAATTTCATACATGCTTTCCTTTTGAATATATTTAACACTTTTTAAATAAAAAACCATGAGTTTTAGGCAAAGACATATGATTTCGCTGCATCATTATTGCGCATTAATCAGCGCTGCAAAGAGTGCTTCAATCATAACATCTCACATTTTAATTGAAAAAAAAAATTTAGTACACCATTTCCTTTTTAGTTTCAGAAAATACAAATAATATTACAAAAAATGTCCAATCATATTTTAAAATCTCCAATTATATTTAAAAATGTGCAATTATATTTCAAAAATTTCCAATATAATTGAAAATTTTTTAAATGTAATTAACATTTTTTTGGTTATAAAAGGTAATATCTGAAATATAAATGGAAGTTTCTGAAATATAATTTGAAATTTTTGTAATATAATTGGAAATTTTTTAAATGTAATTGGATCTCCTAGGCGATATTTCTTCCAAATGCTTGCAGGGAGTCAACTGATTTTCAGAAGTAGTCAAATGTATTTAAGATTTTCCAATTGCATTCAGAAATATTCAATTGTATTCAGATTTTGTAATTTGTATTTCAGAAATAGTCATCTTTATTCTGCTTAAATCAGCTCTAAAAATAAACATGAATTCACAGCATCTTTATAGCGATTTTTTCAGCGCTTTTTCGGTGTATCCAACTAGCGCTCTAAAGTGTGACATCTCCTTAGAGATTCATGCATGAATTCAGCAGGTTTGGATGCGCTCCTTGACTCGAGTTTCCTTTCCAAAAGCTGCTGACAGTTCAGCAAAATTTCTGCTGGGTTATGTTTACTCGACAATGAAAATGTAATTAAGGTTACTGAAATTTTAAGTAGAAAGAAGTCTTAATACAAACGTGATGATATTTTTTGAAAGTCAATATTAGGTTAAAAAAAATGTAAATTACAGTTATTTTGTGTATGACGATGCGCAAAACATAACCTAACATATGACTGTCAAATTTTCGCTACAAATTAATTGATGTTTCGAAACATTTTTTCACCGGTGAACAACTTACTTAGCTTAAGCCTAAAAAGTAGATTTTGTTTTCGTCTCACTACTTTTTAGTCTTATGGGAAAATTCAGTGCGTATGAAAAACACACAAATTTTAAAATTATCTACACTTTTTTTCTTATTGAAAATCACATTGGGCTCTACCTCACTACCTCACTTCTTAACTGATTATGGCTTAAGAACTCGTGTAAATATTTGCTACAATTTTGGTTCTTAAACATAGCTTAAAGGCCTAGGTTCTTAAACTTATTGTTAGCTTAAAGGCCAACGCACTTGAGCGCCGCTGTAACGTGACGGGCTGTTGTATTTTATAAGCACTTACTGAATCCCTATAAACGTTGCATTTTATTTTGCACATTAAATTTGTTATTTTTGATATATTTTATTTATTATTAAAAAAACAATTTTCCGTTTGTTTATAGTTTTTTTTTTTCATTTGTGCCACAAAAATAAAAAAATCAGCTGAAAAATCCGCTACAGCACCGTCACGTATCTGTATTATTACCTATTACTATATAAATTAATTTAAGCTAACGTATTAGCTGAAACATCGCAACATTCGCTCGAGTAATTACAAAAAAACAGTAGTCCTAAATTTAGACCGTTTTGTTTTAGTTTCTGTGTCGGAAAAATTTACCAAAATCATAACCTAATTGACATCTCAAAAACTCGCTCCTTAACAAAAACTATTAATTAAATTAACGTAAGTTTAATTTTTGTTCTCTCTATCTATCTCTCTCTTTGCATCTTTTACATCTATTCATAATACTCAGCCATTCTAAGCACTCTGTGTAAAGAATTCCTACAGTTTAACGTATCTGCCATTTTATACATGATGAATAATGAACAATTTGGTCATAGCACTGCGTCGGCACAATACTTTTTGCAACTAGCTGGCTATTTGGGGATACCGGTGATATCGTGGAATGCCGATAACTCTGGCCTTGAGAGACGTGCATCACAGTCAACACTTCAACTTCAGTTAGCTCCAAGTATAGAACATCAAAGTGCTGCTATGTTGAGCATATTAGAACGTTACAAATGGCACCAATTTTCGGTGGTCACCTCCCAGATAGCAGGTCATGATGATTTTGTTCAAGCTGTAAGGGAGCGTGTTGCTGAAATGCAAGATCATTTTAAATTCACCATTCTCAATGCAATTGTTGTAACGCGCACTAGTGACTTGATGGAACTTGTTAATAGCGAGGCAAGAGTAATGCTCCTCTATGCCACGCAAAGTGAAGCAATAACTATTCTTAGAGCTGCTGAAGATCTGAAGTTAACAGGAGAGAACTATGTTTGGGTAGTCAGTCAATCAGTCATTGAGAAGAAGGATGCGCATCCCCAGTTTCCGGTGGGAATGTTGGGAGTACATTTCGATACCAGCAGTGCAGCACTAATGAACGAAATATCGAATGCCATAAAGATTTACGGTTATGGCGTTGAGGCATACGTGTCTGATCCGGCAAATATTGGAAAAAAATTAAATACCCAGTCGCTGTCGTGTGAAGATGAGGGCCGAGGGCGGTGGGATAATGGTGAATCGTAAGTTTTGATATCACATTCAATTACTGTTATTTAATAACGGTATTTTCTGTTTGGTGTCCAGGTTTTTTAAATATCTGCGGAACGTATCAATAGATGGAGATTTAAACAAGCCCAATATAGAGTTTACTGCCGATGGCGATCTTAAGTCTGCTGAATTGAAGATCATGAATCTTCGCCCTAGTGCCAACAACAAAAATTTAGTGTGGGAAGAGGTAAGTTTCAGTGGCTTTATGAATATAAATTATGTTTTCAAATTCGTTTTCTGTTTTCAGATCGGTGTGTGGAAGTCATGGGAAACACAAAAGCTCGACATCCGGGATATCGCTTGGCCTGGAAATTCACATGCTCCACCACAGGGTGTTCCCGAAAAGTTCCATTTAAAAATTACATTCCTCGAAGAAGCACCCTATATCAATCTCTCACCTGCGGACCCAGTTAGTGGCAAATGTCTCATGGATCGTGGAGTCCTTTGTCGAGTGGCAGCTGATCACGAGATGGCTGACATCGACGTGGGGCAGGCTCATCGCAACGAATCGTTCTACCAGTGCTGCAGTGGTTTTTGCATCGATCTTCTAGAGAAGTTTGCCGAAGAGCTGGGTTTCACATACGAACTCGTGCGGGTCGAAGATGGTAAATGGGGTACACTTGAGAATGGTAAATGGAATGGTTTAATTGCCGAATTGGTAAATCGTAAAACCGACATGGTATTGACGTCACTTATGATCAATACTGAACGCGAAGCTGTGGTGGATTTTAGCGAGCCATTCATGGAAACCGGCATAGCCATAGTGGTGGCTAAACGAACTGGAATTATATCGCCCACTGCCTTTCTAGAACCCTTCGACACGGCTTCCTGGATGTTGGTGGGCATAGTCGCTATACAAGCTGCTACCTTTATGATATTTCTATTCGAATGGCTCTCACCCAGTGGCTACGACATGAAATTGTATCTTCAAAACACGAATGTTACTCCCTACCGATTCTCTCTGTTTCGCACGTATTGGCTCGTGTGGGCAGTACTCTTTCAGGCAGCTGTACATGTGGATTCGCCGAGAGGATTTACATCCAGATTTATGACCAACGTATGGGCTCTATTCGCTGTCGTCTTTCTGGCCATATATACTGCCAACTTGGCTGCATTTATGATAACGAGGTAAGTATTTCCAATGACAGCTAAAAGATGCATTAACGTAACGTATCCCAATTTCAGAGAGGAATTTCATGAGTTTAGTGGCTTAAATGACAGTCGTTTGGTGCATCCGTACTCGCACAAGCCATCATTTAAATTTGGCACAATTCCTTACAGCCACACAGACTCCACTATCAATAAATACTACAAGGAGATGCATTACTATATGAGACAGTAAGTATCGGTTACACACAGAAAACAAATTTGCTAATTTCCAACTGAAATTTAGTTGTTGCAACAAAAATGAAGTTTATGAATTTGTATTAAGGTTGTAACGACTGAATATAGGCAGTTACAACTAAATTTTGTTGATAAAACTGACTTTTAATATAAACTGAAAAATTCGTTTGCCACAGCGAAATGCAGTAGCAACAACCGAATTTTAAGTTGATTCAACTGAAAAATTCAGTTGGAAATTTATTTTTCTCTGTGTACTTGACAAACTACAACAATTATATCTCTCTTTCACAATGACTTCTTTAGATACAATAAAACCAGTGTGGCTGATGGTGTAGCTGCTGTTTTAAATGGTAACTTGGATTCCTTTATATACGATGGCACAGTCTTGGATTATTTGGTTGCACAGGACGAAGACTGTCGTCTAATGACAGTAGGCAGTTGGTACGCAATGACAGGTAATAAAGTACAGGTACACCAGAACTCGCATTTCTTATGTTCATATTGTCTGTCACTTTTTAACTTCTCTAGGTTATGGTCTGGCATTTAGTCGCAATTCAAAATACGTCCAAATGTTTAACAAACGTCTGTTAGAGTTTCGGGCGAATGGCGACTTGGAGCGTCTTCGGCGTTACTGGATGACTGGTACATGTAGGCCGGGTAAACAAGAGCACAAGTCATCTGATCCCCTTGCTTTGGAACAATTCTTGTCAGCATTTTTACTGTTAATGGCTGGAATTTTATTGGCGGCTCTTTTACTCTTGCTCGAACATATCTATTTTAAATACATACGAAAGCGTATTGCGAAAAAAGATGGCGGTCATTGTTGTGCGCTTATTTCGCTATCAATGGGGAAGTCATTAACATTTCGCGGAGCGGTTTATGAGGCCACTGAAATACTTAAGAAACATCGTTGCAACGATCCAATTTGTGATACACATTTATGGAAAGTGAAACATGAACTGGATATGACACGTTTAAGAGTGAGACAATTGGAAAAAACAATGGATAGGCATGGCATTAAAGCTCCACAATTAAGGTAAGAAATATTTAATTATTTTTGATTTCCGTTTAGCGGTTTTGGTGAGTCCCTGGGTCTGTCTGTGTTTATGTGGTTATGCAGTCCAAACCAAAATAGCTAGATCGCTGAAGCTTGCACGAATATATTTTACTGTCATAGGTATGCTTTTTTTCGTTAACTGTAAAAATTGGACCAGGGCAAAAAGCCTCGTTAACTCAAAATTCGTTATATTATATTAAATATGAGAATTTTTGATCCGAATATTGGGTTTATCGAATTTGATAAAATTGTATATAATTTTATTTAATAAATCAAATATGTAGTATTGTGTACAAAGTATTTTTGTTTATCTCATAAATTTCAAATTTATCCAAGTTTTTTTTCGGGAAACGCAAAAAAAAATTGCAAAAAAAAAATTTGTATCCGGCGCTTATCAAATTTTATAAAAATCTTCGGAACTTAGAAATTTTGTTTCTTAAATGCTTTGTTAATAAATGTTTACTCCAAAACTCAAAAAATGTACCAAAAATATTTTGTACGCGGGCATAGGCAATTCACCAAATTTGGCAAATTTTTTTTTTAGTAATTTAAACGCAAAAATTATTTGGGTCTGGAAATTAAAAAAAATTTAAAAAAATTTTAGAAAACTTTTTTTCCAAATTGGCACCATATATATATGAATATCTTATCTTGTATGAGGTCAGTAGGGACCTCATATCATGAAACATGAAAAACGAGACAAAAAACATCGTGAATCGGCACAAAACCTGACTTTTCGCATTTGACTGTTTCTATAATTTTGTTATGAAAAAACTTTTGAGGTATATATACTAGAGTTAATTTTGAAAATTTGATCTGCGGGTATCATCATTTTTTTGAAGGATTTAGAGGAACTAAAAAGAATGGCGCTATTTTTTTGGAAAAAAAACGCTCTTGGGGTGGTTCAACGCATCTGAAAACGCGGATTTTGAGCTGATTTTTCTGAAGAGAAAAAACGGCTAAATATATCGCAAATCTAATTTCACCAGTCGATTCTACAGCAAAAAATAATACAATGGTCGTTTTTCAAACTCTTAAAAAAGTTCCAAAAACCCACCACAGGGGGCGGAAATATAAGGTTTTTCCATTTCTTCTTAAATTAATTTTTTAAATATGCACAATTAAAGGGCATTTTCAGCTTAACAAATTGATACCAAATTTTCCGTTCTATCTCAGCTTAACAAATTGATACCAAATTTTCCGTTCTATCACAACCCGTTAAAAAGTTATAAGCTCTCAAAAATAGACAAAAACACGTTTTTGAGAACTTTGACCTCAATTTCCTCGAAAACATGACGTGATAGAAAAATTTGAAAACTATATTCAGAATCAGCATCGAAGTGTTAATCGAAAACTTGTTTTATGATCTCAGAATATCATCCAAAAACATAACAAAAAAATGCTCTCAATAATGCACAAAAATGCGTTTTTTGTGAACTTTTACCTCAATTTCTCAAATTATGTTACGGAACATTTTGGAAACCAGATTTGGAATCAGCATGGAGAGGAAAATCGAAAACGAGTGTCCAGACCGCTGACCCATCCAAAAAATTTTCAAATTTCGGTCAGTGTTTTATAATTTTGCCACTAGAAAAAAAACTTTGAAGCCTTATAACTTTTTAATGGGTTGTGATAGAAAGGTGCTTTTTGTACCAAATTTCTTAGCAAAAAGGGTAAAAAATTTTTTTTAAATCGATTTTTTCGCCCCCTGCTGTGGGTTATTGGAACTTTTTTTAAGAGTTCAAAAAACTGCTATTGTATTAATTTTTGCTGTAGAATCGACTGGTGAAATCAGATTTGCAATATATTCAGCCGTTTTTTTCTCTTCAGAAAAATCAGCTCAAAATCCGCATTTTCAGATGATTTGAACTACCCCAAGGAGTGAACATTTTTCCAAAAAAAATACCGGCATTCTTTTTAGCTCCACTAAATCCTTAAAAAAATGATCATATTCGATAAACAGATGAAGTGACATAGTCACGAAACGAACTCTAATATATACAAAATAAAAATAATACTTTTTCTATACAAAAAATGTTTTAGAATTAAAGAATTAGTCTGTACAAAAACGTTTCATAATCTGAATATTCTTTTTACAAAAAATTTTCAGAATTAAAAAAATCTGTACGAAAAAATTTTCAGAATCTGACAATTATTCCACACCAATTTGAGACATTTTTCTAACAAAAAATTCTTATGTACGAAAAAATAAACAATTCGACTCCTTTTTTATAATATTATTGTATGAAAATTATTGCAAAAACGTCGGGACTTTAGGATTTGTTCGTTAAAATCGATAATTCATTGTAGCCGAGTTATAAGGGGTGGTCCAATAACAAGTATCTTTTTAAAAAAGCAATAAAATGATCAATACTCAACTTTTTTTGGAATGTTATGGCTTTATTTGAAAGAGCAAACATTTCCGTTTTTTATGGCAAACGACTTCTTTGGTGCGTCCTCGGCTTGCTCCTCTGTATCGCGTTGTAGCGCAGTACTGCGGTGCCAAAATGCACGTTTTTCGAAAAAAGTTTTTAACCGAAATAAGGCACTCAAATGAGGTTATGTTAACAAACAAATTGCTACATCTTGGGATCGTAAAACTCGCACGGTATTATAAAGAATCCAATTCATCTATAGGAAGCAACAGATTTGAGTATCAGCATCATTACACAATATTTTCAAAAATACAGCTGAAAACCCCATTTTCGTCAAAGATGAGCGCTACAGAGCCATGATTACCGACTTTTTGTTGGCCGTAATAGAATATATCAACTTGGATGACATTTATTTTCAGAAGGATGTCGCAATATGTCCCACAGTCCATGAAACTTAAAATATATATAAAAAAAACAATTCTATGGTTGGGGTGTCGCGGCTTATTGGCCATATCAGTGTTTAAAAATTTCGTTGTCCCCTTATACGAAATAATCTTTATTAAATTTAAGTCGACACGTATTTTTTTCTCTAGGTGAAATTCCTGTTAGTTCGGGAGTTATCGAAATTTTCCTGAAGGTCCATATTGTTTCATAAGGGGACAAAGAAATTTTTAAACACTAATATGGCCGATAAGCTGAGACACCCCAACCTTAGAATCGTCTCTTTTATATATATTTTAAGTTTCAGAAATGGCAATACTTTTTATTTTTTTTTTTCTTACTTTTAAGAAAAAAATTTTAGTTTAAAGTGTTCAGTGTGAAGAATGCCGAGAAGAACGCAAAAGAAGATGCGGCCAAAACCAAAGCAAAGTAGCCATCCAACAACTGCACTCTAATCAATTTTCATGTAAATTTACCCTGTTTATAGTAGGTAACTTGTCTCCTACTATAAACCGTGTAAAGATACATGTTGTGTTTAAAGTGATAGACACAAAGTATGTAAACGTACATAGTCATGTGTCTACAAAATGTTTCGGAACAAAAATGTTTCAATAAATTTTACGGTGTTTGTGTGTAAACATAAATTTTAATTTAGTAAACTTAAAATACAAATGCCTGAAAATACATGGAAATTATGTGCATATACATTAAAAATGCTTTTTATAAAACCACCCTAACTTTTTAAAATTCAAATATTAAAAAACAAGAAATTTATTTTTAAATGATGCTTTATTTAAAAAAACAAAATTAAATTTAATAAAACGCTTAAACTAAATAAAAAAGTTAGATTAAACAAAAAAAATTAAATTACCAATGTTGGTGAAAGCATTTTATCTTTTAACTAACTTTTGCTTAGATCTAACACCTTTTCTATAAAAAAAATATCTCAGAATCCGAAAATTTTTCTGTAGAAAAATGTTTCATAATTCGAGAATTTTTTTATAGTAAAAATGTCTTATAATTGGAACATTTTTTAATATCAAAAATGTCTCAGAATTTGATAATTTTTCTATAGAAAACTTTTTTTAAAATCTGAGAAAAAAATCTTTTAAAAAAAATGTCTCAAAATCTAAGATTTTTTTTAGATAAAGTATTTCCGATTCTAATTATTTTTCTATAGAAAAATTATTGTAGAATTTTCTCAGATTCTGAGACATTTTTTCTATAGAAAAATTGACAGATTCTGAGATATTTTTCTATAGAAAAATTCGCAGATTCTGAGACATTTTCTCTATAGAAATGTTCTCAGATTCTGAGACATTTTTTATATAGAAATCATTTCTCATATGAGAATTTTTCTAAAGAAATTCTGAGACATTTTTACTATAGAAAAAATATCAGACTCTTGACACATTTTTCCTATAGAAAAAGTCTCAGTTTCTGAGACATTTTCTCTATACAAAAAGTCTCAGATTCTGAGACTTTTTTCCTATAGAAAAAGTCTCAGTTTCTGAGACATTTTTTCTATACAAAAAGTCTCAGATTCTGAGAGATTTTTCCTAAAAAGTCTCAGATTCTGAGACATTTTTTCTATAGAAAGTCTCACATTCTGTGACATTTTTCCCATATAAAGTCTATAGAGAAAAATTGTCACAGACTCTGAGAATTTTTCTATAGAACAAATGTCTTAGAATCTGAGAAGTTTTCTATAGAAAAAATGTCTCCGAATCTGAAAATTTTTCTTTAGAAAAAATGTCTCAGAATCTGAGAATTTTTCTATAGAAAAAATGTCTCAGAATCTGAAAATTTTTCTATAGAAAAAATGTCTCAGAATCTGAGAATTTTTTTATAGAAAAAATGTCTAAGAATCTGAGAATTTTTTTATAGAAAAAATGTCTCATAATTTAAAAATTTTTCTAAGGAAAAAACTTCTCAGAATCTGAGAATTTTTCTTTATCTGAAAATTTTTTTATAGAAAAAATGTCTCTGAATCTGAGAATTTTCTATATAAAAAATGACTTAGAATCTGAGAATTTTTCAATAGAAAAAATGAGAATTTTTCTATAGAAAAAATGTCTCAGAATCTGAGAATTTTTCTATAAAAAAAATGTGTTAGAATCTGAGAATTTTTCTATAGAAAATATGTATCAGAATCTGAAATTTTTTTTTACAGAGAAAATGTCTCTAACAATTTTTTTATAAGAAAAAGTCTCAAAATCTGAGGAGTTTTTTCATGAAAATATTTCTCAAATCTAAAAATTTTTCTATAGAAAAAATGTCTCAGAATCTGAGAATTTTTTTAAAGAAAAAATGTCTCAGAATCTGAGAATTTTTCTAAAGAAAAAATGTCTCAAAATCTGAAATTTTTCTAAAGAAAAAATGTCTCAGAATCTAAGAATTTTTCATGTTTCAGAAACTGAGAATTTTTCTATAAAAAAAAGTTGCTCAATCGTTCTATAGAAAAATTTAGAATCTAAGATTTTTTTTTCCTTTTTTCCTAGGAATTTTTTTTAAATTGCTGTTTTTCAAAATTAATTTTGTTAATAATTGGAGGGCAATACATTTGGCAAGGTCAAATATTTTTGACCTGCACTTGAAAGGGATTAGAAAATGTAGTATTGTTATTTTCCCCGACTCTATCACAAGACACATATGCCAATTTTTTTTAGGGTATTAAAGATTTCTCAGAGCCGAATTTTACGCTGTCATTTGTTGAACTTCTTGACGAAAAATTCTACCGCTGAATACTTGAAATCCCTCTGAAAAACAGCTTATGAGTGGTTTATTTTTTTATTGCTTAGCATGTATTGCGGCCTTTCAGATAGAGCTTCAAAATTTCCGAATTTTTATCCAAATTGTGCCTGTAATTTCTGAACTTAATTTTGGCTCTGTTTCGCTCTATGATTTTAATATCTCTTTCGCGACCAAAAGGACCTTAAGAAATAAAGAAATTAAACAAAAAATTAAAATGCTAATTTTAAGATTAAAGGCTTACACCCAATAAGGTTCCGCACACGAGAAGAAGGTTCTTCGTAGAAACCATAATTCCCTCATGCGCGAAACTATCAAAACAAATGCATTTACTTACCAAGGGAAGCAGAGATATTGGTGCTAGTATCCTTAATATCAAGCGGTTTTGTTTGTATTTCTTTTTTTTCTAAAATTTTTCAAACTATTTTTTTAAAAATAATGTTTTGACAATTTCATATTTTGTGTCTGAAACAAACTTTACATAAAAAAAATGTACATTTAAAGTGAAAGTGTTTATTATTTATAAACATGTTTCACAATACACGATGTACTATACTTTACGTGTAATTCTTTACAAATAAATGTGTAACTATTTTGTTTAAACACTACGTGTTTAAATTTGCGCCTTTTCTGTAAATGTACATGAAAATTTACTAACTTAATAATAGTAAAGTTACATGCATTTTTTAGAGTGTGGATTAATGGGGAACGACAAGAGGGTAATACTCTTGACCTCTTCTTGTCTTCGCACCCTGATAAGTACGACGTACATTTTCTTGCCCCTCTTGGAAATTCAGACCATGTAACCATATCCGCATCATTTTCTTGCTCGGATCTTCGTGAGATTCAGGGTCCGGTCGACAAACGATAGATTTTTTTGTATGACAAAGCGCGTTAGGAGGAGTTAAACAATTTCTTTAGGGACTTTAACTGGAAGATATGTTTCCTCGATAAAGATGTCAATGCCTCGGCGGAAATGGTTGTGAACATCATATTGCTTTTTATGAAATCGTTTATAGCAATGAAATCTACTTCCCCTGAACCAAATGGAAAAGCTTGGTTTAATCAAAATTGCAGGGAAGCTATCCGGTCCAGAGAGGAAGCTTTTACAGAATTGCGGTTGAATAAAAACGGGAGTACCGAACGGTTGCGTAAGCAAACAAGGACAGACTGTGCTAAGGCGTGAAAAATTATATACGAACAACGTCTACGTGCTAAGGTCAAGCGGGTCAAGAGTAATACGAGCTCTTCCATTCCAACTAGAGTTTTTGTCCCGGGAATTCCCGGGATAAAATTCCCGGGAAATTGTCATTTTTTTTTGTCAATTTAAAAAATGAATATACATAAAACATAAAAAACGTTAAATTTTTTCCAAACTAATTAGAATTTATAGATTTTTTTACAAATTAAATGCAATTTTAAATATTTTTAAAATTATTACAAAACTAAAAATAAGAATATAAGTTATTAAAAAATATATTTAAACATATTTTAACAGATGTATTAGCCATTTTCAGATTTAATTCAAAAAAATCAATTGGAGCTCAAAAATTTAATTTAAAAATTAAAATCAATAATTTGAAAGCGATCAATTGAAATCCGCTAAAAATCAAATAAAATTAAAAATAAATATTAATTCAAATATCAAATTGATCTTCGAAAAAAGTTTAATTGAAGTTCGAAATAGTCAAATTTTAAGATATTCAAACCATGCAAAAAAATTAATTGAAATTAATAAATCAATTAAATTTCAAAAAAGCTCAATTGAAATTCGAAAAAAAGTAACCGAAATTTGAGGAGATTAATTTATACTAGAAAAAAAAGTTGAATTTAAAAGATCATATTTAAATTATTCTACTTAAAAAATCTTAAAAAATGGAGCATATTATCTTTGTTATTCCGTGTGTAGCAGATCGATATATCGGTGTAAAATGCTACAAAGAAAATATTTTCATTATCCTTGACGATATAGTTAGTTAAGCCTTTCTGTTCAAAGCACGATATAGAAAGAAAGATAGCAGATAGAGTACTGGGAAGAATGTGCTCTTAAGTCCTACGCAGGTTAAGTTTACTAGTGGACCAAATCGGTCCAGGGTGGAAAATGCTGTCCCATGTCAAACTGATATTATCTCCGACAAATAAAATCATGTTATAGTTAATGGCATTTTATTAAGCATTTAACACATTTTGATGCTAAAAAACTTCATCGCAACTTCATCCGTCTGTCTGTCTGTCCGTCCGTCTGTGGAGGACACGATACAGTCCAAAATAAAAGAGCTAGACTCATGAAATTTGGCACGAATATGACTTATGGTCATAGGCTGGTTAAGTTCGGAGATGGGAAAAATCGGACAACGGGGGAAAAAGTTCCCCCTTTAAGAACTAAACCAACCTCTGAAAAAATGCCATTTCTTATTGATATTTTGTACTTTTGCTTAGCAAACGAAACATTTTTTATATCAGAAGAAGTTCAAAGTCCTGTAGTTGGATCCAGAAAGGTTGTCTCCCACCACCGAAACCCCCCCCCCCCCCCACCAAAAAGATGCCTCTGTTTTTTTTTACGTGTTGGAGGGTATAAAAGATACGGCACGGCCGAATTTAACACTCTCACTTGTTTTTTGCTAATGCTGGTTAGCTAACTTTTAGCAAATTTTTAGTTGAGATTAGCATGTTAGCAAAATTATCTTGTAAACTTCATTTAGCGCATTAGCAATTTTAAACAAAATTTGAACTAATTTGTTCTGCTAAATTTAAAATTGAGTTGACCAAATTTTTACAAGCTTTTTTGCTAATATTAGCAAAAATAAATGGTAAATTTTTGTTATTTTCAGAAAACTTTAAATGGCGCTATCTCGGAAACTAAACCAGATAGAGCAAAATGGAGGCCATTTTTGGTTCTCGGGGTTTCCATAGTATCGCCGGTCCTCTTCACATGTGTGGACCCTAATGGGTTCTACACTCAAAAAAATAAAACTGTAAAGCTAACAAATTTTTTTTTAGTTAAGTTGAAATAACTGGCTTATTACCAAATTTTTAGTTAAAATCAGCAGTTTAACTATTTTTTTTAGTTAAGTTCAATTTACGAAAATACTAGTTTTGAACAAATTTTGAATTAATATTTTTTGTTGACTTTAAAACTGAGTTGAAGAATTTTTACTAATTAATTTGCTGATTTTTCGTAACATATTTGTTAAGTGAAAAGAGTGATTACTATTTAAGAAATTTCTTGTGTAGCCTCCTATGTAAATCTCATACTTAAGCTGAACTTAATGCTATGAAAAAATAGAAAAAATAAGTGAAGTGTTAGTGTTTAAAGTGTTCGGTGAAATAAAAAAAAAAATGTCAACCTAAAAATGTAAAAAAAAAAAATTTACAAAATATTTTGTTAGTTTTAGTTTACGAAAAGTAACAAAAATTTTAGCTGAATTCAACTAATTTTATTGTAAATATGTACGTTAAAAAGGTTACGAAATTTTCAGCTAAATTTTTAGTTAAAGGTGCTTTTTTAGTTAAATTTAACTAAATTTTTTGCAAACTTTACAGTTTTTTTTTGAGTGTAACTTTGGATCCAAAAAAGTTAGCATTCCCGAAAATTTAAAAATGCCGATATCTCGGTAAATATTGCCGACACAACAAAAAGTCCAAAATCATTTTTGTAGCTCTCAACACGTAATCAAAAGCTATCCTAGTAATATTTTTGAAGTTATCGAGTTTTGTAATTCTCAAAACCCCGGTGGTCCGGGGTTAGAGCGAAACGGACACAAATTTTGGATCAAAAACTATGACGATTTTAAGGAACCCAACTAGGTCTAGGCCTATCAGGGTCTGGACCTATCGGGTCCGAACCCAATGGGGTCCTCAAATGTGTATGAACTAAGTTGAAATAAAAAAAATTCAGTTAACTAATTTTTTGCAAAACATTTTTGCTAACTTTACCAAAAAAATTGTGCATTCAAAATCAGCAAATTTTCTTGTAGGTTTACAAGCTTTTTTTGCTAACATTACAGTTTTTTTTTTAGTGTATGGTGTCATGTTCTATGCCCAGCATATTCTTCAGGACACGAGCGGTCAAAAAGGTTCTTGTCGAGCTCAACGTGAACAAATCTTCGGGACCGGATGGTATTCCAGCACTGGTCATGAAGAAGTGTTCTACCAAGCTCGCTAGTCCATTGCGAAACCTTTTCAGTATTTCCTACCACGCGGATATATTTCCCTCTTGCTGGAAAGTGGCCAATATTCAACCAATCCCAAAACATGGAAGCCTCAAACCCCGACAACTATCGCCCAATCGCCATATGCTCCACGCTCTCAAAGGTTATGGAGAGTAGGGTTAACTTCCATTTTGTGAACTATTTGGAGTCAAATGGCCTGTTGAGCGATCGTCAGTATGGTTGCCGTAAGGGCCGTTCTACAGGTGATCTAATGGCGTTTCTCTCTGAGCAGTGGAGCAGTTCCATTCACCGCCATGGTGAATTATTGATGAATCGGAAGCTCTTGACGTTCTGGGCATGAAAATACAGTGCGATGTCCGTTGGAATAAGCACATTTTACTATAGAGAAAATTCTTTCTTTGGCCGAACAATTCGTATGTGGAACATACTTCCCGCTTATGTCTTTCCCGACACTTTTAACATCTTCAAATTCAAGTCAAATATTAACAAATACTACTTCCTCTTTCCTCCTTCCCAATGCAATGCATGTATAGGGGGCATCCCCAGAGTATTGGTCAATAAAAAAAAACAAAAAAAAAACTCTGTTAAATTACAAAAAAAATGCTGCTAATTTAACAGATAACACCATACTTTTCCAGCTAGCAACATTTCTTGGTAATTCTGTTTTAATTTTTAAATTAATAAAAATTATTTATTATTCGACCTTTAAAATTCTATTTTTGAGAAAGATTATTCTAGCTCAAGGTCATATTTCTTTTACTAATCATTACGATGATATTGTCAAAGTAACAATTTTCAAGAAACTTTTTATAAAGTTGTTTGTTTTAAATTGATTGGTTTGGTCATTTTGCAAGATTTACTCGACACGTGTTTCGGAATTCGTCAAATTCCATTGTCAAGAGTATTTAGCAAATTTACAATCGTTTGTGGCAAAACATAAAGTCTTATGTTCGTATGTAATAAAATGACTAAACCAATCAATTTAAAACAAACAACTTTATAAAAAGTTTCTTGAAAATTGTTACTTTGACAATATCATCGTAATGATTAGTAAAAGAAATATGACCTTGAGCTAGAATAATCTTTCTCAAAAATAGAATTTTAAAGGTGGAATAATAAATAATTTTTATTAATTTAAAATTAAAACAGAATTTAAACAAAAGGATAGCACGCCTCACCTTTTGTTCATATTATGAATAAGAGGGAATACAACAAAAGCTGTGAACATCTTACTCGCGTACACTCAAAAAAATAAACTGGTAAAACGCCTGGTAAAATGCCTTGTAATCCCGTTCTACCAATATTTTACAATTTTCCTTGTTTTTTAACAAAAAATCTTGTAATTTGCTCAAACGAGAACTACAGTTTTATTGGTAATTTTACAAAAATCTGTAATTTTACAACAAAGGTTTTATTACGAGGATTCTAGTTGAATTACAAAAAAAACTGTTATTTTACAAAAATTTTGTAATACGAGGATTTATATTGTTTAACAAAAAAAAAAACTATTTTTTTTGTATTTTTTTTTATTGAAAAATATTTAAAAAAAAGTTGACAATATTTTGAAAAATTTATTAGGAGGATTCTAGTTAATTTACAAAAATAAACAGTTATTTTACAAAAATGATTTTATTTCGAGGATTTATGTTGTTTAACATTTTTTTTTTGTAAACCCGAGTAAAAAAGATTATATATATTCATATAAAATTATATAAAGACATCATATATAATCATATATAGTTTAATGCGAAAAATGAGTCCATAAAACCATATAAAAACTTATCAAATTTGATCAAATCTGATCAAATTTGATATAATTTTAATATAATTTTATATAGTTATATGCGAAAATTGGACCCTTTTTGAATAAAATTGATGCAATTATATATAATTAAATATATTTATATATAAGAAAAAAAATTTTCCGCCAAAACGCAAAAAATTGACAAAAAAAATTTGTTTCCAGGACTTAAAAATTTTCAAAAATATTTTTAGGACTTTGAAAAATTTAAAAAAAAAAAAAATATGGACTTAGAAAATTTTTTAAAAGTTATATCTCATTCTATGAATTTTTTTCTTTCAATTTTGCATCAGTCCTAGAATTTTGGGACTTAGAAAATTTTAATTTTTTTTGGACTTATTGTTAGAAAAATTTTCAAAAGTTATATTAAATTACATATATGTAAAGGACTTAGAATTTTTTTTTAAATTTTACTCATATAAGATAATAAATAATTTAAAAACAGTTGCATAAAGTTTTATATAAAATTACTTCAAATATTTTGTTTTATCAAATTATATAAAAAAGGAGACAGAATTTTAAAGTTTATATGTAATAATAGCCTTGTTTTTTGCAGACCGGATTAAGATTAGGATTAACTTTATTTTGTTAAAAAATGGGTCAAATCAGGTCCAGAATTTTTTTTATAATTTTTTTCTGAAATTACATACAATTAATAAATATAAACAGGAAATAAAATTAAGCTTTGACCAAAATGTAAAGAATGAAAAATAAATTTGGTTAAATCCTAGGATTAACTCAGATTTATTTATACCATTTTACATTTTGGACAACGCTTAATTTGTTTTCCTGTTTATATTTACTAATTGTATGTAGATTCAGAAAAAAATTTTTAAAAAAATGTCTGGCCTTGATTTGACCCATTTTTTAACTAAATAGAGTTAATCCTAATTTTAATCCGGTCTGCAAAAAACAAGCCTAATATAAACGAATCTTAAATCATATGTTATTATATAAAAGACAATATTTTCTGTTATATAATTTTATATAAGAAACAAATTAGAAGTGCAAATATATAAAATCACATATGATGCAACAAAAAATACATATAGTTTTATAAAATAATAGATGTATATATTAAACTTTATATAATTATATATGATCTTTTTTACTCGGGAACTTACCATTTTGGTTTGTAAATTTACCATTTTTTTAAACATAATTACCATTTTTTCTTGTAATTTTACCATTTTTTTTTTATTTTTCCGGTTTTAAACCAATATTTTTACTAATAAAATTGGTTATTTTACCAAATTTTGGCGCATTCAAAGTTACGAGGAAATCCTCGTAATTTTACGAGAATTTTACCTACGTCATATTTTACGAGAATAGCCTCGTAAAATCACGAGATTTTTTGGTAACTTTACAAGGTTTTTTTTTTGAGTGTAAGAAATCTACTGTCTGTATGTATATACTACCCTGTAATACAAGCTGTATATATGAAGGTATGTTTGAATTAAATACTGATGGTTTGGTTATGACTTTTCGTTTGAAATTTAGATTTCTTGGTAATTTTGCTATAAAAGTCTGTAAAATGATTTTGACAAAAAAACTGCTAATTTACAGAGTTTCTAGTAAAACAAGTTAAAACAACACCATTTAGAAAAAAACTCTGTAAATTTATTTGATTTACACAAATTACAATAACAACTCTTCTGTTAGAAAAAACAACAGCAACAACCAAACACGAATTGAAAATCATGATTTAGTTGATACTTGCTTAACAGCCTACTTGGCGTATCGGTCTAGAGTGATTGTACGTTACAAGCAGTTAATAGCAAAGTATTACAGATGATGGGTTCAACTCTTGTCGGCTGCGATCTGTTAATAATTTTCACATACATATAGAGTTCTATTGACTGAATTAATTTGACATTAAAAGTTTTTCTGACGATTATTATAACTGGATAATATGAAACTAGTAAGAAACAAACCAGGATGTCTTGAATTTTTAGAAAAATTAAAAGTTTTTCTTTCAAACTTTTCTCAATTCAATACCATATATAGTTTTCAAAATATTTTTGTCACTTTAAAAAAAATTGTACACTCAAAAAAAATTACATAAAAAATCATTTACTTAAGCTTGATTTACACGTTAACTACCCTTGACCACCCAGAGGGTAGACCCAGTTATTCCTAGGTTTTTGGGGTCGCTAAATCCGAATATGACCATAAAAAATCATTTCAATTGCCAGTTTTTCCCCTACCGCCCCCTACAACCCCCCGGAGGATTCACTTTTAATTCTCAAATCTTTGATGTTTATTTTGCAGCTAAAATCAAAAATGACAACAAAAAAATTATGTTACCCTTCCCTCAACCCCTAGCGCGCCCCTACAACACCCTGAAGGGGGATGAATTTTGAGTGTTTATAAAAAATCAAGATGTATATGGATTTTTATATTTTTTGGACCGCTAAATCCGATCATGACTACAAAATTTGTATAATACCCCTCCCTAACTCCCTAGTACCCCTTAGTACGCCCTTTAGAGGATTTAATTTTAAAATTTACCGTCATAATTTTGTTAGTGTACATTAGACTGGGTCGGCCATAAGGGAGAAAAAAAGTTCCCATTGGGCGCGCTTAATTTTAAAGCTTACCTCGAACAGGTTCCATAGCCAAAATATGAGATTTTTAGGTCGCGATTTGGTACCGCCGAAATCGTTATTTGTTCATAGCTTTGTCTTTTGATGTCCAATCGTTATAAAAAAAATTGTTAGAAAGTCCTCAGCGATTAATAAATTTGACCCATATCCGGTTTTGACCTCTGAGGCCATCTTCGTGTTATGAGTATTAGTTTCTCAGCTTTCTACCCACCTAAATGACTTTTTTTTTCCATTTCCTTAATGGGAACTTCTTTTTTCGACCCGGTCTAATGTACATCATAAGTTTTAATGAAAATTTCAATATTAAATCCCCTATAGGGCTGGAGTAAGGGGTGATAAGGTGTGAGGGAGGGGTATTATACATTTTTTGTAGTCATATTCGGTTTTAGCGGTCCAAAAAACATAGAAATCCACATACATCTTGATTTTGTATAAACACTAAAAATGCATCCCCCTTCAGGGGGTTGTAAGGGCGTGCTAGGGGTTGAGGGAAGGGTCACATAATTTTTTTGTTGTCATTTTAGGTTTCAGCTGCCAAAAAAACATAAAAGTACACATTAATTTTAAGTTTCTATGAGAATTAAAAGCTAATCCTCCGGGTGGTTATAGGGAAGCGGTAGGGGAAAAACTGGCAATTGAAATGATTTTTGATGGTCATATTCGGATTCAGCGACCCCAAAAACCTAGAAATAACTGGGTCCACCCTCTGGGTCTGGCCACTTTTTTTTTTGTGTGCCTGTGTAATTTTCCAATTTTATTTAGATTAATTTTTTGTGTAAAACAGTTCCAGATTCAAGAAAAAAATTTTCGATTTAAAAATTGACAAATTTGGTTAAACTTGGAATTATAAAAGTACGAGTAGATTCAAATTAGTGCAGACGACACAATTTGCAAAGCATATGTTCTGAAACATTATTTGCCAAAAACATTCTTAAACCTTGGACAAATTTCGTAAAAAAAATATCCGTTTTCACCAGAACTATATCAATTTAAATTGTTTTTTAGAAATTATCATTTGTATTTACGAAGATATAAAATATATTTTTAAATGTCAAAATTTTTCCGGTGATCACAAATCTAGTCAAATGTGGCTGCGGCTTTAAAAAAGTCCACAGAAAAGCTGGAATAATATTTATGATGCAAAACTTACTTGGTTAGTCGCAATTACCTTTTAGAGTTGTCTTATTCACTACCGTAAAAATTTACGAATTTAAATTCACACGATTTTTTTTTTCAATCAAAATTTTTTTTTTATATTTTAATATTTTGAAATTTTTAGAAAAAACCTGCGTTAGATAAGAGATAAAAAGAAAAAAAAATAATACTGAGCCTTTTTTTGTTAACAAACATATATTTTGTAGTGCAATGTCTTAAAATTTGTATATGGACAAACCATTTGGGGGGGGCGAGCCCCCAGGGACCCCCCTGCTGCTATTACTACCTTTAAAGAATTTTATGCTCAAAAATAGGCTACAAAATTTTTAGAAGTTTTTTAACGATTTTTTTTTTGCTAATTTTACCATTTTTTGCTAATTTTTCAAGGTTGAATTTTTACCAAAATAAAATGGTATTGTTGTAATTTTGACATTTTTCCTAATTATTTTATTAGCAAAATGGTTTTGCTAATATTACTAAAATTTTTGCAACGTCCAAAACTATAGGTTTTTTTGCTAATTTTAACCATATTTTTTGCTAGTTTTATAATATTTTTTTTGAGTGTACTGTATAACCATATTTTTTTCAGGCTTGCATCTTCATCGGATTTATTAAATCACCACCATCTTAAAGAACGTCCCCCTTTGATGGGAAACCTGAGTTTGGCTGCCAGCGCACAAGATTTATACAGGTGGTAAGTTTTTTGTTTTACAAACCTTTCCACGCATGTAATCATCCATCTTTTCCATTCATTATTCACATTACCTCAAACCTAGCATGATTGTTTTATAACCATGTAATGTCCTCAATTCTGTAATAACTTAATAGCAAAGCGCAATTATGCCTTATCTACCGTACTATTAGGCCTGTTTTTTGCAGACCGGATTAGGATTAACTCTAGTTAAAAAATGGGTCAAATCAAGTCCAGATTTTTTTTATATTTGTTTTCTGAATTTTCATCCAATTAGTTAATATAAACAGGAAAAAAATTAAACGTTGTCAAAAATGTAAAATGATATAAATAAATTTGAGTTAATCCTAGGCAGTGTTACCGTTGTGCGACTTTAGTTGCAATTTGCAACCTTTTTGACGCTCTGAGACTTTTTGTGCGACTTTTTTAAACTTGTCTAATTTTGCAACTTTTTCCAACTTTGTGCGACTTTTTTCCCCTTTTTTTGTTAAGTGAAATATTTTTTTGTTTTTAAAGATATATACTGCAAAATTACACATATTTCAAATATTTTTTTTAAACTTTTGAATTTTAAAAATAATACCTAAAGTCGCGCTCGAGGCTTTTTTGTGTAAATGTTTGAATTTTAAATTATTTGAATTGTTAAAATGCATTAAGGCCAAATAAAAAAAACATCAAAAAACAGAATTACGCTAACATTTTCCATAACATTTTACCCATTTCATAACATAATATCGTGAAATATTGCATGGAAACACCCTTATTAAATGGAGACAGATTGTTGGTATGTTCAGAAAAAATGTTGGGGGGTAAAAATTAATAAGGGTCGCTCTCATTTTTTACCCCTATAGGAGGTTCCCTTGGAGGGGACTTAATAAAAAAAAGTTGTAAAAAATAAAAAGCATTGTATGGGGACCGCCTTATGTTCTGAAAAAAAAGGGTCAAAAAAATTCAAGATATTTTTTTTATAATTTTTGTCTGAATCTAAATACATTTAGTAAATATAAACAGGAAAAAAAATTAAGCGTTGTCCAAAATGTAAAACGGTA
The DNA here is from genome assembly GCA_963921195.1 of Pegoplata infirma. Lineage (NCBI taxonomy): Eukaryota > Metazoa > Arthropoda > Insecta > Diptera > Anthomyiidae > Pegoplata > Pegoplata infirma. The sequence continues at coordinate 542,365 of OY992540.1, read as the reverse complement.
TAAATAAATTTGAGTTAATCCTAAGATTTAACTAAATTTATTTTTCATTCTTTACATTTTGGACAACGCTGAATTTTTCTTCTCTATAATATTTACTAATTGCATGTAGATTCAGAAAACAATTATCAAAAAAATTGCTGGACTTGATTTGACCCAATTTTTAACTAAATAAAGTTAATCCTAATCTTAATCCGGTCTGCAAAAAACAAGCCTATTATCTTTGTTATCCTTGTATGGAATAAGATAGGGCTTAGGTATATTTGGAAAAAATGTTAGGGAGGAAAAATTAATGGGGGTCGATCTCACATTTTATCTCTGTTTAGGCGTGTAGGTGTAAAACAAAAAGCCCCACAACTGCCCCGGAGTCCCCAAAAAAGAGGAAAAATGTGAAATTTGTACCCAAATTTTTTTTCCAAACATACCTAAGCCCTATCTCTACCCCCTAAGGGAGCTTTCATACGAAAACAACAATTTTATACAAAATCTTCAACCCTTAAAAAAATGTGCGACTTTTATTTGGAAAAACGACTTTTTTGTGCGACTTTTTTTGTAAAAAACGACTTTTTGTGCGACTTTTTAAAAATTCTCAACGGTAACACTGATCCTAGGATTTAAATAAATTTATTTTTCATTCTTTGCATTTTGGACAAAGCTTAATTTGTTTTTTAGTTTATATTTACTAATTGTATGTAATTTCAGAAAAAAAATTATAAAAAAAAAATCTGGACTTGATTTGTCCCATTTTTTAACTAAATAAAGTTAATCCAAATTAGTGCCTACGGTCAGTACCGTAGTACCGGGAATACCGGTATTTCCCGGTTCTCGGTATTACTGGGAAATGGTACCGGTTTCCTGGTTCTTCATTCATTCCCGGTATTCCCGGTTCCGGTTCTGACGGTATTCCCGGGACTACCGGTATGTATATTTTGTAAAATTTTGTACAATTAACATTTTTTCTTTGCTGTTACCAAAAATAACACAAAACATGTGAAAAAAACCATTTCCATTTTATTTTTTTAATTAAAGAAAATAGTTACATGATTTGTAAATAATTTTACAAACACAACTAAATGTTACTGAAATACTGATTTATATGTATAGTGCAATTTAAATATTTTACGGTATACTTAGTAAGTTTATGGTTTTTGAGAACCGGTATTCTCGGGAATATATCTAGAACCGGGAAACCGGTTCCAGAACCGGGAATACCGGTATTCCCGGGAATACCGAGAACCGGGAAATGGGGGGCACTAATCCAAATCTTAATCCGGTCTGCAAAAAACAGGGCTATTGTCTATGGTTTGAGCAATCCCAACACTTTTTTTCATCAGAACTGTGGTTACTGCTCTAAACTATTATAAACTACACTGTGCTACACCAACAAAAATTAAGCGATTCTCATATAAAATTTCAAGTTGGTTGGAGTACATAGAGTACGGAAATACTCACAGTTTTTCTCGATCACTTCGTTTAGTGCTTCTTTGATTAGCAAATGTGTTGAAAACCCGAAATTCTTAAATTAAAAATTTGTTTAATACACTAAGAAAAAAAAATGTTAAAATCAAACAGAAACAACTTTAAATTAAATATAAAACAGTGACGAAATAGAACAAAGTTTGTTTTTATTTAATTTAAATATGTTGCTAGTTGTTTTTAACATGCCACGATTAGTAGAAAACATTTTAAAATTTAAATGTAACAATATTGTTTTAAAATTGGCCATGTTAAATTTAAATGTGCAAAAAATTTTAATTTAAAGTTGACCAATATTAATTTAAATATGGGATTTTTTTTTTCTTTTGCAGCTTTTTACTTACCTATAAACCATGAAATTTAAAATAAAACAATACATATTTTTGTTTTAGTTTTTTTTATTTTCAAATTATTTTTACAATATTTTTTAATAACACAGAAAAAAAAAATTAACTCTACTCTAATTGTACATCTAAGGGTAGAATTACATCCAAGGCTTTGGCTTTAAATATTGCTTGTTGGCTTTGGTTTTCGCTATACATAAAAAATCAAAGCCAAAGCCTTGGATGTACTTTTGCCCTAATTGTAGCACTACATCTAATTACAACAAATGTAATTAAATACCAAAAATAAAAAAAATAAACACCAATCCTATATTAATTGACAAGCTCGAGGCCACAGTTGTTTTTAATAAATTTTTATTCTTTATTATTTTTCTTTTTAATATTTCTCCATCCTTCGGATGGCATCTTCAGGAATCTTAAAAATAAATATAAACAAAAGCTTTTGTTTATATTTATTTTTAAGATTCCTGAAGATGCCATCCGAAGGATGGAGAAATATTGAAAAGAAAAATAATAAAGAATAAAAATTTATTAAAAACAACTGTGGCCTCGAGCTTGTCAATTAATATAGGATTGAAAATTTAAAGGTCGAATAAATATAATAATATTTTAAAAATAAACACATTTAGATTAATACTTATATATGAAAAACTAAAGTTAGATGTCTCCATTTTCTGCCAATTACAATTACAGATACATTGACTCCTCGTTCTCAGCACTTCCCTTTTTATATTTTTCTGTCTTTACATTTTTCACCTTATTTTTAGCTTTTTCAGTTGTATTTTTGTTTTTATTGTTAATAATTTTCTTTTTCACTTTTTTTTTGCTTTTTTTTTTTATTTTATAGTAGTTAATTTAATGAATTTCACTTAAAACTCGTCAGATCTAGAAAAGTGAAAAAATGCACGTCTTTTTTTAATGAAACAATATTTTAACATTGTTTCTACTTAAAATAAAATTGCCCAACTTTATTATATTTTTTGAAAAAAAATCTTTAAATGTCAAAAATTAAATTGTTCAACTTTAAAATAACCATGAAAAATATTATTTTTAATATAAATATTTGAAAAAGATATTTTTAAAATTTTTAACGGCTTTTAATGACAGCATATTAAATTTAAAGGGATCAATTTTAAATCAAAATTGTATGCAATTTTAAAACAAGCATGTTATGTTAAAATCAATCAAAAACAATATTAAAATTTAAATTTTTTACAAAAATATGTAGCATACTTAAAATAAACATGAACATATTTGATTTAAATATGTTTTTTTCCCTCAGTGTACAATTAAAACAAGTGAGAGTGTTAAATTCGGCTGTGCCGAATCTTTTATACCCTCCAACACCTTAAAAAAAAAGGAACAGGGGCGTCTTTTTTTTTTTTTGGTGGGGGTGGGGGTGGAAGACAGCCTTCCTGGATCTAACTACAGGACTTTGAACTTCTTCCGACATAAAAAATGTTTCTTTTGCTAAGCAAAAATACAAAAATCTATAAAAAATTGCGTTTTCAGAGGTTGGTTTAGTTCTTAAAGGGGGAACATTTTCCCCCGTGGTCCGATTTTGGCCATCTCCGAACTCAACCAGCCTATGACCATTACACATATTCATGCCAAATTTCAGGAGTCTAGCTCTTTTATTTTGGACTGTATCGTGTCCTCCACAGACGGACGGACGACAGACGGACATCGCTAGAATGTCTTAGAATCGATCACTGATCAATAATATATACACATAATGGGGTCCCCGACCGATATTTCGATGCGTTACACACGGAATGACAAAGTGAGTATACCCCCATACTGTGGTTGGAGGGTATAAAAACACTGTTAAATTTAGAGCATTTTCAACACAAAATTATATTTAATCCTATTAATTAACTCAGAATTTAATTAAAATATTCACGCAATATTGTAATTCAACAAAAAAAAATTTTGATTTGTTACACTCAAAATAATACATTAGTAGATTTACAAATTTTTTTTTGCTAATGCTGGTTAGCTAACTTTTAGCAAATTTTTAGTTGAGATTAGCATGTTAGCAAAAATATCTTGTAAACTTCATTTAGCGCATTAGCAATTTTAAACAAAATTTGAACTAATTTTTTTTGCTAGATTTAAAATTGAGTTGACCAAATTTTTACAAGCTTTTTTGCTAATATTAGCAAAAAAAATGGTAATTTTTTTTTTATTTTCAGAAAACTTAAAATGGCGCTATCTCGGAAACTAAGCCAGATAGAGCAAAATGGAGGCCATTTTTGGTTCTCGAGCTCTGTGTGGACCCTAATGGGCCATAACTTTGGATCCAAAAAAGCTAGCATTCCCGAAAATTTTAAAATGCTCATATCTCGGTAAATATTGCCGACACAACAAAAAGTCCAAAACCATGGCATCTGTTCTGTCTTTCACAACTTTATTTTTGAAGTTATCGAGTTTTTTAATTCTCAAGACCCCAGTGGTCCCCTATAATCACGTATCTCAAAAACTAAGCAGGGTAGAGCGAAACGGACACAAATTTTGGACCAAAAACTATGACGATTTTTAAGGAACCCTACTAGGTCTAGGCCCATCGGGGTCTGGACCTATCGGGTCCGAACCCAATGGGGTCCTCAGATGTGTATGAACTAAGTTCAAAAAAAGAAAAAATTTAGTTAACTAATTTTTGGCAAAACATTTTTGCTAACTTTAGCAAAAAAATTGTGGGTTCAAAATCAGCAAATTTTCTTGTAGGTTTACAAGCTTTTTTTGCTAACATTACAGTTTTTTTTTTTGAGTGTACGTGTTTTTTAGATTAGATGTCTTTGTCCAGTCAGGGGAAAATTCTGATGATTTTAGCTGACGCGATTTGCTAAATTTCTGTCCGGATAAACCAGGTAGAGTCTGTAGAAAAATCTGTCAAGACAGCAGATAAATCTGCTGATTTAAGAAGAAAAATCTGCTAATTTCAGATAAACAGCCTGAACATCGAAATTATATTTTATTAAGTACAAACGACTATTTGTTTTAAATAACTGTTTTAAAAAAAGCGATAAAAAACTTGTAAGAGTGTTATAGCCACCTACATTTAACTAAACAAAAACAACAAATATTGACAGGGACATTTCTGTGGGGAGGGGGAAGAAGGAAAAGACGCAGTGCGGAGGTGAAGCCTGGTGTTAAAAAAATCGGCAGGGAGAAAAATAGAGCAAAGCAAATAAGCAACACAATAATTTTACAAAAAGGAAATTTTTAATTTTTTTTTATGCGACATTTTTTTTAGTTTTTTGCCGTTTTTCAATAAAATTTTTAATTTTTTTTTTTTCCAAAAAAATCTTCTTGAAAACAGAAGAACTAAATATTTCTGTAAAATTATCAAAATAATCAGCTTTTTTACATTTGAACAATTTTTAGTTTAAATCGTAAAATGTTTGTAAAATTACAAAAAAATCTGCTAAATTTTTAACAAAAATTTTTTTAAAAATACCGGAAAATTTCTGTTATTTTTTTAAATTTAATGACAGAGAATTAACTTAAAGTATTCATTTTAGCAGAAAAATCTGGTAAAAGTTTCCCAGTTCAAACTAAATGTTGTTTGACAGATTTTTGATCGAATTTTTGTTCTGAGAGACGACATTGTCACATTATGTATTTAACTCCAGAGAACCACCTCTCCACGCTGACCAGCGTGGATGACACCGGCAGCAGCACTAGCGATTTGGCACAATTCAGACTTACCTTATCTTTTCTTTTCACTCACTTTTCTCTTCGAAACTTTTTACCTTTGTCCAAACGATTGGCAATTGGAAATTGGGCTCCAAAAACATAACAAGAATTTCAAATTTGTATCCAAAAGAGCGAATTTATTGTTGGAGCCTTTTTAGAGGGCTCAAAAAACATTTAAATTTCCCAAATTTTTGGCGTTGTTTTAGACTCTATTTAATGAGTATACAAATTCCCTTACATTTAAGATTGTTTTTTGACTCTGTTTAGATGGCTTATTTTTTAATGGAAAAAAGTGTGTTTTATGGAAAAAAATAGTTTAAGCTCAAAAAAAAAATTCAAATTTAAATCATTTTGGTCTCCAAAGTATGTGGGCTCTAAAAACATTCCTTTAATGTAGTCGTTTGGAGCGTTCCGAATTTTGTTAGCCGGGCAGTATTTTTTAATAACACAGCAAAAAAAATTAACACTACTCTAATTGTACATCTAGGGTTATAATTACATCCAAGGCTTTGGCTTTAAATATTGCTTGTTGACTTTGGTTTTCGCTATACATAAAAAAATCAAAGCCAAAGCCTTGGATGTAATACTACCCTAATTGTAGCACTACATCTAATTACAACAAATGTAATTAAATACCAAAAACAAAAAAATAAACACATTTAGATTCCTAAATAGTTGGAAAATGTGTCACTGAGGAAATTTTCACAGTGATTTCTTGAGGAAATCTCTTCAGGTTCTGACAAATCATAGTTAATCCTTGATGACATGTCCTAATATTGTCAGCACTGAATGTTTGCTTTAAAGGCGCGTTTAGACGGGAAAGAAAACCCCTGGATGTTAAGTAAAACAGAACTCTGTGGTAATATACTTTTGACTTTAAAAATTGTTGTGTCAAATCTCATTTCTTTAATACTTGTGTTTGCTTACCATTTTCATTATATTATTATTTGTTTCGCACATTTAGTCAATAATTTGTAGATTGAAAACCGAATTAATGTATATAAAAAGTATATAATAAAATTTTATTTGACATTCCAAATTTAAAAGTTACGTCTAAACCCGAGTAAAAATTTTTATATGATGCAATACATAATGATATATAACACTATATATATTTATACGCAATTTAATCCGAATAATGGTGGATGTTTTTGCATTAAAAAAGATCAACTTGTATAAAATATGATTCGATTTCATCCGAGTTTTGACCAGACATTGCCATATTTCATTGGATCCAATTAGATCTAATTGCATAAAAACATAAAAAATCTTGGTGTGTTTTGGTTTGGGTGAGTTACACCACAGGTCAACGATACATTCACCAAACATATAATCCCGAGCAAAAAAGAGTTATATATAGCCGTGACAAATTAGATCCCAAATATGGTGGACACAATTGTTTCAAATATTATCTTCGGTTATCCTACAAGATCTGAACAGATAGTCTTATATATAATATGATACGTAAAATGGGTCTATCTGGTTTTATCAGTTTGATCCGGACTGATACAATATTAAATAAATTGAGACTATAAGACATAAATATATATGGTTAGATATTACTCTACATAAAGAAGATATTTTTGTATTTAACATTATATAAAGTGCATATGATTATACATAATGTTATCCAACATATATGACGTTATAAGGAGCAATATATGATCAGTCATAATGGTTTTAAATTATATTTAATTGTATCAGTTTTCCCCAAATGATATAATTATATAGACCCAATTCACGTATCACATTATATATAAGGTAATCCCACTAGATCATAAAATATACCCGTAGATAATTATTAAAGTAATTGTATCCGCCATATTTGGGATATAATTAGTCATGAACTTTTTTTCTTTTTTTACTAGGGATTTTCTAAAACAAAAAAAATGTTTGGGTACGCTTCGAACCAGATAGGTGATATACATAACCCTAACAAGGAAATCTTTAGGAACATTTTAAAAGTTTCTTATACTTTGCTTAAAAAAACTTAGAACATTTTTGGTTAATTGGAAACATTTATATATGGAACAGAATAAGCTTTATATAATTTTATATTAAATTATACAGAAAAGCAAATTTTGTATTGGCCCTAATATTATTTCATATATTTATATCAACCGTATAACTTTTAATCCGAATCATGATTAAATTATATATTACAACATATGACTGCATTTAAAAAAATTAGAAAATACTTCACGGGATGTATAATCATATATGATTTATTATGTTTGTATCAAGTTATATATTGTTATATATGTTTATTTTTACTCGGGAAAGGAAATGTCTTCAGAACAGCAGTATATTAAATAAGAATTTTAAATCTGGACAACTCTTTAATTTCCAAGAAAAAGATGGTAATATTATCGATTTATTTAAAATAAAATCAAAATCTAACAAGTAAAATAAAAGAAAAAAATAGACAGGTGTGGGACTACTAAACTAGAGGTTCCAGGTTCAAATCCAGCTGGGACTAAAAAAGGCGAAAAGTTTTTTCTAAATATGAGAAAGATAACTGATAAAAGAAAATGGATAAGAGTAAAAACTAAAGGAAATACGAAAATTTTTTGTAGAAGTCTTAGGTTACATGTCCCCAGAAGGTCAGCCCTGACCACTGCTGACTTTGAGTGAGGACATTTTGAAAATTTGTATGAAACTGTCCTCAACCCAGTACATAGAGATGTCTTGTGGATGTCAGCAGTGACTCTGACAAGTCATCGCTCCGTCACTGAGGATAGCTCGAGGACGTTGCCAACTGGGTTAATACTTATATACCAAATATGAAAAACTAAAGTTAGAAGTCTTCATTTTCTGCCAAACTTTTTTATATTTTTTTCACTTTGTTTTTAACTTTTTAGTTTTATTTTTTTTTATTGTTAAAAATTTTCTTTTTCACTTCAGTTTTTTATTTTTTTTTTAATTTTTAATTTTATATTAGCTAATTTAATTAATTTCACATCTAAAGAAGTGAAAAAATGGACGTCTTTATTTAATGAAACAATATTTTAACATTGTTTCTACTTAAAATAAAATTGCCCAACTTTATTATATTTCTTGAAAAAAATCTTTAAATGGCAAGAAACAAAATTGTTCAACTTTAAAATAACCATGAAAATAAAATACCACAAGAAAATAAAATAAATTTAAAATCAGCTTTTAATTTTATTTCCATACAAATTGTTTTTGTTTTAAAAATCGACTTTCAAAAAATGTATTGAAAATTTGAAATTTAAAATAAAACTTTTGTTAAAATAGACTTTTTGTTTTCTTGTGGTAAGGGCCATTATTGTTTTTGTTTTTAAAATCGACTTTCAAAAAATGTATAGAAAATTTGAAATTTTTAAGCCGCATTCACAATGTTGGAGTACTCCAATCTGTGGAAAATTTAATATCTTTCCCTTTTGCACTTTCATATTTTTGAATTTGACTATCCCTTTTCAATCCACTCCAGAGTCAAACATGTTCTACTCTGGAGTTCCAATCTGGAGTTAACAGAGCCTATGTTAACCGTTAACAGAGAAAAAATACACCCCTGTGAAAGTGCCATCACTAATAATGTCATTAAAAAAAATAAACAAAACAAAAAATTTTATTTTAAAACAAATTCAAATGAAAAAAAAATTATTTAAAACGTTAAAAACATATAATTTATAATATAAACAAAATTTAGTGGGATAATTTGCCAAATTATGAGAAATGTAAGTACACTGACAAATATAATGTGACAGAACTCCACTCTGCATTTTGTACAGTTAACATTTCAATCTGTGGCTGAGAGTGGAGTGACTCCAACATTGTGAACGTAGCTTTAAAATAAAACTTTTGTTAAAAAAGACCTTTTATTTTTCTATGGTACGGGTCATTGTTTTTAATACAAATATTTGAACAAGATATTTTTAAAATTTTAACGACTTTTAGTGACAGCATATTAAATTTAAAGGGATCAATTTTAAATCAAAATTGTATGCAACCCGAGTAAAAATAAACATATATAACAATATATAACTTGATACAAACATAATAAATTATATATGATTATACATCCCTGAGATATTTTCTAAATTTTTTTAATGCAGTCATATGTAGTAATATATAATTTAATCATGATTCGGATTAAAAGGTGTACGGTTGATATAATTATATAAAATTATATTAGGGTCAATACAAAATTTGTTTTTCTGTATAATTTAATATAAAATTATATATATCCAATTCTGTTCCATATATAACACTATATGTTTCCATTTAACCAACAATTTTCTAAGTTTTTAAGGCAAAGTATAAGAAACTTTTTAAAATGTTCCTAAACATTTCCTTGTTAGGGTTATGTATATCACCTATCTGGTTCGAAGCGTACCCGAACATTTTTTTTTTAAGAAAATTATATGTTTGGTGAATGTATCGTTGACCTGTGGTGTAACTCAACCCAAACCAAAAAACACCAGGATTTTACATGTTTTTATGCAATTAGATCTAATTAGATCCACTTATATATGGCAATGTCTGGTCAAAACTCGGATGAAATCAAATCATATTTTATACAAGTAGATCTTTTTTAATGCAAAAACATCCACCATTATTCGGATCAAATTGCATATTAATATATATTGTGTCATATATCATTATATATTGCATCATATAAAAATTTTTACTCGGGAATTTAAGAACAAACATGTTATGTTAAAATCAATCAAAAACAATATTAAAATTTAAATTTTTTCCAAAAATATGTAGCATACTTAAAATAAACATGAACATTAAGGTTATGACTTTTTGCATTTTTTTGCAAATATTAAATACCTGCCCTAGCCAAAAAGACCATAAAAAATATTAAGAATTGCATTTTTACTTTTTCGCTTCCGTCGAAAATGTTCCCGCACCAAACCAGATGAAATTTGGTCTATATTTTCTAAGTTTAATTGAAACTAAGAAAATATGAGACCCAAACGATGTGTAGGAAAAGCTATTTAGGGTCAAAATGACGAATGCTTTTTGGAGGGACTTTTTTTGACTCCTTCAAGATTCAAATTTGGCGGTTTAACCCTTAGCTGCATAAAGTTAACTAATTATAACGTCAACTTTGGCAGCATGTAGCTCCAAAAGTAAAAGTCCGGGTGGCTTTATTTTTATTTGTAAGTGTTCACAAGATCTTTTTTACATAATTCATTCATTGGAAGGGTTAAAATTATCTTATTTTTTAAAAATAGGACTTAAAACAAAAAATATCTGTGACCTTTTAGAAATTGCGTTTGGTGGTTTTTTTTTGCCAAAATGACCCGCAAATACGATTTTTAATATTAATTTTGTATTGTCTATCACGTGGTGATAGGTAAAAATTTTGTCAAAAATGAGTCATAGCCCTAACGAACATATTTGATTTAAATATGCATGTTTTTTTCCCCTCAGTGCATAACTCCTTTTTTAATACAAAATTTAAATAAAATGGAAATATTTTTTACACATTGCTTATGAAACCATTTTTATTGTTAATTTTTTCGAGAGGGACTAAATAAAGTTTGTTGGTGGTTTAAAGCGACATTAGTCAGACAAGGTCCTTAAAATTTTAATATATAAAAGCTCTTCAATAAACAGCGAACAACAGATTTTTCGCAAAATTGGTGATGATTTTTGGTTTTTTCTTATAACTATTCAAGAGCTTCGACATAAATTGACATCTGCAAAAGATGCTGTACACCCAAAAAAAAACGTGGGTATTCAATACTAAAAATTTAACTAATTTTAGTTCAAAAGGACCTAGTGCAGGAATTGGTTATTATATACAGGTTAAAGCGAATCCAGTACAATTTGAGTGTTATATACTCCTTAAAAATTGATTTCTCATAAAGAATCATACATACCATTTTTTTTTTAAACCGAAATTTAAAAAAATGTCAAGCTTTCTAATACGCTTAGAGGAAAAAATCTAAAAGTGCGACCCTTTGTAAGATAATTACAATTTAATACTTACTTTTACCTTGACTTTTAAGGTCAAATTTATTTTTTTCAAAAAAACCACAGAAGCCATTTTGAAGGCCGTCACAAATACTTTAAATTATTAAATTATAATTTTTGTTTCATCAAAATGTTAATAAAAGTTCACCAAAATATGTTCTTTTCAAAAACATCAAAACTTCCCAACACTGTAACTCTCCCAATATGTCATCAAAAAATTTTATATTTTTAATTAAGACTATCTGTCCAAATTCTAATATTTTGCCAAAATTATACTCAAATCGGACATTTGATTTTTGGTGTGGACCGTTGACGCGTTTTGCCCCATAGGTTGTATTGGTAGCCCTATAAGGAACTAAGAAAATAGCGCTTTTGGTTTTTCAATTTTTTAAAACTTGGGCTTAAGAGACGACAATGACTTACATCGTCTATCGGAGGTTTGATTTGATTTTATGTTTATTTGTAATAATAGGTGGATTTTTTTGCTAACGTGTATAAATTATCCCATACAAATTTGACATAAATTTGCCGTATATAGTTAAAAAACGTCAAATTTGTATGGGATAATTTATACACGTTAGCAAAAAAATCCAGCTAATATTACTGTTGATTTGTTTTATTTTTGTACACTCAGAATAAAGACTAACTAAAAAATGGGAAAATTAACTAAATCCAAGGAAAATTGATAATGATTTAGCTCCATTGTCATGTATTCCAACTTTTTAGTCCATATTTTTCTTAAAAATAAAAATTAGGACCAATTTGAACTAGAAAGTGGGAAAAAAAATTACCAAATTTTTTAGTTAAAAAAACATTTCTGATGAGGACATTTTTCCTAAAAATTAGTTAATTTCATATTTTTTATTGGTTTATTTTTAGAATAATAGCATGTGAATTCTCATTACGTATATTTTTTATTATAAATAATTTATAAAAAATGTCCCTTTTTTTTAGTTAAAAAAACATTTCTGATGAGGAAATTTTTCCTAAAAATTAGTTAATTTCATATTTTTTATTGGTTTATTTATAGAATAGCATGTGAATACGCACAGAATTCTCATTATGAACATTTTTTATTATAAATATAAAAAAAAAGTTTGTTTCTTATAGTCAAGTAATAAATTTCATTAGTTTTTAAAGTTAAATTACAACAAAGACTTTGTATTTAACGTTTATTCCCAGACTATGGGAAAACAAGCCAAAGCCAAGGCCTTTGTTGTGATGAAAATATTATTTTTCTCTAACACGTGTAGAAATAATGTAAACATTAACTGGGCTATTCATAATGAGTAAATTAAATCTAATGTAGGTTTATTTGACTGATATTGCATGAATATTTGTCAAATAAACCTACTTTAAGTACACTTTAAGTATTATGAATAAAGGCCTAAATTTATTACTTGTTATACATGACCAAACTCTTTTTTTCATATACACAGAAAAAATAGCCTGTTTTTTTTTTGTTGTTTTGTCCAATAAAAAATATTTTACAACATAAAAGAAAAAAAAAATGGTCAAAATAAAAGGTGATTATGTGAGAAACGACTACTTTCAATTTTTTTAATTTTGGTTCAAAATTACGCCCTCTATTTAAAAAAAAAAAAATCAATTACTAAATATAATAAATATACCGATTCAATTACTTTAGTATTTGCATTTCCTACGAGCACGAAAATTGTAATATTGATTAATCAAGTAAGAGTAATTGAACCAATTACTTGAGTAATCTATATTAAAATTTTCGTGCTCGGAGGAAATTCGAATACTAAAGTAATTGAATCGTGTATTTAGTACTTGATTTTTTGTAATTCTTTTCCAATAGAGGGCGTAATTTTGAACCAAAATGGAAAAAAAATAAAGTGTTCGTTTCCAGAGATGCCAACTATTTGAGAGCAAAACGCGCACATAAATTTTATAAACGGGTAAAAACGTGTAAATTTTCTTGAAAAATAGGGTAAAAAAGCACTGGACTGTTTTTGTAAATAGATAAAAAAAGTACAAAAAAATAATATTTTTATTCAAACAAAATTTTTGATAAGTTTTTTGGTTAAAATTTTGGGTAACCGATATATATCGTTGTACAATTTTAGATGGATTTTCCGCTTCAAAAGCCAAATTAAGTCATTGAACTTCACCCAGAACAGAATTAAAATATTAAACCAAAATGGGGTCTCCGACTAATATTTCGATGCGTTACACTCGAAATAACAAAGTAAGTATACCGCCAAACTTAGTTTGGAGGCTATATAAGTTAATTTTAAAAAGCACTAAAGGCACTAACTGAAAATTTAAAAAGTACCAAGTTAGTGCTTTTTTCTAATTTGGCACTAGGCCAAAAATTTTCGCGTTTGACACATCAAAAAGCACTAGATCTAGCCCGAAAAGCACTAAGTTGGCATCCCTGTTCGTTTCTCACATAATCACCCTTCATATTGACCAATTTTTTTCTTCTATGTTATACAATACTTTTTTATTGGACAAGACAACAAAAAACAGGCTGTTTTTCTGTGTACTACAAATAATAAACAAAATGTGAACTACAAGCAAGCATGAAAAAAAAAAAATAAATCAATAAAACAATTTCAAGTTATGAAAAATTTACTAAACTTGTGGAAAAATATTCCTCAAATTAAAGAAAATAAATATGATGGACTAACTGGTAGGTAATTGCGTCCTAAAACTGAATTTTTTTTAACTAAATTTTGTTTTTAGAAATATGTCTCAAAATTTGTTGAAATTTACCCAATTTATAGTAGGAAACTGGACTCCTACTATAAATTGGGTAATTTTACTCTGAATGTGTATATTGAAAAAATTGACCACTAGTGGTCAATTTAAATAAAAAAGAGGTGAATAAATAAAAACAAAAAAAAAAAACATTCGGAGCCAGCGAGCATCAAACTCTCCACCTTCCGATTTGAAAGTCAGCAGCTGGCACTTTTTTCTATAGAAAAATGTCTTTATATCTGAGACTTATTTTTTCTGTAGAAAAAATCTAAGATTCTGAAAAGTTTTATCAAATCTGAGATTTTTTCTGTAGAAAAAAATGTCACAAAATCTGAAACTTTTTCTACAGAAAAATGTCTCAGAATCTGAGAATTTTTCTATAAGAAAAATGTCTCAGAATCTGAGAATTTTTCTATAAGAAAATTGTCTCAGAATCTGAGGGTTTTTCTATAAGAAATGTGTTTTAGAATCATAAACTTTTTTTTTTGCGAAAAATATATCAAAAGCTAAATTTTTCCATAAGAAATTGTTCTCAGGATCTCACACTATAATAAAAATGTCTCAAAATCTGAGAATTTTTCTATAAGGAAAATGTGTGGAATGACTCATATACATAAGACAAAAATTTACAACATGCATGCAAATTACATACATATTTTTTTACTTAAATAAAATCAATTTATTAACTAACTTAATTCTTATTTTCTATCATTTTATTTCAATATACAACTTTTAGGTCTTATAAAACGGAAATAGCGGAAATGGAAACAGTTCTTTAAAGCTGCAAAAATCAAAAACAGTAATCTAACACAGACTTCGAAATGAAAACAACAAAAACTTCAAAAAGGAATGGATTTTTTTTTTTAAGATACATATTTATAAGATGTGCCATACTAAATATAAAGTAGTGGTCAGAATTGTACCTCTGTTTTGATTTTTCGTATTAAAGATGAAAAAAAAACATCGTTAATTCCGCGTAATTAAAACAAATTGTTCCAAATTAAGTTTAATACATACATATGTATATAGCATTGCTAATATTTTTTTAAAATGTCACTAAAACACAGTACAATCACATGCGAAACTAGAAATTGGTATATAAAAGTTAGTTTGCACCCAAAATGTATGATCATATTTGGTAATGTTGCACAATGGAATGCGCATGCACGGGTGGTCGGAAACAGTTTTAACCTAAAAGTGCGAATAACATAATTTTTTTTTAATTTGTATTAAGGATGTCTAAGAATAATTTAACAACAAAAACCAAAATCTTCGATCGAGCACTTTTTGCAAAAATCGCGTTTAAATTGCAAAAAATAAAATAAAATCACTCTTCCAATCTGCTTTCAACAAAAATTGTAGTAAATGGACCTCTTGAACCCGAATCAGCCATAAAAACTTTTCTAGCAGTGTCCATTTTCCGAATTTTGTGATTTTTAAGAAGGAACCGCAACGTTGTTGTAAGTAATAGCCACAAAATGGGACATGATTTTACATAAAATGGACCTCGTGATTCCAAATGCGCAGTCCAAATTTCTCTATAGCTTTTCGTTTTTGAGATATTCGCGATTGAAATTTAAAAAAATCGATTTTTAAGCGTTTTTGTGGCTCCACAGTTAGAAGTTATTGCGTTAATGTCAAAAAATAAGGGTGGTTTTTATATAATATGGACCTGTAGAATCCAAATCTGTCATCTAAAATTCTGTAGCTTGTTTCGTTTTCGTGCTATTCGCGTTTAAAAATTTACCCAATTCCATACCACATAAAATACATTCAAAATTCATTTTTTATTTGTTGACCGTTTGAATACTGCAATTTAAATTTTTTAAATACTTTATATAAATGCGTTTTTTCCGAGGAATATTTTTGGTCATATGTGTATTTTTGATATCTGGCATAGTTTTCGAGAAAATTCGAATATAATAATTTTTTGCAATTCAACCGCGCAAAAAGTTCTCGATCGAAGATTTTAATTTTTGTTCCTAAATTATTCTTAGACATCCCAAATACATATTAAAAAAAAAATTATAGTATTCGCACTTTTAGGCTAACTGTTTCCGACCACCCGTGCACGTTTATGGCTTCAATATGTGTATGTACTAGAGATGGGCACATGAGCAGATTAGAGCGTGAGTCACGCGTGAGTGTGACTAAATTCAATTTTACTCACGTGATTGTGAGTGAGTGTGAGTGGAGAAAATAATTGTGTGACTGACTGAGTGTGCGTGAGTAAGATTTTTGCATGAGTGAGTGTGCGTGAGTCGATTTTTTTCGTGAGTTTGTTATTAATTATTATATTACTTGGTTAGCTTATTCACGACAAAAAATTTGATTTTGGTGGGACAAGGCTTTCAAGTCTAAAAAATCTAAAAAAAATTTAGAGCCGTTGGGGTCCTACGGTAAAATTTTTTTTTTTAGTTTTGACAAGCAACGGTTTTAGTTGTTATGTTGCTTTTAATGATATATGTATATTACAAAAAAAAATATTATTCATATCTGTGGCAGCTTTATCTTTTTCGAAAAAAAAAAAAATTTCGAAAAAAAAAATTACGGTAAAAAATTTAAAAAAATATATTTTTTTTAGTTTTGACAAGCAACGGTTTTAGTGGTTATGTTGTTTTTAATGATATATATTCAAAAAAAAATATTATTCATATCTGTGACATCTTTATAGTGTACCAACAATGCATTTTTTATCCTTTTTTAGAACACGATAAAGATGTCACAGATACAAATAATATGTCTTATGAATATATATCATTTAAAGCAACATAGCAACTAAACCCGTTGCTTGTCAAAACTCAAAAAAAAATTTTTTTTTTTTTAATTTTTTAACGTAGGACCCATGCGGCACAAAATTTTTTTTTTTCGAAAAAATTTTTAGAGCTGAAAGCCTTATCCCACCAAAATAAATTTTTTGTCGTGAATAAGCTAACCAAGTAATATAATAACACTGCGGAACACTAAAAAATAAACAAGAGTTACGACCATCATTTCTATATATTTCGAACATGCTGATTCGAATG
The DNA here is from genome assembly GCA_963921195.1 of Pegoplata infirma. Taxonomy (NCBI): domain Eukaryota; kingdom Metazoa; phylum Arthropoda; class Insecta; order Diptera; family Anthomyiidae; genus Pegoplata; species Pegoplata infirma. The sequence continues at coordinate 525,141 of OY992540.1, read as the reverse complement.
GTACAGTTTTCTTGCAAAATGTCGTTAAAGATTTGCTGATTTCAAGCCAGTTTTTTAACAAAAAAAATTGCAAAGTAAATGGTTTATAACTTTTATGACATGGAAAACAAAGATATGACTTGTGGCAACATTTCTTATGCAAATTTGGTTTAAAGCTTTTCAATTTAAGCACTTAAATTTGCGAATTTCTTAATTTTTTAAGGTTTTCGCGAAATTAACAGCCAAATTGGTCTTTGATAAAAAACTTGCTTTTAATGAATCAAAAATGCATCCCTAACAATACGAATAGTGGACAAAAAACAGCTATGTTATATGGACCATCATGACGAAAATCGCGAAAAACCGTTTTTTTTGTATATGCCAGCATGACTTTACGAGATGATTTAAGGTTCCATCTTTTAGTATATAATGATATAATGTGGGAACCTTAAACAACTAACTGACCAAAAATTCGGCCAAAAAAGTTTTCATTTGCAAAAGTTATCTTAACAAAAACTATTATTTCAGTGTTTGCGATACAATAATTTTAGTTTTTGTTAAGATAACTTTTGCAAATGAAAACTTTTTTGGACAAATTTTGGGTCAGTTAATTGTTTAAGGTTCCCACATTATATACTAAAAGATGAAGCCTCAAATCATCTCCTAAAGTGATGCTGCCATATACAAAAAAAAACGGTTTTTCGCGATTTTCATCATGATGGTCCATGTAACATAGATGTTTTTTGCCCACTATTCGTAGTGTCATGGACGCCTTTATGATCCACAAAATGCAAGTTTTTTATCAGAGACCAATTTAGCGGTTAATTTCGCGAAAACTTAAGAAAATGAAGAAATCCGATAAGATAACTTTTGCAAATGAAAACTTTTTTGGACAAATTTTGGGTCAGTTAATTGTTTAAGGTTCCCACATTATATACTAAAAGATGAAGCCTCAAATCATCTCCTAAAGTGATGCTGCCATATACAAAAAAAAACGGTTTTTCGCGATTTTCATCATGATGGTCCATGTAACATAGATGTTTTTTGCCCACTATTCGTAGTGTCATGGACGCCTTTATGATCCACAAAATGCAAGTTTTTTATCAGAGACCAATTTAGCGGTTAATTTTGCGAAAACTTAAGAAAATGAAGAAATCCGCGAATTTAAGGGCTTAAGATTAAAAGCTTTAAACCAAATTTATATTAGAAATATTGCTACAAGTTATATCATTGTTTTCCATGCCATAAAATTTAAAAATCATTAGCTTTGGAATTTTTTTTGTTAAAAAAGCAACTGAAAATCAGCCAATCTTTAATGACATTTTACAAGAAAACTGTACCATACATCGAAAAACGGAGTACACCATTCGATTCAGCATGTCCGAAATATATTGAAATGACGGTCGTACCTCTTGTTTTGTAAAATGGTGGATAGTTTTGTCACGCAGTGTAATTAATAACAAAAAATTTCAAAATCAAAAAAAAAATTTTGGTTTGTATGGAAAAATGATTTTTTAGGCCCCGCTCTTTAAGGCCCCGTCGCGTAGGGAAGGCATGGTCGTAGGGGCGTAAAATTTTTCCTCAGTTATTTTTAAGTCAAAAGGAACAACATTTCCAAAATAAGGGACACTCTAATGTATACACATTAGGGTGGCATGAATAATGACTTTTTTTGAATTTCGTCGATCGCAGGGCAAATAATGGTTCACTTTAGTCTAAAACCTCTATGTTCAAATTTTTAGCCAAATCGGACAAAATTAACCCGTGCCTTTGGGGATTAAAATTTTGCTCTAACAAAATTTTTTTTCCATACATTTTTTCTCGATTTTTAATTTTATTTTTAAACATTTATTTAACTGATTAACTTCTTAACGACTAAAATTTTATTTTGGTGGGATAAACCCTTCCGTTTTAAAATTGACTTCAAAAAAAATTAGGGCCGTTGGGGTCCTATTCTAAAAATTGTTTTATTTTTTTTTAGTTTTGACAGCACTGATTTTAGGTCAGATATTGCATTTAATGATACATATTAACAAAAATATATTCCTATCTTTGGCATCCTCATCGTAATCGAAAATGTATAAAAAACAGCAAAAAAAAAGCGTTTTTTACCCTTTTTAAAATTTTTGTATTATTACAAAAAAGCGGCACGTGTCAAAATTGTTTAGTGTGGCCAAAATTTTTAACATTGAGTTTTAGACCAAAACGAACTATTATTTGCCCGACAATCAACGAAATTCGACAAAATAATCTTTTGCTTTTTTTGACACATTTTAGAAGACGATTAAGATATCACAGATAAGAATAAAATTTTTGTTGAATAAAAAATAAAAAAAATTAAACAAAGAATATTTTGACCAAAACTAACCATAATGTGCACGGCGATCAACGAAATTCAAAAAAAAGTTATTATTGGTGTCACCCTAATGTATATATATTTTTTTCCTCTTAAAAGTACTCTGGATGGTGATTTGAAAAAACTCTAGATGGTGGTTTCCAAAACGTCATGGTTTCAAAACGCTCGATAAACATTCGAAGGACTGTTAATGTTTTTCAGCAACTCTAGTGATTTCTTCTTTTTTAATAGAGAGGATGTGTGCCTCATTCCCCTAAACGGAATGACACAATAATTATGTCCCCTTCTTTATGGGTGGATGATAAAACAAAACGGTGCTGTAAAAGCACTTTTGAGTTGGTAAAACAAAGCGTCTTCAGAGCATAAATCACCTTCAAAGTGTTTTATTTTTTGTACCATCATCGATTACTACCTGTGTACTTATATTTCTAGCAGAACTTGGAAAATCACAATACTCTAACGATTTTCGTAGTCAAAGGCTCGTTACTCAACTGGTAACGCAACAAAAGCAGCAGTAACAAATCAGCTGTTCGTTTTTGTTACATGGCAATACATGTAAATGATTACTGAACGAAGTAACATCTTACGTGGAAATCTAGTGCATTTTGATTGTCACGTAAGAAATATCTAGTGAGTACTTGTTACTTGATTACTTTACCAGTTGACTAACGAGCCCCTTAGAATTTAAAATTTTGTAGATAACAGCGAGTTAAAATAGATGATTGTCCTCTAAAAAAATATGACGTATGGTCACTTTAATGTATATAATTTCTAGATCCGCATGTGCAAGTACTAACGACCTTAACAATACACCAGTAACAGAATAAAAACGTAATGGACACAGAACAAAGACTTTTTAAACATGTCGCCCTTCAACACTCAAAAACAGCAAATGTGAACCCCGCATAACATTTGCTGAAAGTTCGAAATTCTGAACACTACTCCCTGTATAGAAGAGAATATAATAAATCAAGTCATAACATATTTGTAAGTTAAAGATGGAATCCCCAATATTAAATAAGTATTTATTTAAAAAAATAAAGAAACTACTAATACAAGCATGCCTAAATATGCATATGAAAACTTTCGAAAAGCATAGAAAATTCATTTGTATTTATTGTACTTATGCTTTATTTACATTCCCTGCAAACAATAGGGCGATATATCGCCGAAAGTGTAATGCGGCAATCCGTAAATTTATCATTTCAAAAAAAATCAAAGTAGTATTTTTATTATATCGCCGTTTTCTCCAAGACGAATTTTTCGCCAAGACGAATTGTTGTCGTATCGCCAGGATGTATTGCCGTCGGGTAACAGTTTTTCCCGTAGGGTGTATCGCCGGCGATACGAATTCGATAACTGCCGCAATAAAATTTATCGTCTCGGCAATATAACCGGCGAATCTTTTGTTTGCAGGGTTCATATTCTGATTTTTGTCACGAATAATGACTTTTTTCGAATTTCGTGGATCGCCTGGCAAATTATGGTTCGTTTTGGTCTAAAAACTCTATGTTTATATATTTAGTCAAATAGGGCATAATTAATCCGTGTCTTTGGGTTTAAAGTTTTGCCCTAAAACAGATTTTTCACCATACAAACCAAAAATGTTTTTGGATTTTTTTTTTTGTTTTAATTTACTAAATTAAACTAAACTTAATTACCTAGCAAAAAAAGAGCTTACCATTCACTGCAAAATTCACCACAACTTATGAAGCAGATGTACTTCTTCTTCAACTGAAACATTGATGAATTTAATATGGGCGTGACACACAAAGTATGTTCTTTTTTGACACTTAAGTATAACATATATCACTAGTGTTTGTTATGTACATATATATTAACATTTTTATCACAACTTCTGAAGTAGTGATCCGGATGTTAATATAACTTGGCCTTTTGGAAGCGCTTTTTCATCACTTCTTTAGAAGTACATATTTCTTGGCATTTTAGGTGTGATTATGCCATTTTTATTTGCTGATTTAGAACTTCTAAATTTGAAGTGATTTTTTCACTTCTTTTTGTAAGATTGATTGAAAGAGTATTTTTTTGCAATATTTACACTAAAAACACTGTTCGACAGATTTTGGTCTCCTGTTTCCAAATATACCGTCTAAATTTTTATAGGAAGTACCGTTTTTGAGATATTCGCTGTTAAAAAGTAAAAAACCCCTTTTAGGGGTCCACTGTTACGTATTCCTACGTTGCTTTTTATATAAAATGGACCTCCTGGTTCCAAAACTGCAATCAAAGTTTTTCAAGCATGTTCTGTTTTTGAGATATTCGCGTTTGAAAATTTTAGTGTGATTTATAATAAATATATGTAAGTGCGCAACAGTGGAGTTTTAGTTTTTTAAACGCCAATATTTCAAAAACAGTACGCGATAGAAAAATTTGGATACCAGATTTGGAATAAAGATCACTCAGAAAATTATGTAAGTTACTACATGTTAGTTGTTTGTATAATTTACAGTAGTTAGTTGTTTTCAACTACAAAGTCAGTTGTTTCTGTATGAAAAATATGAAACAACTATTTCTGTTAGTTATTTTAAGTCATTTTTTTGAACAACTAACAAAAAAGTACTGTGAGTAGTTATTTAAAGTAGTTAATTTTATTTAGCTTATCTCTGAAAAATTTTCAAAGTTTTTTCCAAAAAATAAATTTTCGTTTTTTTTATTTTTCACAACTTTAAAAAAAAAAAAAAATTGGAAAAAATTTGGTCTTCAATTTTTTTTCTGAAAAACTTTTTGAAAAAATATTATAAATTGATTATTATATTTTTACTACATTTTTGTTGTTTTGACTACAAATGTAAGTAGTTTTTACTACATAAGTCAGTTGTTTTTTGTCAGTTAAAATAACTAACATTGTTAGTTGATTTAACTGAAAAAGTAGTTGACCTCAAAATAACTTGCAAAGTAGTTATTTTAAATGACATTTTCAGTTGATTTTACTAACATAATTTTTTGAGTGATGTCTTATTTTTACTAAATCGAGTACTATTGTGTTTGAACAACTTAAGAATACGTTACAGAGACCCAAATATTTCAATATTCAAACGCGAATATCTTAAAAACCTTATGTGATAGAAAAACTAATTTCATTGATAATCAAACTTTTATACTTCAAATTAAAAAAAAAGAGTAATTATAAAGATCACAAAACTATAAAATATCACGGCGAATCGATTCACCAGTTACTAAAAAGCTTAAACAATCTTTAATAATGTGATGCAGCAACATCCGCTTTAGTTGGTAAATGTACTTATTAAATTTAGGACCAACTTTTTTCGATATAAGGTATAGAATGGTAGTTAAACGTTAAATTGCTTGTATGAAATTTGAAAAATTTATCAATAGCACTATGCATCTTTTTGCAACCTTAATATTTTGATACGCTTAAGATCAAAAAAAATTGAAAGGTACTGATAAAAGAAGAAAACCCCTAGCTGGGTTTGGTCTGATTGACTACGGTTTTTTTTTTTAATTGGCAATCTTGTAGCTCTTGAACTTCCCTACAAAAAACTTTCAAACTTTTACGTAAAAAAATAAATTTAAAGTTTAAAAAAATACCGTTTTATTTTTTACATTTTTAAGTTTTTGATCATGAAGGTGGAATTTTTTTGAATAAACGCTTGAAAATTTTTTGTTGGGCAGTTTACGAGCTACAACTTTGCTGAAGACACTTAAGAAAAATCTTGAACAGTTTTCGAGATATAGGCATTACAAAGAGCGTTCTGTTATCAAAAATTAATTTCTAAGCCTAAAACTTCAAATGGCAATTAAAACAAGTGAGTGTTAAATTCGGATATGCCGAATCTTTTATACCCTCCAACACCTTAAAAAAAACGGGAGCGTCTTTTTTTTATGGGGGGTGGGGGGTTTCGGTGGTGGGAGACAACCTTCCTGGATCCAACTACAGGACTTTGAACTTCTTCTAACATAAAAAATGTTTCGTTTGCTAAGCAAAAGTGCAAAAAATCTATAAAAAATTACGTTTTTTCAGAGGTTGGTTTAGTTCTTAAAGGGAGAAATTTTTCCCCCGTAGTCCGATTATGCCCATCTCCGAACTTAACCAGCCTATGACTATTAGACATATTCGTGCCAAATTTCAGGAGTCTAGCTCTTTTATTTTGGACTGTATCGTGTCCTCCACAGACGGACGGACAGACGGACATCGCTAGAATGTCTTAGAATCGATCACTGATCAATAATATATATACATTATGGGGTCCCCGACCGATATTTCGATGCGTTACACCCGGAATGACAAAGTGAGTATGTGAGTATACCCATACTGTGGTTGGAGGGTATAAAAATACCTTAGTCAATCAGACCAAACCCAGCTAGGGTTCTTCTTCTCTCATCAGTAGCTTTCAGATTTTTTTGCTTTCAAGCGTATCAATTTTTGAGTGTCCCACTGTGTAGTCGATTTTCGTATTTTCTATTTTTTAAGCTCTAAATAAAGAGAAATGAAATGCCATTACCAAATTTTCAGTTTTTGCTGTTTTTTGATACATTTTAGAAACTAAACAATTTTTGGAAGTCAATTTTAAAGCGGAAGAGTAATGTGCTTATCAAGTAAAATAATAATTAAAAAATTAAAAGAGAAAAAAAATCTAAAAAATATATGGGGACAAAATTGTTTAGGGCAAAAATTTTAACCCAAAACACAGGTAAATTTTGTACGATTTGACTAAAAATTTAAACAAAGGGTTTTAGGCCGAAGACCACAATTTGCCCGGCGATCGCCGAAATTCCAAAAAAAGTCATTATTCGTGCTACCCCAATGTAGATTCAAGTTTACATAAAGAAAAATGTCTGTTTGTTTACCTTACTACAATCTACTAATTTTTACTACAGCTGGAAATTTTCAATACAAAAAGTAAACAAAACTTTCCAGTTGTAGTAAAAATAGTAAGAAATTTGGGTAAACAAACAGACCTTTAAAAAAAAATTATGAATGTAAAAAAAAATTAAAAGAACAAAAACCAAACAGATCTAACTTAAATCAAAATAGTTTAGTATGAAACAAATTGCAAAAAGCTTTAAAGTTTTTGATAGCATTAAACCAACATTTTTTTATTATACAAAACATTAAACAAAGCTTGTGAGCTTACCGTTATTAAAAGCTTTAAAGTTTTTTTCCAAAAACTCCTTAAATAACAATAATTTTTCATTGCGAAAACTTTTCCTCATAAATAACAAAAAACACCATCTAATCTATCTTTTTAAATGTACAGAATCTAAGTAAAAGCTCTTTATGCGTTTATTTTAAAAGTATATCCCATTTGTTGTTTAAATATTAATTTAAAATGTTGTTTTTTTATTAGCTATTAAGAAACTTAGAACTTATTGTCGTTATTTAATATTTACCTATTTATTTTGATTTTTTTTTATAGTAGAAAACACTGTGCAACAACATAGAGCCTCAAGCATAGAGTATAAATACAATACGTCAAAATTTTAGTTGTCAAAGTACAACTTGTATTTCTTGACAAAGTACGACTTGTAAACACGTATTGTGTGGTGAATTCACATCGACAGCGCACGTGTGAGAAATTAGAGAAAGATAGTGATATTATTTTTTCTTTCACCTTCGCCTCTATGTATACTCTATGGCCTCAAGCAAACCGATCTAAAATGAGAGTTCAATTTGCATGGAGTAATACATGAAATTTTTTCCGATGACTGCCAATTTTTTAACGGTCAGCTAGTACTGATTTTTTTTGCAACATGTCTCCAAAATAAAAAATAAAAAAGTAGACTAACAAACTGGTTAATATTACACGCAAAAAAATATTTCCCCAAGCGCTTTGTAGGAATAACATTAAACAAGATTTTTGTCAATATTATGCAAAAATTACAAAACATTTTAACAAGCGCTTGCATAATTAAGCTAACTTTGCAAAAGTTTTCCCAAATTTCCCATAAGCTTGCATAATTTTACCAACTTTAACACAGAAAAAAACGAATTTTTATATTTACCCCCATATTCGTGAATTAATTTTACTCAATCTGGACGCTATTGTAGTGAAAACATCAATAAAGGCATAACTTTCACTTCAAGTTCAAGTGGGTGTGGCATTTAACACATTTAGTTCAATTTGGTCTCATGTGACCTATAGTTCCCCTATTGGTAGGGTTGCCAGATACTTGAAGTCAAATAACTGGAAAATGGAAAATTTTGAACTGGATTTTGAAGAAATAACTGGACCCGTACTTATTTTTTTTTTCAATATAAAAAAAACAAACCAATTTTCATATGTGAGATACATATTTTTATTTTAGACTACTTTTTAAATATAACAATTTAATGGACGTCTCTATTACCCACGGAAAAATGTGCCTTTTCTAAGCATTTCCATTGGTTTTTCGAGAATCTCGAAATTTTGATATTGAGCTCGTCAAAAGTGTGAGCATTGTTGGCGCAGATTTTTCTGTTCAAATAACTCCACAAAAATAAGTTCGGATCTGTAAATCTAGGTGCCAGTTAAAATTTTCTAGACGTGCGATATCAAAAAAGGGCGACAATAACTGACGCTCATTTGCAGATTTGATCTCTTCAGAGTTATTTTTTGTGGTTATTTGAAAAGCATAATGTACGAAACAATCCTACGATCATCGACAAGCTCTACTACCCGACATGTCCAAAAAAGTAATGAAAAAAGGAAAGAGCACATTTTGCCGTAACCAAAAAAAAACCATTTACGTTGTATTCATGATTTATGTTTTATTCAAAAGGTAGTTAAAAAAACTGTTAAATATATTTAATAAATAAATAATTGTTAAAGTTATAGAAATTCGTTTTTAACTGGACCAATAATATTTTAGCTGGAAACTGGACCAGACTCAAAATAACTGGAAAATCCAGGTCATTCATTCCAGGCCGACTGGCAACCCTACCTATTGGTTAGCACGTGAAGAAAATTGCAATTAAATTTGCTCAGCAGACATAACTCTCACTAAAGTTGATACATACTAAAGCGCCCGCCTCTGTTAGTACTATCAATGGAAAAAAGTTTGTTAAAATCGGTTTAGTCGTTTAAGGGCGGATTACTCAAAGAAAAGTTAGCTGCTAACTGCCGATTTAACGGAGCCTTATGTCAAAATTTGAATGAAAAAGTTAAATTTAACGGAGAGTTATTTTATAACGGAGCATTGAGTAATCCAGCCTAAGCGTTATTAAGGAACAGGCACACTCAGAAAATTATGTAAGTTACTACATGTTAGTTGTTTGTATATTTTACTGTAGTTAGTTGTTTTCAACTACAAAGTCAGTTGTTTTTGTATGAAAAATATCAAACAACTATTTCTGTTAGTTATTTTACGTAGTTTTTTTGAATAACTAACAAAAAAGTACTGTGATGTAGTAACAGTTATTTAAAGTAGTTAATTTTATTTTCTTTATCTCTGACTGGCAACCATACCTATTGGTTAGCACGTGAAGAAAATTGCAATTAAATTTGCTCAGCAGACATAACTCTCACTAAAGTAAATGTATCAACTTGATACATACTAAAGTGCCCGCCTCTGTTAGTACTATCAATGGAAAAAAGTTTGTTAAAATCGGTTTTGTCGTTTAAGCGTTATTAAGGAACAGGCAGAGTACAAAGTATAGTACAAAGGCGCGTGTCAATTTACGCCCCTTTGTCCAAACGCGCTCTATTTTAATTTATAATTCCCGCCTCGGTAAGTACTTACTATCTGTGGTAAAAATGTCATTCTAATCGGTTTAGCAGTTATGCTAGATTACGGATTACGGAACAGACCGAAATAGCGTTTAATTAAATAAAAAGGGGCGTGCTATTTTATTTTTTTTTTCAAATCGGTATGGTCGTTTCAGCATGATTACGGAACATGCAGAAAAAACTTTCAGTATAGTAAAAAGGGGCGTGACATTATTTCTATTATAATTTCTAGTTTCCGGCTCGGTTAGTACTATCTTTGGTAAAAACTTCATTAAAATCGATTCAGCCGTTTATGCGTGATTGCGAAACAGGAAGAAATAACTTTTAATGTAATACAAAGGGGCGTGGCATTTAACCCCCCCCCCCTTTCTTCGATCGCCCTCTATTGTGGATCATACTCTTCGCTTCGGTTAATACTATATGTGGTGAAAATTTCATAAAAATCAGTTCAGCTGTTTAAGCGTAATTGCGGAAAAGGCAGAAATTGCTTTCAGTGTAACAAAAAGGGGCGTGGCATTTTACGCCCCTTTTTTCTGTGGCCCTCTATTGTGGCTCATAGTTTTCGCCTCGGTTAGTACTATCTGTGGTAAAAATTTCAGTGAAATCGGTTAAATCACTTTTCAGTGATTGCGGAGCAGGCAGACATAGTTTCTGTATAGTACAAAAGGGCGTGGCATTTTATGCCCATTTTTCCGATCGCCGATTCTTCTGGCTTATAATTCCCGCCTCGGTTTGTACTATCTGGTGAAAATTTCATGAAAATCGGTTTAGCCGTTTTTTCGTTATTATAAAATAAACCATTTTACATAAAAAACGTTTATATTAATTTAATTTTTAATATTTTTGTTATATACAGGTATAATTAAATTTTTTTTGTGGGGAAAAAAGTTGCAATATTTTTTTTGTTTTGTTTTATTGTATTTTATTGTATAGGTTCAAAATATTTATATTTTTTTGACAGTCTTAGCAAAATTATCATTAACCGATGTAAATTTTTTGAATTTTTGAAGTATTTTCATGATATTGTCATACTTTTTACACTTAGACAGTTTTCCTATTCTATGAATAGATATTTGCACTGTTCTTCCAAATAGAAAAAAATACAAAAAATAGCAAATGTAATTATACCTGTATGCAAAAAGATATTAAAAATTAAATTAAAATAAACCTTTTTTATGTAAAATGGTCTATTTTATAAAATTCCCGGATTTCCCGGTAAAAATTAAAAAAATTCCCGGGAATTCCCGTCAGTTTTTTCCTGGGAATTCCCGGGAAATACGACCCGGGAATTCCCGGACCCCAAACACTAATATTAATAGACAAGCAATATTAGATGTAAACGCGAATAGTCGTTGTTTTATTATTCCTGATGATGCCATGCTAAGTATGAAGAAATATTGAAAATAATTTATAAAATTTATTAAAAAAACAACTGTGGTCTCGAGCTTGTCTCTTAATAGAGTTTTTTTTATATTTTTAGCATTTTTTTTTCGATAATACCGGTACGTACCGGTTTTGACATTTCGATATCGGTAATACCGGGCCAACCTTGGATTCGCCATTCGTATGTGCCAAAAAAATTTAAAAAAATATAAAATCTGAAAACAAATTTTGTCTGCCATTTCCAAAATTGTAAACAACATGTTGGCAGAACAGCTTAATTTCATTGTAAATGTTGGTCTTTATTGACATAATACAAAAATATATAACATTTCGCTGACATAATTCGAGTTTTATACTTATAATTAGTTAAACTTCGTTTAAACTTATACCATATTCACATTCATATTTTTAAACTAGTTTATGCACTTAAACATGTTTATGTACCTTAAAAAGTTTAAATTTAAACATGTTTAAGTGGTTAAACATGTTTAAAAAAATGAATGCGAATTTGGTATTAGACGTCTTCCCAAAAACTCAACCTTAAACATGTTTAAGTACCTTTACATGTTTAAGTAAGTGTTTAAACTAGTTTAAAAAATATTAATGCGAATATGATAAAATCATTAAAGGTCTTCCTCTATAGTTTAGGAAAAATGTTGTTGCTATTGGTTTTCTTACATTGAGAGATTTTTTGGTGAATAACGAATGATTAAAGTATTTATAAAATGGTATATATTAAAATATGTAGCATAAAAATTCAATGATTTTCGTCGATTTTTTTTTATTATTATGTATTGATACACATAAATTGTTTATGAAATTTTTATAACTAACAATAAGAAATGTAATTGCAAGTTCTAGTTTTAATGAAAAAAACAAACACACACTCACACTAAAAATAAGCCCAACCAAAATAATCATGCTGGTGGTACTGGTGGTAACTTTCTTAATTTTTTAACTTTCAAAATACATAAGTGGTATTCAGAGTCTTACTTGCCAGACCTAGTACTGGTGGTAAAAGAGCACTGAAAACCACTCATGTATTTTTTAAAAGAACTACTCTTTTCCACATTGCCAGAGCTGGCAGTAAGACTCTGAAAACCTCTAATATAAAAAAATTAAGCCGCATTCACAATGTTGTAGTTCTCCAATCTGTGGAAAATGTTATATCTTTCTCTTTTGCACTTTCTTATTTTCGAATTTAACTTTCTTTATTCAATTCACTCCAGAGTCAAACATGTTCTAATCTGGAGTTACACTCCAGCCAGTGAAAGTACCATCTCTAATAATGATTTGCACTTTCATATTTTTTAATTTAACTATCTTTTTTCAATCCATTCCAGAGTCAAACATGTTCTACTCTGGAGTTACAATCTGGAGTTAACAGCGCCTATTTTAGCCGTTAACAGAGCAAAAATATACCTTGTGAAAGTGCCATCACTAATAATGTCATTAAAAAATAAAAAACAAAACAAATATGAAAAATTTATACATATGAAGTTTTAATAAAAGAATATTATATATGGGGCATTCAATGTTAAATCGGACACTTTGAATAATTTTTTTTTTTAGATTTTCCAAATTTGTTTACAGTTTTTAGTACCCTTTGAAAACTCCTTCGTGGTAAATTTTCAGATTTTTTTGATGACCGGTTCAAAAGATATCGAATTTTTAAAAGTTGGTAGTTTGTTCCTCTACTCAAACTTCTTTTACTCATAACTCATAACAATAATGGTCCAAATTTACATTTTTTTTTTCAAAATTTTTGTTTTTTTACGTACTTTTAAAAAACAAAAATACAAAAAATTCCTAAAAGCGCTCTAGTAAGCGATTTTTAAGTTTTAAAATTTAAATCTCATTTTTGAAAATGTTTGTACTCCTCGATTTTTTTTTTTAATTTTTTTGTGTAAAACTTCTATCGATTCTACAAGTTTTTTGTCCTGTAGGATCGTGGGATAACGATTAATACTATTTTTTAAAATTTTTTGAAAAAATTTTATTGTAATTTCCAATCTTAAAATCGTTTCTACTGCTGCAATGGTGCGTCGTAGTGGGGTCATATCCAAGACCGACCCCCATTAATTTTTACGTCTAAACATTTCATCGGAACAAACTAATACCACAGACTAATACAGACTCGACATAAGTGACAGGTGTCAAAAAAGTAATTCTGAACCATATGGTTAATATTTTCAAATTATTCTACGAATTAGGTTAGAAAAAGAAAACTAATATAACGCGCCATAAGAAAAATAGATGCCAGATCGGTTTTTGTTGTTTCACTCACTCCTAAGTCGTAGAAAGTGTTGCCATGTTAGCGTAGAACGGACTAAAAACCGCTCTGTTTTCTCCTAAAATCGCTTAGTTTTTCCCCATTTTTTCTCATAAAACTCTACTGTCGAGTCTGTTTATAGTCTGTGCTAATACCATATCTAAAAGTTCTAAGGGGGCTCCCACACAAAATGACATTTTTAAAATTTGCTCCAACCGCTACAATTTTTTTTATTTTTTGTAAATTTGTTTTATTTAATTAGCTCCAACCGCTACAATTTTTTTTATTTTTTGTAAATTTGTTTTATTTAATTAGCTTCTACCGGTAGAACCTGATTAAATAAAACAAATTAACAAAAAATAAAAAATAAATTGTATGGGGTCCGCCTTAATAGTTTAAGATAGAGGGTAGGTGTGTTTAAAGAAAATGTTTGCACTAAAAAAATATTGTAGGTCGGTCATACATTTGATTGCTCCATGGGCACTCTTAGGGCTGTTAGAGCGGTTGGAGCAAATTTAAAAAAATGTCATTTTGTGTGGGAGACCCCTAAAAATTAAATAAAAAATAAATTTCTTCCGAAGAAATGTTTAGACGTAAAAATTAATGGGGGTCTGTCTTGGAATTGACCCCTCTATGAAGCACCATTGGAGCAGTAGAAATAATTTGAAGATTGGAATACAAAATTTTTTTTCAAAAAATTTTAAAAATAGTAATAATCGTTATCCCACGATCCTGCTGGGCAAAAAAATTGTAGAATCGATAGAAGTTTTACACAAAAAATTTCAAAAAAAATTAAAGAGTACATGCATTTTCAAAAATGAGATTTAAATTTTAAAACTTAAGATTTTAAGATTTTTTTTTGCTTTTTTTTAAAATACGTAAAAAACAAAAATTTAAAAAAAAAATTAATTTGACCAATATTGAAGAAGTTATGAGTAAAACAAGTTTGAGTAAAGAAACAAACTACCAATTTTTAAAAATCTTTTGAGCGCGGGTCATCAAAAAAATCTGAAAATTTACCACGAAGGAGTTTTCGAAGGGTACTAAAAACTGTAAGCAAATTGGGAAAATCTTAAAAAAAAATTATTCAAAGTGTCCGATTTGACATGGAATGCCCCAAATTTTAAAGGTAAAGTAAAATGACATTTACAATGTAGCAAAACTCCACTCTTCATTTTGCTCGATTAACATTTCAATATGTGATCGAGAGTGGAGTGACTCCAACATTGTGAACGTAGCTTAAAGGGTACGTTAATAATGTTGGAGTCACTCCACTCTCCATCACAGATTGAAATATTAACTGTGCAAAGTGTAGAGTTTAGATCTGTCACATTGTATTTGTCAGTTTACTTACTCGTCTCATAATTTGGCAAAATTATCCCATTCAATTTTCATTACATTAGAAATTATATTTTTTTTAACGTTTTAAATTATTTTTTTCATTTTAATTTGTGAAAATATAACATTTTTTGTTTTGTTTATTTTTTTAATAACATTATAAGATGACACTTTCATAGAGGTGTATATTTTTGCTCTGTTAACGCTTAGCTCAGATTGTTAACTCACAATCAGATTGAAAACTCTCAGAATGGAACATGATTGACTCTGGAGTGGATTGAACGAGGATATTCAAATTCAAAAGTATGAAAGTGCAAAAGGGAAAGACATAAAATTTTCCATAGATTGGAGTACACCAACATTCTGAATATGTCTTAAAACATGTTTGACTCTGGAGTGTATTGATAACATGTAGTCAAATTCAAAAATATGAAAGTGGAAAAGCAACTCATATAAAGTTTTCCACAGATTGGAAAAAAATGTGTTGAAAATATAATTCAAGTCGACTTAAAAAAATTTTGTTTTTCTGGTTGGGTCCATTATATTTATTACAAGGAGAAAGAATCCTACAAAGAAACCAAATTTACATTTATTATACATGCACACATGCATACATACATATATATGTTTACAAACCAAATATTATTGGCTTTAATGCATTTTATAGCCATCAAAATGTCATTCCAAAACATACACTGAGGTTAACATTTATACATTTAATTAATTTAAAAATAAAATAAAAAAAACAAAAAAAAAATCAACAAATAATGTGCTCTTCAAAATTGAATTATTTTTTGCAAAAATGTTTATTTATGTTAATTCAAGATATGTAATATTTTCTGTAACTGCCTTTTATAAATACATAGTACATATATGTCGTTAAATCATTTAAACATACATACACATGTGTGTATCTGGGACATTACATGACAAATCGCACAATTTCGGAAGAGACCCCTTTGATATGTTTTCGTACGTATTAAATGCAAATTGCACAGCAATTTTCAGCCTTTTAAAATTTAAAAATGTTCGAATAATTTTGACCAGTAAAAATATCGATATATTTAAAACACGTTGACAACATTTTGTTGGTATTCAAATGTAGTTTTAGAGAAAAAATATGAAAAAAATAATAGAACTTAATTTTTAACGTTCAAAAACTAAAATCGACTTTTTGAAAAAGTCCGAAGCCTTCGATTTAAAAAAAAAAATCTGAAAATTCTAATCTAAATAACACAACTATTAAGCCATTGCATTTTAGAGATGTGATCACTATTTGCTCTATTTTTTTCGAATTTTGAAAATTGTACCATTTATATTTTTCATTTACCTATTTAAAAACAAGTAACCCAGTCAGAAATTGCCGACGGTTATATATATAAATACTAGCTGTTTCGCACCCGGCGTTGCCCGGGTTGAAAAAAATATTATATAATGAATAACAGTTTGAAATGCCCTATGGTTGCATCCTCGGTTAGCACTACATCTGGTGAAAATTTCAATTTCGCATTACTTTACACCACCTCTGTCCGATCGCGCGCTGATATGACCCATTATTCCCGCCTTGTTTAGTACTCGACGTTTAAGCGTGATAACCGAAAAGGCAGAAATATCCAAAGTTATAAAGTAATCCATCGACCCTTTTATAGATCTGGCATCACCAAAGATAATTGGAAAATTCTGGCAATGCCAAACTAACGTAAAGCAAAGAGGGACAAAAAACAATCTGCATTCTCACTGTAATACTGGTATCTTCCATCTCGCTCTTATTTCGATTTGTGTTAAAATATCGAAAGCAATACCATATGGTTTTTGTTTACTACTTTTTCAAACGCCATTTGTTATCCTACTCTATGACTCCTGAAATATCTTTCAATCAGTGACGGTCCGTGAAGTTGTCACTAATTTTTAAAAACAGCAAATTTAAGTATAAAATTCATGTTTTCCTGGACCTAACGCATGTCCGAGAGAGATAAAGACCCGATGTTATTTGTTTTGTATAGTTTGAGTAAGATGCAGCCCAAATTCTTTTTTATTGCCGTTTTGTTGCCTCACCACATCGACAATTAACAAAAAGCATTATTTCGCAAATAAATGGAGCACAAAAGTGAATTTTGACTGCATGTCAATAAAAAATAATAAAACTGAGACTTTGTTAATCGCGGGAACGTGTTACCTCCAGAAAAACGTACATTATATCCGTAATTTTGATATTTTAAATAAGTAGAGGACACCCAGTGACAACTTCACGGACCGTGACTGCTTTCAATATATTATAAATGGGTGTGGCAATTTACGTCCCTTTGTTCAATCGCACACTGATATGAGCCCGCATCGGTTAGTCAGTTATTAAAAATTGGATTAGCCGTTTTTGCGCGATTGCAAAACTGGCAAAAATACACGCCTTTGCCCAATCTCGCGCTAATATGGCATATTGTTTCCGCCTCGGTTAGTAAGTAATATATGTGTTGAAATTTTGTTAAAATCAGTTAAGGCGCTTAAGCGTAATTACGGAACAGACAGAAAATAACTTTCAGTGTGTTCCAAAGGGGCGTTACAACTTACGCCCCCTGGTCTAAACACTCTCTATTATGGTTCCCGTTTCGGAAGTACTCTATGTGGTGAAAAATCCATTAAAATCATTTAAGTCGTTTAAGCATGATTATGGGACAGGCAGAAATAACTTTCAATGTAATACAAAAGAGCGTGGGATTTTACTCCCCTTTGTCAAAGCGCACTCTTTTGTGGCCTATAGTTCCTGCCTCGGTTAGTACTATCTGGGGTGGAAATTTCTTCAAAATCAGTTAAGCCGAATAAGCGTGATTGCGAAAAACGCAGAAAGGAGGTGCAATAAATTTAACAGGGCGTGTCATTTTATGCCCCTTTGTCCGACCGCTCATTTTATTTTTCTGTTTTATCTGTTGCGAAAATTTCATGTTAATTAATTCAGCCGTTGATGCGTAATTGCGGAACTGACAGACACGGATGGGAAATGTGGCACAATAGTGTCATTTTTGGCACTATTCAATGTTCAGTGGCACCATAAAAAACTGTTTTGGCCCTTTTTCATTCTCACCTAATATTGGTAAATTTTTTTTAAATAAATTAAAAAATTTGTTTTAGGAAAATTGAATGAGTTCCCAAAAGTCAAAAAGTACCAAATTTCCACCATAGAATCCTACTTTTTATTTTTCTTTTATTTTTTACTTTACTTTTATTTTTCTGATTGAGGGTTTTAGCGATTAATATTTTTCCGGTAAAAGATAAGTTCCAAAATAGGAATTGTGAACGGTGTTAGTAAGAAGTGTTCAGAAAGTCTCTCATTAGATCACCTTACCCACTCTAAGTCCGCAAAGTTTGTAAACTAAAATCGATACTTAGGGACAAAAGGATCATTACTTGTCAAGCGAAATTTAGCTCAAGAAGCGGGTTAAGAGATCCGATATTTAAAGAATAACAATTTTTGAATAGATCTTAATAACAACAGCGAAATAAAAAGAAAAACAAACTCGCTTTGGCCAAAAATGTATGGTAAAATTTGTTTGGCCCTTTTCAATCCATTTTGGCCCTTTTTAGACTTCAACTTGGCACTAATCAAAAATTCTCAAATACCAACACTGCTGGCAGAAACAACTTTTAGTATATTACAAAAGAGCGATGCAACTAATGCCTCTTTATCCAAACGCTCTTTATTATGGCAGTCAAAAATAATTTGAAATTAATACAAAGAGCGGCATTTTAAAACGCCTTTGCCCAATAACGTGCTGATATGGCATATTGTTCCTGCTTCGGCTAGTACTATCTGTGTTGAAAATTGCAACAAAATCTGTTCAGACGATTAAGAGTGATTACGGAACTGGCAGAAATAACTTTCAATGTAGTACAAAGGGGCGTGTGATCGCCGCCCTATTATGAACTATATTTCCCGCTTGGATTAGTACTGTATGTGATGAAAATTTCTTTAAAATCGGTTCAGCCGTTTAAGTGTAATTGCTGAAAAGGCAGAAATAATGTTCAATATAATATAAAGGGGCGTGGCATTTTACGCCCACTTGGCCGATCGGTCTCTCTTATGGCCTATAGTTCCCGTCTCGGTTAGTACTATCTGTGGTGAAGATTTCATGTAAATCGGTTCAGCCATTTATCCTCGATTGTGGACAGACAGACAGAAAACCAAAGGATGCCACGCCCCTTTGTACGGATCTTAAAAAGAGGTGTGGCTTCCAATCAAGATGCGGGATGGCATATATTTCCTTGCAATAAACGCCCTATTAGTATGCCAAATTGCATGTTTCTCGGTAACAAACATCCAAATATAGTATAACAACCAAATATATTGAAAAATCTGAAATTCCCAAAAAGTGGGCGTAAAAGGAGGCGGGGCATCCAATCGAGATGCCATTGGTGCCATTTTTCATTCCAGAAAACGTACTATCTACGTGCCAAATTTCATTTGAATCGGTTCAGTAGTTTTTTTCTGAAAGCGACACAAACAAACAAACATACAAACAAACAAACAAACAAACAAACTAACATGTCATTTTTATATATATATAAGGATAAGGATAGCGTTGCCCCAACACTTTTTTTTGTATCACCAGTGTTGCGTCAGCACCGGCAGCTGCGGCAGCACTGTATTTACTAAATTTACAACCATTTTCAAGTTTATTGATTTTTTAGTTGTAAATAAAAAAAGTGTTTGTTTTGTTAAACAAAATTAACAGCATTCTAAAGAAAATTAAAAATTATAATAAAAAATACCACCCCTCTTAGGATAATATAAACTCCAGACAAGGGCGAAACTCCGAATTTAATTAAAAACAAGTAAGAAAATTATAGTCGGTCAAGATCGACCATATAATACCCTACACCAGAGTTTCCCGGGAAATGCGTCCCAAGTTCAAACATGGACCACTCTGACGTTATTTTTGACGTTGGGAGGTCACTGTATAATTTGTAAATCCAACGCCTTGCCGACGTCAGAAAATAGCGTCGCTAGACCGTACTCCGACGTTATCATTTAGTCGTTGGGGAGACGTTGTAAATTTGTATAGCCGACGTTATGCCAATTGGGCCACTGTCGCCAACGCTTTGCCGACACTGACCCGATTGTATTTTTCTGACTGGGAAGTTATTAACAGGGGGTTCATGTAATTACATGTTTGTTGTCGTTAGCCTGAGAACAACTTTAAGTATTTATCTTCGCAAATCATCGAATTTGCTTAAAAATGGCATTGATTTGTTAGTGCATATTTTGTTTAAACTGCATATTTTTTAATATTTTTTTAGAAAAAAATTGATTTTTTTGTTATTTTTGCTATTTTTGTGAATAATATTGTGATATTTTTTCATGAATATGTGCAAATCGGTTCATAAGGGTTGAGATACTTCCCTTGTCAGTGCATTTTGATAAAAAAATGTTTTTTTTTTTCAAAAAATTTAATTAAAAATTTTTTCCGGATTGTGTACAATCCGGAAAAAATAGTAATACAATTTTCATGGAGTAATTTCGGTCAAGGGTTGCATCCAAACGACGGAAAGGAGTGTTCCTAATTTTTATACCCTCCACTCTAGTGATACCCCAGACCCCATAAAGTATATATATTCATGATCCCCGATCGATTTTAAGACATTCTAGCGATGTCTTTCAGTCTGTTGAAATGGTGATCACGGCCAAAATATTACACGGAGATGACTGAAGTTCTCCCGAGAAGTTTGGTATTGCATTTGAGCGATATCGGTTCAGCGGGTCAAAAGTTATGAACGTAAATGTAAGGACACCTCAAAAATTTTAGTACATTCAGCATAACCTAAAAATACGAAATGCTTTAATTCGGCTGCTGGTTGACTTATGTGAACATAATTGAACACCAAATGGTATTTTAACCAGTACAAACATATTTAAAAAAAAAAAAAAAATTTCGCGGAAATTTTTTTTCAAAAAATTTTTTTTTTAAAGTAATTTCTTTTTAAATAAAGTTTTTGTATCACTAAATTTGGTAAGGCCGAATTTAAGATTTTTTACTTGTTTTTTATTAAACTGCGCTGACAATAAGATAATAAATAACTGAATGTATTTAATTTTTTTTCTCTTATTTTTCCCGTAAAAGGGTACTAACTGCGCATTATTTTGAGTCAAGCATTTTTTAATTAGATAAAATCCGAATTCGGGACGATATTAACACAAAAATTTTGGACCTGTATGGCAATGGCTTTGGGATTATTTTTGACCAGAAAGTTCCAAACAAAGTGAAAAAATATTTGTTTTGAACTTCATAGACTGAATTTCATGTTTAACGATTTTTAATGAATAAATATGAAAATATATCAATTTTTACATGCATATTTTTCAGATTTTACTGCATATTTTAAAATTTTTAATAAATATTTTTAGCGCTTAAAACGCGATCTTTAGTGCATGAACTTCCTTGCCCTGGTTTTTAGTATTAGCCGTAACACCACCTAGATATATTCATTTGCCCAAGAAAATTTTTCTGAACCGATTCTGACAACACTTGTTCTAGAACAGGTTCTTCGGTAACCATAAACTATTACGCTTTAATTATTCAGAACAATTTAAGTGAAATTTATTGTGAAGCTTGTTCTCTGCAATCAAAGTTTTTGGTTCTCAGGAATAAAAAAAAAAAAATATGTGTCAAAAAAATTAAAAAATAAATATCAATTTATTTTTGTTAACCAAGAAAAAACACAAAATTCTATTAAAATAACCAAAGACAAGTAATAGAAGACGTTCCAAGAAGCCAATTGGATGAACCCCCTGGAAATAAGCTAACACGGAGGAACATTTGCCGTCGTTTGCTCTGATAAATTCATTCGCTTTCCAAAATTTCACTAATACACACTCGTATTTCCACCAAAATTACTAATACTTTCACGTTTTTCGTATTTAGAATTGCGTAGAAACAAATATAATTGGCAAATGTTCTTGAAAGTTACCTTACTTGTATTTTAGTGAATGGGCAAATTTGAGTCCTTGAACGACTGGACACCTTTTGAAAATAGCAGGATAAAATCGTGAAAATTGTTGAAACAAAGGTGAGTAAATTAAATTTGGATTGCCTGCGTCGGGTCAAAAAATATGTTCTCATTTTGCTTCCAAACACCTGTTGCTTTTAGGATTGTCCCCTTTGTAAAAAGAATCGGTGTTGCACAAGAATTAGAACATGTTCTAGGGAAGTATAAGTTGTTCCACAATCATTTCTATGCAACCGAAAATTTTGCTGTGTGGGTGTAGCAATACGTCTCACAAAATTTTAGAATAATCGGACTAAAATATCAAATAAGGCACTAAATCAGTGATGGGCATTTTTGTAATTCCTATTCCCGCGGGAATAGGCTAACAAATGCTGCTTGTGCGCTGTCGACACACGTACACTATAAAATTCTGTTGCTTGAGCAAATTTGTTGACTTTTCGCTTGCTACCTACACCGAAAAATTTTCCCAGTAGGATAGTTACGAAAAACCCCAGTTGATTTGAAATAAATTTAAATTAACTGGTATAATCACCAATAACTATAAAACCCAGTTAATTTTAACAGTCTTTCAGTTACCTGTAAATCAAAATTAATTTTACTGACAGGAAATTAAAAAAAAACTTCATCAACAAATTAAATAAAATGGATACAAATAAGAACAAATCTTTGGTAAGTTTCTATTTATTATTTTGTATTTTAATTTTTGCAAAAATTTATAAAGAAATTATTATTTTTTAGATCTTGATGAAGGATGTAAAAAAATCGGAAGCATGTTAAGGACCATATGTGATGACGAAATCGGCGAACTTGTAATTTAGTGTCGGGTTGGTGAGGCATGAAGTTCAAAATCGTTTGGTAATTAGAAAATTAAATTTAAGTGTAAAGATTGTATATTTTTTTGTCGTATATATCAAAAACTTAAATATATAAAGACTATGCAAGAGTCAATTCTTTTTGACATTTAAAGGTGGTGTTAGTTTTACAAATGGTATCTGGGAAAGCTGGAAATTTTGTTTACCTTTTATTTTCGTTTAACTTTGCTGGTTGTTTTGATTTAATTAAATTAATTTCTTTATTTTATTACGTATTTTTCTATTTTGTAGTGACACAACAATAATTTTCATTCATCATTTTTAACATTTTCAATGTTTATTTTTCGTTATTCCCAAATCGTTCCCAAATACTTTCCAAAAAAAGATTGCCATCTATTAATAACGACTTCGTTATTACTGACACTACTATTCATGAGTTACCCCTGGTATATATTTAATAAAGGTTGTTAAAAATAGAATAAATATTTTATTTCCCTAAAAACGTTAAAACCAAATTGTCAATTTTCAGCCAGTTATTATCTACTAAATTCCAAATTTTCATAGATTAATTAGCAACTTGTTGCCAGTAACTGGAATCTCAGTTAAATTCAAAATAGAATAAAAAAAATAGTTATCATTAACTGAGCCAAATCAACTGGGACTCAGTTAGGTGTATTTTAACTGGGACTTAGTTAATAAATTAGTCAGCAGTAACTGGGAAATTTTTTGGGTGTACCCACACAAGCATAAATGTTATTTATAGTATGTATTAGAGTGTCCCTTATTTTGGAAATGTTGGAAATGTTGAGACGGTACCCCCTAATTTTTTTCCTTTTGACTAAAAAATAACTCAGGAAAAATTTTACGCCCCTACGACCACGCCTTCCCTACGCGACGGGGCCTTAAAGAACGGGGCCTTAAAAAAAAAAACCAAAAATTTTTTTTTTGATTTTTAATTTTTTTTTTATTAATTATAATTTTACTTGGTTAGCTTATTCACGACAAAAAATTTGATTTTGGTATGATGAGGCTTTCAGTTCAAAAAAATTTTTGGAAAAAAAAAATTTTGAGCTTTTGGGGTCCTACAGTAAAAATTTTCTAAAAAAATTTTTTTTTTAGTTTTGACAAGCAACGGTTTTAGTTGCAATGTTGCTTTTAATGATATATATTCATAAAAAAATATTATTCATATCTGTGACATCTTGATCGTGTATCGAAAAACATCAAAAATGCATTTTTTACCCTTTTTTAGATCACGATAAAGATGTCACAGATAGGAATGATATTTTTTTATGACAGTATATCATTAAAAGCAACAATTCAACTAAAACGGTTGCTTGTCAAAACTAAAAAAAAAAAAATTTTTAAAAAATTTTTACTGTAGGACCCCAAAAGCTCTAAATTTTTTTTTTCGAAAAATTTTTTTGAACTGAAAGCCTCATTCCACCAAAATCAAATATTTTGTCGTGAATAACCTAACAAAGTAATATTATAATTAATAACAAAAAAATTAAAAATCAAAAAAAAAATTTTTGGTTTGTATGGAAAATTTTTTTTTAAGGCCCCGTTCTTTAAGGCCCCGTCGCGTAGGGAAGGCGTGGTCGTAGGGGCATAAAATTTTTCCTGAGTTATTTTTTAGTCAAAAGGAAAAAAATGAGGGGGTACCGTCTCAACATTTCCAACATTTCCAAAATAAGGGACACTCTAGTATGTATATAGTATAAATGTTATAGTAAATACTAAAATCGGCTGAAAATCAGCCGATTTTTCTTTATCGAATGTGACGGTCTTTTTAAAAAAGTTGATTTTAATTTTTAAGGTGCATAAGCTGTTCGTGTTCACATGAAGAAATCTGTCAAACTCCATATAAAAAAAATATTTTTGGCAACGCGGCTATATTGTGGGGAAATCGTTTAAAATAATTTTAAGGGCGGAATACTCAATGAAAAGTTAGCTGCTAACTGCCGATCTAACGAAGCCTTGTGTCAAAATTTGTATGAAAAAGTTAAATTTAACGAAGAGTTATTTTATAACGGAGCATTGAGTAATCCAGCCTAAGTATATAAAACCGCATATCTTTTGCATTGAAATGGGCATTCTAATTTTGAAAAGTTTCCATTTTTAATAGTTTTTATTACGATTTTAGGTGTTTTAAAATTTTGCACGTGAAAAACAACTTACTTATTGTTAGCTTTAAAAGTTAAAAAGTAAGTGATATATTTTTTTAACATTATTTTCATATTTTTTTTCTCAAAACAACATTTAAATACCCTGCATAAAAGTCATTACCACTTCCCAGTGGAGTACTTTAAAACTATACACTCAAAAAATTATGTTAGTAAAATCAACTGAAAATGTCAATTAAAATAACTACTTTGTAAGTTGTTTTGGGGTCAACTACTTTTTCAGTTAAATCAAATAACAATGTTAACTGACAAAAAACAACTGACTTATGTAGTAAAAACTACTTACATTTGTAGTCAAAAACACTAAAATGTAGTAAAAATAAAATAATCAATTTTTATTTTTTTTTTCAAAAATTTTTTAAAAAAAACTGAAGACCAAATTTTTTTTTTTTTTTTTAACCCAAAATTTATTTTAATTTTTTGGAAAAAAACTTAAAAAATTTTTCAGAGATAAAAAAAATAAAATTTACTACTTTAAATAACTGTTACTACATTACAGTACTTTTTTGTAAGTTATTCAAAAAAACGACTTAAAATAACTGACAGAAATAGTTGTTTGATATTTTTCATACAAAAACAACTGACTTTGTAGTTGAAAACAACTAATTACTGCAAACAACTAACATGTAGTAACTTATATAATTTCCTGAGTGTAACAAATGTAATGAAAAATAACAAAAAACACAAGACAAAAACACACAAACATTCTTATCTACTCCAGAATTCATAGATATTAAGCTCTTAACTCATTACCTATCGCGACACCTCTATACAAAATTATGTAGATATTCAGTAGATAACAACTACTCCGGGAAGTTGTTGGAACAACTACTCCGGGAAGTTGTGGATTCTACATATTTTTGTATGGGATTGTCGCGAAAGGTAATGAGTTAAGAGCTGAATATCAACTTTTTATGGAGTAGAAAATAATGCTTTTCGGTTTTTTTTTGTGTTTTTTGTTATTTTAGTTGCATTTCATTGTATTTAGGCCTTTTTTGTTGGCAAACTTTGATTGTTATCATGCATCAAAACGAAAAAAACGACACCTTAACTTCCATAAATTTCTCAATTTAATTTAGCGTCGTTTGAAATAGTTTTGTAAAATATTACACATTTTAGATGAAATATTGATAAAATTAGTTTATTAGACGCAATTTAGCTTGAAAGCAACACAAAAACATTTATCTTTTTTATTAATACCAAAGAGAGCCATTAACAATAAGAGAATCATTCACAATGTATGCAAGTTAATTTTTAACTTCTAGAATTTTGAGCGTTAACACTAATGTGAACTTTGTATGGTAGAACACTGATAATTATGCCAACAAAAAACGCCTTTTGTTACAGTTTTAAAGCACTCCAAATAGAAGTACTCCGCACTTTTTTTGCTGGGTAGCAACAAAATGTTGCCCAAGTATTTTTAAGATATCTTTACTTTTACTGTTCAAAATAAATCTAAAAATTTAATTTCTTATTTTTTTTTTTAAATCGAAATTTTAAAAAATTGATAATTCAAAACTCACTTGGAATAAAAGGCTGGTATGCCAGTTATATTTAATAACACTGTACAACACAAAAAAAAATTACAAGGTCAGACCAAAAAATTTTGATAGAAGAGGCAAAAAAAAAATACACGTGTATCGGCGTTTTGAAAGTTTACATCTGGGTTTCATTTTAGGGGGAGGTGAAGTTTTCCCCAAATGCAAATGTTATATTGTAAATCGTCATTGAATATCGAGTGAAGCTTACGTTTAAAGTATATGGTATGTTAAGCAAATTTATGTAAAATGTTACGGAGAATATTTTTGTGGAATATGTTAACCCTCTTACTCCTCAAGATAAGGGTCTTTTTTGTCCTTCTTTTCAAAAAGAGCAAAAAATACCATTAAAACAGGGATTTAAGGGGTTTGAATGTTACGCAAAAATATCCACCGTGAAATTTTACTATAAGTCCCTGAATACACCAAAACGGAAAACTTAACAAGAAAGTCAGAAATAAGACACAACAAAAGAGAGCTTAGGGTTAATTTCGCATTTATTAAGATAATCGAGTTAAGCTTACGTTTAAAGTATATGGTGTGTAAAGCAATTTTATGTAAAATATTACGGAGAACATTTTTGTAGAATATGTTAACCCTCTAGCTCCTCAAGGTAAGGGTCTTTTTTGTCCTTCTTTTGAAAAAGACCAAAAACACTTTAAAACAGCTATTTAAGGGGTTAAAATGGTCCGCAAAAATATTTGCCGTGAAAGAGACTTATAGTAAAATTTCGCGGCGAATATTTTTGCGGAACATTTTAACCCCTTAAATCCCTGTTTTAGTGGAGTTCTTTGCTCTTTTTTAAAAGAAGGACAAAAAAGACCCTTATCTTGAGGAGTTAGAGGGTTAACATATTCTACGAAAATGTTCTCCGTAATATTTTACATAAATTTGCTGAACACACCATATACTTTAAACGTAAGCTTTACCAGATTTTCTTAATAAATGCGAAATTAACCCTAAGCTCTCTTTTGTTGTGTCTTATATCTGACTTTCTTGTTGAGTTTTCTGTTTTGGTGTGTTCAGGGACTTATAGTAAAATTTCACGGCGGATATTTTTGCGGAACATTAAAACCCCTTAAATCCCTGTTTTAATGGTGTTTTTTGCTCTTTTTGAAAAGAAGGACAAAAAAGACCCTTATCTTGAGGAGTTAGAGGGTTAACATATTCTACAAAAATGTTTTCCGTAACATTTTACATAAATTTGCTGAACACACCATATACTTTAAACGTAAGCTTTACTCGATTTTCTTAATAAATGCGAAATTAACCCTAAGATCTCTTTTGTTGTGTCTTATTTTTGACCTTCTGGTTGAGTTTTCCGTTTTGGTGTATTCAAGGACTTATAGCAAAATTTTACGGCGAATATTTTTTCGGAACATTTAAACCCCTTAAATCTCTTTTTTAATGGTGTTTTTTGCTCTTTTTGAAAAGAAGGACAAAAAATACCCTTATCGTGAGGAGCTAGAGGGTTAATATATTCCACAAAAATGTTCTCCGTAACATTTTATATAAATTTGCTGAACACACCATATACTTTAAACGTAAGCTTCACTCTATATTCAATGACGATTGACAATACAACATCTGCATTTGGGGGAAACTTTACCTCCCCCTAAAATGAAACCCAGATGTAAACTTTCAAAACGCCGATACACGTGTATTTTTTTTTTGTCTCTTCTATCAAAATTTTTTGGTCTGACCTTGTAATTTTGGAAAAAATTTGATTTTGTTGTGCAGTGTAATTAGCGAAATTGAAGGAGGTCGTGTCCGAAATTGTGCGATTTGGCATGGAGTGTCCCATATACATATAATTTATTAATTTTTTAAAACAATATTTGCCGTTATTTCTGTTTGCACTTAAAAATCTAAAAGTCCTTAATTGAAAATTAATCCGTTACGATTTTCCTACAAAAAAAAAGTTAAGAAAAAGGTGCCGAGCGGGTTTTTGATGAGTAACAATTTATCGGGTAGGGAAATTTTAATTCTGATTTCCATTTGGCTTGGTCTGTCAACGGCGTATGCAGGATTGTTTTTTCAGGGCCCAACAACAACAATAAAAAAATGTTTGTTGTTCTTTTAGTGAGATTTGTGGTTTTCAATACATATAAAAAAATATATGTTGTTGTGGTTGCCCCCCCCCCCCCCGCGTCTCTGTGAATACGCCGATGGGTTTAATCCTAAAACATTGCACAATAATGGTTCAAGGTCTTGTCCTCACAACAGCATTTGTAGTTTTCCTAAATTGCAAAAATTTCAGGTTTATTAAACATTTACATATTTATGTCAGTTTCACTGAGTTTAAATTAGAAAAAAAAAGATTTTAGCGGTTTTCAGCATTGATAGAAAACTTTTGAGAAAATTTTCGACAAGAAAATTTCCTACCGATTTTTCCACTACACTGATAGAAATTTTGTACATGACAGTAATGAAAATCTACATTAATGTTATGAAAAATTACTTTAAAAATTAACCTATGTAGGGTTTCATTGAATTAATGAAATAAATAAATCATAAAATGTAATTGCAAGAACAAGTTTCACTAACGTAATGAAAATATAAATTGTTATTAAGGGTTTGTGATAGAAGAAGAAAACATTGTATTTCTAAAGATTATTTTTAATGTGGATTTATTCCAGACCATGGTTTCTGTAGCCACCTCTACAGAAACCATGGTCTGGAATAAATCCACATTAAAAATAATCTTTAGAACTACAGAAACCATGGTCTGGAATAAATCCACATTAAAAATAATCTTTAGAAATACAATGTTTTCTTCTTCTATCACAAACCCTTAATAACAAAACAGAATATGGCATGCGCCGATAAAAACACTTAAAAAAATATAAATTGTATTTTATGAAAAATTTTTATTACTTTAATGAAAAAAGTATTTAATTCTTATGATATACTTTCATTGAATAAATCCCACTGTTTATTTTTGAAATGAAATACTTTTATGGAATAAATGCTAAATGCTTTTTAAAATGAAATATATGTATGAAATTGTAAAGATCTTTTTATAGAATTAAAAATAATAAAAATTATTTAAACCATGAAGTAATATAAATTAATAATTCACTTTTTATTTCAAATTTCATAAAAAAGTCTGAAGAAACCTCAAAATAACCAAGTTAAAAAAAAACACTTTCACATATTTTTTTTTATTTTATCTATAGATTTTACTCAGTTTTCTCACACAAAATTTTACTATACATCATAGAGGAATAAAGTAAAGAGATTGTAATTGGTACAACTCTCTTTTTTTCTCTCACGCGAAATCCGTCTGGGATGACCGTCGCCTCATCGTATCGAAATCGACCAAGAGTTTAGTGGGAATCGAACCCACGACCCCCTGTTTCATAGGCTAGCACGCTACCAACTAACCTCAGGGGCCCCTTAGCGCTCTTATATGACTCATAAAAGATTCTGAAAAACATTTGTAAGTTCATATTCTTTTCTGAGTCTCTTTAGACTCTTTTATGAACGTTAAAAAAAATATTTTGAATTTTTTACGTATCCATAATTAAGAGTTGCGTTCTATTAATATTTTTGAGCCTTGAAAGAGTCATAATTTATGAAGGGCTCAGAAAATTGTACACAGTAAGCAAATATCAAACCGGTGCATGCTCGACAATATATGACGGATTGGATATATATGTTGTAAAATATTTTATTAGTACAGCAAATATTACTAATAAAATATTACTATTAAAAATTATTCTATGTTGCCAACTTACAGATTTAAGTGAATAACGGGTGAAATTTTCATATGGCGACCAAGTCAAAAAATGGTCAGATTTTAAATGGATTTAATGAGGTTACCAAGCTAAAAACAAAATGTTAATCGAATATCTCATATTTTCATAGAATAAAACCGTATTTAATTGTAACCGTTTGCATAGACTGATGGACGGACACGCTAAAGCCATTATCAGTTTAGAAGTGAAGTAGTGAGGTAGAGCCCTATATGATTTTTAATAAGAAAAAAGAGTGTAGATAATTTTAAAATTTGTGTGACCTTTGGCAATTTTGCAAACTACCACAGCTAAAGACAAAGCTCGTTATAATGAAGCTCTCAAGAGTTTTATTTAAAGCAATGATGACAATCGATACCGTCCCATAATAACGGTATTTGGCTATTATCTAGTGTTTGGGGTCCGGGAATTTCCGGGATTTTTTTATTTTTCCCAAGAAATCCGAAAATTTTATAAAATTAATCTTTTTAAATAAAAATGCTTATTTTAATTTAATTTTGTATACATTGTACTCGAGAAATTGTTAAATTGTTTTAAAAGTGTCCACTCAAAACAGCATCTTTAGAAAAATATGCAAAAGAAGAATTTTTTAATGAATTGGGTGCTCCAAAAATCAACAAAAAAATTTCGCTTCGGAACCTGGAAAATTTAAAAACATTTTTCGGTACTTGGATATTTTTCCAATTTTTAATCTTTTTTTCTAAAAGCATTTTTAATAAAAATTTTTACTCCAAAACGCAAAAAACTTGCGAAAAAATGTTTGTGTCCGGGAAAATTTGTGAAAAAAATGTTTTTTTTTTTTAAATCATTAGTGAAATTCTTTACTCCAAAACAAAAACACTATAAAGATATTTCATTCAGGCATTTGAAAGAACACGCTAAAAAAATATATTAACAAACGGCAAAACTTTCTTAACACATTGAATAGTCTTGGATAGTCTTCAAAACGATATGAATTTTGATGTCGTTTATGCATCGTCAATCGTTTTCGTTTTACATGATTAGCCCCCAGATATATGTACATTAGAGTGTCCCTTATTTTGGAAATGTTGGAAATGTTGAGACGGTACCCTCTAATTTTTTTCCTTTTGACTAAAAAATAACTCAGGAAAAATTTTACGCCCCTACGACCACGCCTTCCCTACGCGACGGGGCCTTAAAGAACGGGGCCTAAAAAATCATATTTCCATACAAACCAAAAAATTTTTTTTTGATTTTTAATTTTTTTGTTATTAATTATAATATTACTTGATTAGCTTATTCACGACAAAAAATTTGATTTTGGTGGGATGAGGCTTTCAGTTCTAAAAAATTTTTCGAAAAAAAAAATTTTGAGCATTTGGGGTCCTACAGTAAAAATTTTTAAAATAGGCAAAAACCGTTATTCTAGGAGGGTATCGATTGCCAACATTAATTTAAAGTTTAAAAGCAGATATTGTTATTTAAAATTAATCGTTAAATATTTTAGTTTTCAATTTATGTTGTTATGGACAAATGGAAAGATGGAAAGAAAGAAAGAAAAAAGCAAAACAAGTTAACATTACATGATATAAGTAGTTAGTAATTTTAAAAATAATATATAAACATACAATTTAAAAAATTAACAAAACATGAATGTGAAAACCATTTAAAATTATTATTATTTATACTTAAGAAATCGTCAAGGAACTGACACAAAAAACACAAAACTTTATTTTAATAAATGTGTTGTACAAAAAATTATTATAAAACCTTTAAAAAAACAGGTTATGTTTAGATTAATAACATGGATATTTATTTAATATATTTTTTTTTTTCATATACATGAACAAGTAATTTTTAAGTTAAACAAAAAACCTCATTAAAATTTTAAATATTACAAATTTAAAAAAACAAATTTAAACAAATTAATATAAATCGTACATAAATTAATGTAAATCATTGTTCCAAAACATAAAAGTGTCACTTTTACTAAAAAAAAAATAATAATAAACAAAAAAGGATAATTGACGGTAACTAAATAAAATAAATTAACTAAATAAAGAAGATTAATAAACAATTGTTGTGGTAGATACTGAAGCAAAAATAAAAAATGCAATAAATGTATACAAAATTAAGAAAACAAACATGTGTTTTTAATTCCCTCCACCACATCCCCATTGTGCTCCCGTTTTTATATCCACCAACCACTTTGTTATCTCGTGTGTAAAGGTAAGTAAGTTGCTCGGTTTTCACGTGGATATCTGTCAAACTCCATATAAAAAAAACAGGAATTTCACACTGGCTTTACAAAAGCGTAAAGGCCTCTACAGACGATTCAATATTATGCACAATCTGCATGTAATTTTTTCAGTTCAATATTTTACACAGTATTTTTATGTATGCCAATTGTGGGTAAACGTCAAAAATATTGTGCATAATATTGCGTCGTCTGTAGGTACCTTAAAAATTTCTCTGAAGAGGTATTCTGCTCACTGGTGGAAAAACGCTAAAATAACCCGGTATATCGTCACCTTAGAATTGGTTTGCTCTATAGGCTGGTAAAAACCCCATCCTATGGACCAAACCAATTCTCAGGTGACGATATGTTGCAGCAATACACATCAACACCATTAAAGGGTATATGACACTACATTTTTTTTGTATTAAATTGAAATTGACGGCACACATTGGTTGAAGAGTGTCCGAAATTAATTTTTTTCATATTCGCCGATTTGGATAATTTTTTGGTATTTTGTTGTCAGATATCTGAATATTATGATTCCGTAATATTAGGCTGATATATTTATTATTTGTTTGGACAGACACGTTCAAAGTTCATATATGTTCGCTTGTTTAAATTGGCATGCAAATTTACTGTATATTCAATCTTTTGTTACAATCAAAGTAAACTTATCATTTGACTTTGTTGTATATTTTCGTAAATGACAATTGTCATGGATGAGATTTGCATTAAAAAAAGTTGTAAAAGGTGCCATATAAAAAATTTCGTAGAACAAAGTATAAACAACATCAACATTTCAATGTTCATCAACTTCATTGGACTGCATCTTTTTAGCGCTGTGGAGCGCTGTGGAGCGCTGTTTAACGAAAGATGTCAAATTGCAGCTTGAAGTCTCAGCTAAAAGTTAAAAAAATATTCAGCTGCTCATACCTGCTCATTTCCAAAAAAATACAGTAAGAACTATAAAATAATAAAGTAGCAAAACATGAATTTTCATTCATGCTTCAGAAACTCTGATTTTTATATCCTCCAACCACAGTATGGGGGTATAGTCACTTTGTCATTCCGTGTGTAACACATCGAAATAACGGTCGGGGACCCCACAAAGTATATATAATATTGATCCGTTATAAAATCTAAGACATTCTAGCGATGTCCGTCCGTCTGTAGAAATAACGATGCAGTCCAGACAAAAAGAGCTAGACCCCTGAAATTGTGCAAGAATATCTCTAATGTTACTGTTAAGGTTAAGTTCGAAGATGGGAAAAATCGGAACAGGGGGAAAAAAGTTTCCCCTTGAAGAACTAAAACGACCCTGAAAAATATGATATTTTAACGAGTTTTTTTTTAATTTTTGCTCAACAAATGTAACATTTGTATGCCATATTATGTTCATAGACCTGCGCTTGGATCAAGGCAGTTAGAAAATTCGATTTTTTCCAGGCCGCCCCCTTTTGGGGCGTGGTTATAGAAATTAATTAAAAATAACGATAAAAATTTATAATTTGTTAACATATATAGCGGGGATACAGGTGTTCCCCACCAACTCCACCGACCCCCCCCAACTCCGCCGACCCCCCCACCAACTCCGCCGACCCCCCCACCAAAAAAAAAATGGTCGCCCCTGGTATAAAATATTCGGCACAGCCGAATTTAACACTCTTACTTGTTTCTATTTGTTTTTTTTTTTCTATGGGAGGTGGGCGTAAAAGTGGGCGGATCCGGTATATATTTTCAGGAGCCCATTCTACAATTACAATATTTATTTTTTGTGAAAATTTAGTTGATACATTAAAAATCAAGGGAGTTATGCCACTTTTTTAATACAAGTTGTATGGGAAGTGGGCGTAAAAGTGGGCGGATTTTTTCAAATTTCACAAAAATGATTCTGAGTGTTTAAAAATGATATGTGCCAAAAAACAATGCCGTAGGTCAAAATTTAATTTTCACTTTGTTATGGGAGGTGGGCGTAAAAGTGGGCGGGTCATTTTGATTTTTGCATTTTTTTCTTTATTCAAACAAGAAATGCCTATGTGCCAAGTTTCATTGTCCTTCGACAACTTCTTCTATTTTTAGCCGCTCGTTCTATGAACATCAACCAATGTGCGGCATACTAATCACATTAGAGAACAGCATTACCGGAGTCGGTAATACTGTGATCTAATGTGATTAGTATGCCGTCAATTTCAATTTAATAAAAAAAAAATGTAGTGTCATATACCCTTAAGGGTATACCGACCCCGGTAATGCTGTTCCCTAATGTGATTAGCAGACAAGGGAAAAGTGTAAAACTTAAAACTCTTCAATGAAAAAAAACCAAAAGTATTTTTTTCAAAAAAATTTAATTCAATTTTTAAATAAATTTCCTACAATTTTAAAATAAAACTCGGTACCGAGTTTTAAAAATAAAACTCCGAAATAAAAAGAGTTTTATTTTCATACAATTAATTTTATTTTAAGTAAACAAAAAATGTTTTTGGTTTTTAACATTTTTATGTAAAATAGTTGATAATATGATAAAATATGACCTCACGAAATAGTAAAATTAGTTGAAATTAAATTCATCTTATTTAAATTTATTAATACTCCTAATAGAACTCTTATTTATGAAAAAAGACTTTCTATTAACGAAATATTGCACTAAAAAGTGTTCTCTTAATATTTTGTTGGTTTTTGGCATAAAAAATATTTTTGTAAAAATCGCGTATAAACTTTAAAAAATAAAACATAAGCACTCTGCAATATTAAATGAATGAATAAATAGATTTTTCCCTCCTAGTTCCAAATCTGCTTTAAATATTGCTAGCGTTTACCGTTTTTAAGATATTCGCTTTTGAAGATTCGAATAACCGCTTATCTAGTACTTTCTGTAGTTCTACTCTTACTTATTCGAAAGTTGGAACCAGAAAATTTTATGGGTAGTAGTAATAGACCTCGTGAACCCAGATTATTTCGATTAATTTTCGAAATATTCGAGACTGGAAATAAATACTGTAAACAAATTTAAGCATCAATGACCACTAGTGAGAGAAGTAATGGATACAGACGAACCGTGTCTTTAATATCTAAGAACTCGTTAATTTTGAGCAAAAGGTTCAGCATGTGTAACTGTTTCAAAACCAATAAAATTGTAATTTTTACTAGAAACTCTCTTAAAAGAAGAGGTACTCGTAGCAAACAATAATTTTACGAGAATTTTTTGGTAACTTTAGAAGATTTAAAAAAAAAACATGTTAAATTACTAGAAAAAGTCTCGTTATCCTGTGTTAATTTGTGTTTTGTGTGATCGAAATTTACATATTTTTATAAATTTATTTATCCGCAGCCAAAATTTACGAAAAAATTTTAAATATACAAGAAAAAATTATTGTTCACAAGGAATTCTAGTAATTTTATAATAAAAACATACATCTCGTAATTTTTACAAGGAATTCTCGTAAAAAAGGATGTAGCAAAAAATCTAGCTAAGTCACGAGAATTCCTTTAAAGTTTTATCGCGTCATAAAAGCTTTAAATTTACAATTTTATTGGTAAAAAGCTTGAAAATTACAAAATATTTTGGTAATTTTTAATAGGAATTCTCGTAAAATAGGAGGTAGAAAAAAAATTACAAGCTTTTCTTATCATTTAACAAGTTTTTTTGTTAAGTGTATTTGTGCAATATGCAATTTTTAATCTGTGCAACATGGTTCTGTTTCCAATTAAAGTGTCCACATGGTTCTATCTGCAAAACAATATGGGCTTTTTTGGTAAACAAGTTTCTATCAGCCAGTTAGAACCTTGTTAACTGAATCTCAAACAAAAAACTCGTAGATAGAACCTTGTTGAATTGAATATCTCAGAAGCTGTAAGAGATAGAGAAAAACTGAGAACGCCAATCGAAAGAGCGTAGTCGCTTTAGTGCGATGCGATATATAACTCATTTTTGAAAAAAATGTCAGTTAGAACCTTGTTGTCCCAAGGTCGCGATATATTCATATTATTTTCAAAAATAATACCAAAATAAATTAATTTTTATTTTTAAGGTAAAATAAAACTCTTTTTTTTGAGAGAGTTTTATTTTTGAAATTAGGCGTGATTTTTTCGAGTTTTTTATATATAACTATAACTACTTGTAAAAAAACGATATCACTACTTAACTTTAAAATTTTGGCAACTCTTTTTATTTTGTTGAATATACTTGAATAAAAATATCACTTTATTATTTTTTATTTTTTATTAAAGATATTTTAATTTAATTAATAGAATTCATAAAAGAATTTTAATATTTCTTTTTTTGTTGTGAAATAAAATTGTTCAAACTAATTTTTGTAATTTATTTATTTTTTTTGTTGACTTTTCAAAATAAAAAAAGTGTTGGTAAGTGATAAAATCAAAAATTTTAAGACTTGGCACCACTTGACTTGACACCACAAATACTTAACTTTTAAGAATATATAAATATCCCTACTTATCAAGTGTATACCTACTTAAATTTGTATGGAAAGTTTATAACAAACTCGAAAAAAACACACCTTTAATTAAAAAATTATTTTTAGGCGTGTTTTTTTCGAGTTTGTTAAAAACTTTCCATACAAATTTAAGTAGATATACACTTGGTAAGTAGGGATATTTATATATTCTAAAAAGTTAAGTATTTAAAAAAAGTGGTGCCAAATCTTGAAATTTTCGTTTTTGTCAATTACCAACACTGTTCTTTATGTCGAAAAGTCAAAAAAATAAATAAATAAAATTCCAAAAATAAGTTTGATTATTTTAAATTCTTAACAAAAAAAAATAGAAAACTAATATAATAATTTTATTAATTCTATAAATTCAATAAAAAGAAATATTTATACATTAAAATAAAGTGATACCAAGTACATTTTAGAAATTAAAAGTGTTGCCATAATTTTTATGATAAGTAGTGATACGGTTTTTTTACTAGTAGTTATAGTTATATATAAAAAACTCGAAAAAAACACGCCTTTTATAAAACTCCAAAATTTTTAAGAGTTTTATTTTTGGAAATTATAAAACACCAACTTTTTTAAGAGTTTTATTTCAAAACAAAATTAAATTTGAATAATTTAAACATTATTTTAATAAAGTACGGAGTTTTTCCTTGTCTGGTGATTAAGGGTATATGACACTACATTTTTTTTGTATTAAATTGAAATTGACGGCATACTAATCAAATTAGATCACAGTATTATCGACCCCGGTAATGCTGTTCTCTAATGTGATTAGTATGCCGTCAATTTCAATTTAATAAAAAAAAAATGTAGTGTCATACGGGTCTTAGTATGCCATCAATTTCAATTTAATACAAAAAAAATGTAGTGTCATAGGGGTCTTAAGGGTATATGACACTACATTTTTTTTTTATTAAATTGATATTGACGGCATACTAATCACATTAGATCACAGTATTACCGACTCCGGTAATGCTGTTCTCTAATGTGATTAGTATGCCGTCAATTTCAATTTAATACAAAAAAAATGTAGTGTCATACGGGTCTTAGGGGTGTATGACACTACATTTTTTTTGTATTAAATTGAAATTGACGGCATACTAAACACATTAGAGAACAGCATTACCGACCCCGGTAATGCTGTTCGCTAATGTGATTAGTATGACGTCAATTTCAATTTAATACAAAAAAAATGTAGTGTCATACCCTTTAGTAACATTTTTTTTAAATTGTGCAGACCATTTAAAACGCGGTGAAATTTGATATTCAGAAATAAAATGAAGCATTTACAAGTTTTTTGCACAGTAAAGCTAAGTAAGTTGTTCACCGCACAGTGCCACATTTGGCCAATCTAGCACGACAAAAATAAAAGTCCCCCGATTTTTATGATTTGTTTGTATGTTTTATAAAACATTCCTAATAACATGGAAATACTCATATAAGAACTATAATTCTATTCGTTATAAAGATGTGGGTGCATAAAGTTGCATCTTGTAAAATCCTGAAAGTAGTGTTCATTATTTCGCATTAATTAGGTCGATTTTAAGCTGTTGTAACTTTTTAACAAAAAAAGATATTTATACACTCTTTTTTGGTAATTTTAAAGGATATTTAAAGGTTTTAAGTCATATCTTTTCTTCTTTTTTTAAAAATTTGTTTCTATTTTTTATTAAATTTTTAACCTAATAAAAATTTTTTTAAAGAAAATTATATATTTATTTTTTTTGATGGAATAGAACTTTTGTGTTTGGCCTCTATTGGTCGCCGGACTTTTTCAGACATATTGACCAATATCCATAGTACTTATTTCAACGGCTAACTTTTGCGACCGTCTGCGACGCCGACTACAGTGGGGCGATATGTAAACCTTGTTTTTACATATATTTCACACATATTTTTAAAAAGTGGGCGTGACAGTTGTCTGACCGCCCCCTGTTTTTGTGATATTATTTCTACAGTCCTTGAGAGTATATATACCAAGTTTAAAGAAATTACAACCAAAATTAAATTTTTTTTAAAAAGTGGGCGTGGCCTCCCATATTTTTCATAATGTTGTTTTTGAAGTCAAAACGAACATTTATACTGAATTTTTAGTCAATATAAATAAAATTGTATTTTTGTCGTCCTATATTGGCCAAATGTGGCACTGTGCACCGGTGAAAAAAAATGTTTCGAAACATCAATTAATTTGTAGCGAAAATTTGACAGTCATATGTTTGGTTATGTTTTGCGCGTCAGAACTAGTGTTTGGGGTCCGGGAATTCCCGGGTCGGATTTCCCGGGAAAAGACTGACGGGAATTCCCGGGAATTTTTTTAATTTTTCCCGGGAAATCCGGGAATTTTATAAAATAAACCATTTTACA
This sequence comes from Pegoplata infirma, assembly GCA_963921195.1. NCBI lineage: Eukaryota > Metazoa > Arthropoda > Insecta > Diptera > Anthomyiidae > Pegoplata > Pegoplata infirma. Next base: position 485,814 of record OY992540.1, on the reverse strand, counting down.
TAAAAATCGATTATTTTAATTTAATTTTTAATATATTTTTTACATACAGGTATACTTGTTATATATAATTACATTTGCTACTTTTTTGTATTTTTTCTATTTGGAAGAACAGTGCAAATATATAGCTATAGAAAAACTGACCAAGTGTAATATTCTGAAAAAACTTAAGTCAAAAAATATACGTGGGTTAATGATAATTTTGCTAAGACTGTCAAAAAATATAAAAATTTTGAACCTAGAATTTACATTTCCAGAACAAATATTAAAAGTGCTGCTAACTATATTAGTTTTTGCTCGAATAATGCAGTTTTAAATGTTTTTGCGATTTTTAGCTATTTTTTGCGATTTTTTGTGGGGAAAAAGATGCAATATTTTTTTGTTTTGTTTTATTGTATTTCATGGTTTTTTTAATTTTTATTTTTTGATTTTTTATGTTTCAATTACTTGTTTATCTGTAATAAAACTGTTTTTAATAAAAAGTTGGTAAAATTTTAATGCTTTTTATGATTTATATTAATAATGAAAATTATTTTTTTCCCGTTTCCCGGGAAATTGAAAAGTCCGGGAATACCCAAACACTAGTTTTCTCCAATGATGGGTACTAGAGTTGTCAATTATTCGACTTTCAACTTTGTTCGAATAATTCAAATAATTGTTTTTCCTCGTTCGATCAAACGATTAAAGATTAAAATTTATTCGATTAATCGAAGAGAATAACGAATAAAAAAATTATTTTAAAAAATATTTTTATTAACAAAAAAATAAACAATTCATATAAAAAATCTTAAAATAAGAAAGTTAAAATTTTTATTAACGAAAAAATGCATACAAAACTTAAAAATAAAATAGTTAAAAGTTAAAAAAAACTTAAAAATTTAATAACTGAGATCACTTTTAATTAATGGATGTCGATTTTAATACTTGTTGAGAAATAATTCAAATACAAATTATTATTTGAAGAATTCAGACAAAATATGTATATCATAAATGATTTTAATTTTTGTCAAATAAGACAATTTAAGTTGTTATTAAGAAATAATCTTTTAAAAATAAAAGTTGACTTAATTTTTTTGCTTTCAAACGATTTTTGGTTTTTGTTTTTATTAAATTAGATTTTGAAAACACTCTTTCGCTAATTGTTGAAGTAGGTGATATAGTAAGAAGAGCATAAATTCCAAATATACCATATCGTCTGATATATCGCTGAAGTCCTATTTATTTTCTAAATTTTTAATACTTTGAATTGAAATATTTAACTCGCATAAAAGATTATTATTTTCATTAATAATAACTTCCTCTATTTCAATACTTTTATCTGAATTATTGTGATTACTTTCAACATAAAATAATCTGGAGTATAATTCATTTGCATATTCTTTTGTTTCGCTTTTTGGAGAATATTTTAAGATACTTTCATTGCTCGGAAAATTTCCAGAAGTTAGAAAAAATTTTAACGTATTTAACACTTTTATACGTCTCTCATTAATTCTTATTTTAATACGTTTTAGTAAGTCTGATGCAAAATAATTATTATTTTTTTCTAAATTATTTATTAAAAACATGATAACTCCCCCTAATTCTATAATGGATGTGCTATCCAGGGCTACAATATATTTTAACTTTCCTACATTTTGTATAGAATCTTTCAAAATTTATGAAAATAAATCAAATTCTAAGCATTTATTTAATTTTTTAATTAAAAAAAATTGTTCGATTAATCGACATTAATTAATCGATTTATTCGTTATTCGAAAATCGTCATTTTTGAATTATTCGAACAAGAGTTGGGTTTTGTTTGATCGATTAATCGAATTATTCTTAATCGACTGACAACTCTAATGGGTACCAATACCTTTTCGATACCAATACCCGTTAATACCAATTCAAATTGAAAACCAATACCAATTAAAAACCAATACCTTTATTTGTGCGATACCAATACCGATAAAAAACCAATACCGATTTCCCACTACCAATACCAATTAAAAACCAATACTTTTATTCTTCAAAACCAATACCAATAAAAAACCAATACCAATTAATTTTTTTCTACTTTCCCCTGCAAGCGTTTGGATGAAATATCCCCTAGAAGAAATTGCGGCAATATCTTCTTTTTATCGTAATAAAAATCCATCAAAGTAGTATTTTTGAAAATCTTCCTTTTATCATTTCGAGGATATTTTAGCAATTTTTAAAAAAATAAATATTTTTTGTCATTTATAAAGTAGACAAAATCGCCAAATTATCAAAAATTTATCTCCTAGGCGATTTTTCTCCTGCGCGATACATATACGATATCTTCCACTTATCATAGGGATGTAAAAAATACGAAATCAATACATTTTATTTATTGTCAAAAATATTTTTTATTTCGATTTTTATTGTTTTTTCGGAATAAATCAACAAAAAGTCATAAAAATTGGTGTTAAGAGGTAAGTAATGAATTCGCAAACAACAAAAGCATTAATCTGCAAATTTTAATAACTTTTTTTAACTACATTAGGTCCTGCAAATTTTCAACAACTCAATCTGCCATTTTTGAAGAAGATAATCAATTTCAAGATCATGGAAACAGTGAATAAATTATCGTTCATCACTATCGTTTGTAAAATATCTTCTTTAATTTGAATAATAAACATACTTTTATCTCCTATGAGAAAAAATGGCAACATCTTCTTTTTATCTTCTAGTTAACATTTGAGTGATATCTTCAATTTATCTTCCAAATGATTATCTGGCAATATTGCGTATTTATCCTCCAGAAGAATTGCCTTCGTATCTCCTGGACGTATCGCTTTCGGGACACGATTTGTACTCACGGGTGTTTCTTCCGCAATACGAAGAAGATATCCCCGCAATACAATTTATCTTCCAGGCGATACGCTAGCGTATCTTCTTCGTTTCGAAATGCTTGCAGGGTTCGTATCGGTTTTGTTTCGGTTTTTTGTATTCTTATTTTCGTTTGTTTAAATTGTGACGTCAAACATTTTCTTTTCATCACATTATTAGGTTTTACCTGACTAACGAATTTCAAAAGATGTTACATCGATCAGTAATCGTTTGCATGCAATGTCACATAACAAAAAGAAGTTAGTTACTTGAATTTTAAAAGCCATAAAAACATAAAAGAAATATTTTTTGTCACGGTTTTTATGACCCCTAATAAAAGTAGATCTTAAAAAATTAAGACCTTTTCTGTGATGAAATTTTTTCTTTTGCAAGCATTGTTAATATTTGATGTATGTACATTGAATGTCACTGCGCTCTTCTTTGCGTTATAAAAAAAATACTAATGTCTTTTTTTGGAAATTCCAAAATTTTAATCAAGCAGACGTTACAAAATTTTATGTCACAACACCAGAATCCAGAAAAAAAAGTTTATTGCTTTATTATCTATTACGTTTTTATTCTGTTACTGCACCATGGTGTTTTGTTAAACAACTTGTTTAAGGTCGTAAGTGTGAACCCCATATAAAAAAAAAATTGACCCGTGTAATCGCAATTGGCAAAAGATCTAAAATCAAAAAAGGGGCTCCCTGCATGATAACCCATTTCGATCACCTTTTTCAAAAAAAATATTTATGTATGAAAACCCGAGTAAAAAAAATTATATGACACAATATATAATTAAATATGGGTTCGTGTCTAGTTTGATATAATCTTATACGAAAAATGGTTTTATAAGATTTTATCTTATATTATATAATAATATCAGTTTATATAACTTTATATCGACTTAGATACGAGTTTTGGTCTAATCCAATGATATAAAATTATATCCAATTATATTAAAATTTATACAATTTTATAAATCGGATGTTTTTTTTAGTTTTTAATAAAATGTTGAAAAATTAAAATAATAAAAATAAGTTGTTCTTGAAAAATAACTTAGAAAAATTTCAAAAAATGTAGTCATGTTAAATTTTATATAAAACACTTAGAAAATATTTTCAAAAAAATTTGTCCTTTGAAAAACTTTGAAAAATTTAAAAAAATTGAGTCATATAAAATCTATGGCTCTTATTCATAATACTTATATGTAACAGACTTATTGTAGGTTTATTTGACAATTGTTTCTGCAATATCTGTCAAATAAACCTACTTTAAATATATTTTAGGTTTTATGAATAACCACATATATATATTAGAGTGTCCCTTATTTTGGAAATGTTGGAAATCTTGAGACGGTACCCGCTCATTTTTTTCCTTTTGACTTAAAAATAACTCAGGAAAAATTTTACGCCCCTAGGACCACGCCTTCCCTACGCGACGGGGCCTTAAAGAGCGGGGCCTAAAAAATCATTTTTCCATACAAACCAAAAAAATTTTTTTTTTATTTTTAATTTTTTTGTTATTAATTATTATATTACTTGGTTTGCTTATTCACGACAAAAAATTTGATTTTGGAGGGATAAGTCTTTCAGCGCTAAAAAATTTTTCGCAAAAAAAAAATTTGGGCGGCCGGGGTCCTACAGTAAAAAATTTTTAAAAAATATTTTTTTTTAGTTTTGACCAGCAACGGTTTTAGTTGCTATGTTGCTTTAAATGATATATATTCCAAAAAAAAAATTATTCATATCTGTGACATCTTTATCTTTTTCGAAAAAAAAAATTTTGAGCCGTAGGAATCCTACGGTAAAAAATTTTTAAAAAATATTTTTTTTTAGTTTTGAAAAGCAATGGTTTTAGTTTTTATGTTGTTTTTAATGATATATATTCCAAAAAAAATATTATTCATATTTGTGACATTTTTATCGTGTATCGAAAAAAATCATCAATGCATTTTTTACCCTTTTTTAGAACACGATTAAGATGTCACAGATACAAAAAATATTTTTTTATGAATATATATCATTTAAAGCAACATAGCAGCTAAAACCGTTGCTGGTCAAAACTAAAAAAAAATATTTTTTAAAAATTTTTTACTGTAGGACCCCGGCGGCTCAAAATTTTTTTTTGCGAAAAATTTTTTAGCGCTGAAAGACTTATCCCACCAAAATCAAATTTTTTGTTGTGAATAAGCAAACCAAGTAATATAATAAATAATAACAAAAAAATTAAAAATCAAAAAAAAAATTTTTTGGTTTGTATGGAAAAATGATTTTTTAGGCCCCGCTCTTTAAGGGCCCGTCGCGTAGGGAAGGCGTGGTCCTAGGGGCGTAAAATTTTTCCTGAGTTATTTTTAAGTCAAAAGGAAAAAAATGAGCGGGTACCGTCTCAAGATTTCCAACATTTCCAAAATAAGGGACACTCTAATATATATATAAAAGAGTAACGTGACTGACTGACTGACTGACTCATCATCGCCCAGCCCAAACCGCTGAAGCTAGGGACTTGAAATTTGGACTGTAGGTTCACCTTCCGGAATATAGATCCACTAAGGCTGGATTTTTTCCAGTGTTGATTCTAAGGGGGTAAAAAGGGTAAAAAACTGTACTTTTGGTACTTTTTATATCTCATGAAATAATGGTCATAAAGACTTGAAATTTGGACTGTATGTTCACCTCCCGGAATGTAGATCCTGTAAGGCTCGACTTTTGCCAATGTTGATTCTAAGGGGGTAAAAAGGGTAAAAAACTGTACTTTTGGTACTTTTTATATCTCCTGAAATAATGGTCATAGAGACTTGAAATTTGGACTGAATGTTTACCTCCCGAAATATAGATCCACTAAGGCTGGATTTTTGCCAGTGTTGATTCTAAGGGGGTAAAAAGGGTAAAAAACTGTACTTTTTATATCTCCTGAAATAATGGTCATAGAGACTTGAAATTTCGACTGTATGTTTATATTATGGAATTTAGATCCAGTATGGCTGGGTTTTTGCCAATGTTGGTTCTAAGGGGGTAAAAATGGTAAAAATCTGTACTTTTGGTACTTTTTATATCTCCTGAAATAATGGTCATAGAGACTTGAAATTTGGACTGTATGTTCACCTCCCGAAATATAGATCCACTAAGGCTGGATTTTTGCCAGTGTTGATTCTGAGGGGGTAAAAAACTCTACTTTTGGTACTTTTTATATCTCCTGACATAATGGTACTAGAAACTTGAAATTTGCAATTTCGGTTCACTTCCGGGAAAAAAGATTCACTACTGCTGGGTTTTTGCCAATGTAGATTCTACGGGAGTAAAATGGGTAAAAAAGTGTACTTTTGGTACTTTTTTTTATTTACTAAAATAATGGTCATTCAAACTTGAAATTTAGAATGTAGGATCCTTTAGTGAAATAAAAAATTCTGGAACAGGTACTTTCTGAAAATTCTGTACCGTTTATAAAAAGTATCTTTTATAAAAAGTACCTTTTATAAAAAGTACCTTTTATAAAAAGTCCCTTTTATAAAAAGTACCTTTTATAAAAAGTATCTTTTATAAAAAGTACCTTTTATAAAAAGTACCTTTTATAAAAAGTACCTTTTATAAAAAGTACCTTTTATAAAAAGTACCTTTTATTAAAAGTACCTTTTATTAAAAGTACCTTTTATAAAAAGTACCTTTTATAAAAAGTGCCTCTTATAAAAAGTACCTTTTATAAAAAGTACCTTTTATAAAAAGTACCATTTATAAAAAGTACCTTTTACAAAAATTGCCTTTAATATAAAGTACCTTTTATTAAAAGTACCGAAAGTGCTGAAAAAATGATCCTAGAAAATTTAAATATGGAATGTAGGATTTTTCGATGAAGAAAAATACATTCTGGAAGAAATACTTTTTGGAAATTCCGTTTCTAACGGGGGTAAGAAAGTGTACTTTTGGTACTTTTTTTGTTCCTATAAAAATGGCCTTAGAAGCTTGAATTTTGGAATGTAGGGTACTTCGGTGAAAAAACATTCTGCCAAAGTATTTTTTAAAAAAATCCGTTTCTAGAGGTTAAAAAAGGGTTTTTTGCTACTTTTTATATTTCATGAAGTAATGATCCTAGGCACTGAAATTTTGAATGCTTTATTTTAGGAAATTCTGTTTCTACACACAAAAAAAAATCGAGGTAATATTACCTAAAATTATAGTATAAAAATACCTTAGCGCCAGGCAAACGGGGCATTTGCTAAGTTTAAAGGTAATGTTACTTAAAAGCTAAGGTAATTCCTATGTTCGAAAATTTATTATGGTTGACAGAAAAATACCTTAGCTTTTTAGGTAAAATAGCATTGATAAATAGGTGATATTACGTAAATAATTTGGTAGTATTACCTTGTATTAGTAATGGAATATTTACACCATTTCCTTTTAAAATTTAAATAAAAACTACGAAAAGTTTATTATTTTTAATTAATTTATTTTTTTTAATAATTTGAATGTTTAAAAACTTTAAAGAAAAATTGATAATAAGAAAAATGTCTCAGAATTTTATGCAGGATTAGAAATCTGAAAATTTGTCTGTTATTAAACATTTTTTCAATAGAAATACTTTCAGATTCTTAGAATTTTCTACAGAAAATACTCAGTTTCTGGATATTTTTTCTTTTACAAAATCTGAAATCTCAGAATCTGAAAAAATATCTCACGATTCAGAAAAAGAAAACCTTTCTATAGAAAAATGTGTCAGAATTTGAGAATTTTCTATAGGAAAAATGTCTCAGAATCAAAGAATTTTTCTTAGAAAAAATGTCTCAGAATCTGAGAGTTTTTCTATAGAAAAAACATCTCAGAATCTGGGAGTTTTTCTAGAGAATAAATGTCTCAGAATCTAAGAATTTTTCTATAAAAAATATGTCTCAGGATCTGAGAATTTTTCTAAAGAAAACCTGTCTCAAAATATGAGAATTTTTCTATAGAAAAGATGTCTCAGAGTCTGAGAATTTTTCTATAGAAAACCTGTCTCAAAATATGAGAATTTTTCTATAGAAAAAATGTTTCAAAATTTGAGAATTTTTCTAAAGAAAACCTGTCTCAAAATATGAGAATTTTTCTATAGAAAAGATGTCTCAGAGTCTGAGAATTTTTCTAAAGAAAACCTGTCTCAAAATATGAGAATTTTTCTATAGAAAAAATGTTTCAGAATTTGAGAATTTTTCTATAGAAAAAATGTTTTAGAATCTAAGACTTAGAAGCTGACAATTTTTCTATAGAAAAAATGTCTTAGAATCTGAGATATTTTTTCTACAGACAAATTCTCAGACTCTAAGACATTTTTCCTATAGAAAAATTATCAGATTCTGAGACATATTTTCTATAGAAAAATTATCAGATTCTGAGACATTGTTTCTATAGAAAAATTATTAGATTCTGGGAAATTTTTTCTATAGAAAAATTCTCAGATTCTGAGACACTTTTTCTATAGACAAATTCTCAGATTCTGAGACACTTTTTCTATAGACAAATTCTCAGATTCTGAGAAATTTTTTCTATAGAAAAATTCTCAGATGCTGAGATATTTTTTCTTTAGAAAAATTCTCAGATTCTGAAACATTTTTTCTGTAGAAAAATTGTCAGATTCTGAGACATTTTTTTATAGAAAAATTCTCAGATTCTGAGACATTTTTTCTTTAGAAGAATTCTCAGATTCTGAGACATTTTTTCTATAGAAAAATTCTCAGATTCTGAGACATTTTTTCTATAGAAAAATTCTCAGATTCTAAGTCTATAGAAAAATTCTCAGATTCTGAGACATTTTTTCTATAGAAAAATTCGCAGATTCTGAGACATTTTTTCTATAGAAAAATTCTCAGATTCTGACACATTTTTTCTATAGAAAAATTCTCAGATTCTGAGACATTTTTTCTATAGAAAAATTCTCAGATTCTGAGACATTTTTTCTATACAAAAATTCTCAGATTCTGAGACCTTTTTTCTATAGAAAAAATCTCAGATTCTAAGACATTTTTTCTATAGAAAAATTCCAAGATTCTAAAACATTTTTCTATGGAAAAAATTTTAAGATTCCAAGACGTTTTTTCTATAGAAAAATTCTCAGATTCTAAGACTTTTTTCTATAAATGTCTGAGACATTTTTGGCTTTTCAAAAGTATTCAGAAACTAAGACATTTTTTCAATAGAAAATTTCTCAGATTCTGGAACATTCTTTTTATAGAAAAATTCTCAGATTCTGTGTCATTTTTCTATAGAAAAATACGCAGATTCTCTGACATTTTTTCTTTAGAATTTCTTGAGAAAAATTCTCTAAATTATTGGAATGTCCTTTTCTTTATATAAGGACTTCCTTAATCTCCTTTGGTAAAATAACACACGATAAAATATTTTTATATTTTATACAAAACAATTTTGATGTTTATTTACTAAAAGTGTATTTGTGAGTGAAGAACATTTTCTATAAAATTTTCTTCTTTGAAACTAAAAAGTCAAAACATATTTGATTTGAATATAAACTAAAGTTCTAAGTATTTGTATTGCAAAGTAAATAATCCAACACTTCTCCTCAATACAAATACTTTTGTAAAAAAAAAAAAAAAAAAAAAAAAAAAAAAATAATAAAAAAAAAAAAAAAAAAAAAAAAACCAATAGGTTATTTCGTGCAGCCTGGATAACTGTGTGGTAAACTCGGTGAGTCGTTTAAAGAAAAAGAAGATTAAAGAAATCTTGGCAAATAGTAAATATGGTGATAGTCGGCAGTTGAAAAGAAAGAACAAAATAAAAGGTAAATGTTTTAATTGTGGTCGTTCGGGACATTATGCTGCACAATGCCGTCAACATGATTTAAGACCAATGGGTAAGTTTGTTGAAGCATCGTTAGAAGAAATAAAGGAAAATGGTCCTTGGTGCATCGATAGTGGTGCTACGTCACATATGTGTTGTGATCGTAATATGTTTACATCGTTTAAAGAACGAAAGAAGATAATAAGATTGGTTGGTGATAAAACCATAGAAGCTGAAGGCCTTGGAGATGTAACTTTTAGAAGTAGTAGGTTTACGGTAAACCTCAGTAATGTTTTATATGTTCCAAAGGCAAAAGGTAATTTCATTTCTGTTCACTGTTATGTACAGGATGGATTAAAGGTCATGTTCAAGGCTAAAGAAGTTTTGTTCATGGACAAACGTAATAAGGTAGTTTTGAAAGGAAAAAGAGAAGATAATCTTTTTGTTGTTAAAGTGGATAAAGATCCTAATCCTAAAAATTGTAAACAATTACAACAAAGGTATGGTCCTAATAGAGGTAAAGAAACTGGTCCTGGTTCTAAAATAAAAGAAATGGAAAGTAATGGCATGGTTATAAAGTTTAAACCTGGTGAAAAGAGAAAGGCGAGTTATAATGGTGATTTGGTGTTATTTGAATTTGAATCCAACGAATATGAAAATGTAAAATTGTTGGAAAAAGGAGAAGCTAGTAGTTCGGTATCTTTCGGCGAAGAACTTGATTCTCAAATAGTTAATGAAACTAGATTGTCCGTTGAAGAGGAGGTCGATAGATCGTTTGACGTAAGGTCTACAGTTTGTAACACCAAACCAGAGTTAATTGAAACAGGTAAAGTGAGAAGATTGAGAAATCAATTTCATGTTGTTCGTAACGTTGGAAAAACTTCGAAAACAGCTGTTGAAGCAAGTAACCGTATTTGTTTTAAGGAAAACACAAGTGCAGGAAAGGTGAAAAACAAAGGTCAACAAGAAATATTTCTGAGGGAGGAATACTGTTTTTAAATGTCGAAATATTTTTGTTTCCTAAATTGTGAATATTATTAACTTAATATTGTATAGTATTTTAATTATTTTTCATTTTTATTTAATTTAATTTTTACAAAAGTATTTGTATTGAGGAGAAGTGTTGGATTATTTACTTTGCAATACAAATACTTTGAACTTGAGTTTATATTCAAATCAAATATGTTTGACTTTTTAGTTTCAAAGAAGAAAATTTTATAGAAAATTTTCTTCACTCACAAATACACTTTTAGTAAATAAACATCAAAATTGTTTTTTATAAAATATAAAAATATTTTATCGTGTGTTATTTTACCAAAGGAGATCAAGGAAGTCCTTATATAAAGAAAAGGACATTCCAACATAAATTTGAGACATATTTTCTATAGAAATTTTAAAAAACTTTCTTATGTATAAATTTTGATTCATCTTGAATATATACATAAATCTTGATGTACCGAATGCAATCTTGATGGATCCCATAAAAATCTTGAGTCTTTTCTCCACACGAAATTTTTGAATCTGCATACAAATTTTGAAGACTTGTGTTTTTCCATTTCGTTATTCATGTTATCTAAACAAGCGGATAAACAATAAAAAATACTAACTGTTTCGCAATAAATTAAAAAATATACCTTACTAATCCTATTTGTTAAGATTTGCTAATTTTCAGCTATTTTCATTGTTCTGCACAATTATAAAAAAAAATTTATAAATAAACAAAATGTTGATGTTTTATTTTTTATTGAATTTTAAATAATTGTCAACAATTTCTAATTTCGAATTTTTACATAAATTGAATAGTAAAAGTTGCATAGCCAATATGGTATACTAATTACGTAGTGCTAAGGTAATAAACCTTATATTTTAAACTAGCTTACCATCCCGGTACTTCGTTACCGGTTTCATTGAATACCGGATAATAGAAGAATCAGAATTGCTCTTCCGATTTCAAGAAAATTCCCCTACGTAGTCTTTGTTTTATTTACTTGTGCACGTTTAACAGGCCTATTCTCAGTTATGACTGGTTATGACGAATTTTATTATTTTCAAACTTCATATTCCTTGTGTTTGTTGTAAACAAAATCATAAAAAGTCTCAAATTTTAAAATTATTTGTCAATTTTGAGACAATGTGGGTAGCAGGTCTTTATTTTTTTGAAATTTTCAAACAAAATTTGAATTTTTTATGATTGTTTACAACAACCACATGGAAAAAATTGAGTTATGATTGAGTTATGACTTTTTTTGTGAATAGGCCCCTAAGTCTTTCATAAAATAATATTTCAATGAAAAATTTAAACAATAAAATTTTAATATTTTTCGAGCCCTAATATCGGGATTTTAGATTTGGAGTGAATAAATATTTCAGTGAATAAAGAAATTGGAATAAAAATGAGTTACGGAGTTAAAAAAGTAATATACGAAAAATTTGAGGAAAAAGTATCATTCCATATTTTTTCCTGCTCTATTCCATTTCGTTCCCCGTTCTAAAAGTTTAAATTTTAAAATATGTCCTTCTCTTGGGTGCTATTTCTGGGACTTTGAGTTTAATAGTTAGATAGGTAAAAATAACCAATTTCCCCTTAAAATTAAATTTTTCAAAAACTGTGTTTTTGTGCTAGGTGATCCTTTATTTAAAAATTTAAAATATCAAGTTTCCGAACTAATATTTCAAGAAATATAAGAATAATCAAAATTTACCCTTTTTATTATAAGAACAAAAAAAAGTACCAAAAGTACACTTTCTTACCCCGTTATAAACGGAATTTCCAAAAAGAACCTCTTCTAGAATGTTTTTTTCTTCGCCAGGATCCTCTTTTCCATATTTCAATTTTCTTGGATCATTATTTTAGCAAATATTTAAAGTACAAAGAGGATTTTACATTCCTAATATTAAGTTTGTAGAACCATTTCGTCAAAAAATATCAAAGGCACCGTAAATACAATTTTTTAGTCTTTTTACCCCACTAAGAACCGGAAAAACGTATTTTTCACAGAATGCTTTTTTTTACCGAATTTGCCTACATTGCAAATTTTAAGATTCTAGGAAATATAAAAAGTTTTTATAAATATAATTTTAGGAAAAAAAAGTATCAAAAATTGTACTTCCGGTACTTTTAAATAAAAAGTACTTTTTATAAAGGGTACTTTTTATAAAAGGTACTTTTTTTAAAAGGTAAATACAGTCCAAATTTCAAGTTTTTGTGACCATTTTTTAAGGAAATATAAAAGGTACCAAAAGTACAGTTTTTACCCTTTTTATCCCCTTAGAATCAACACTGGCAAAAATCCAGCCTTACTGGATCTACATTCCAGGATGTGAACATACAAACAAAATTTCAAGTCTCTATGACCATTATTTCAGGAGATTTAAAAAGTACCAAAAGTACAGTTTTTTACCCTTTTTACCCCCTTAGAATCAACACTGGAAAAAATCCGGCCTAAGTGTATCTATATTCCGGGAGGTGAACATACAGTCCAAATTTCAAGTCTCTATGACCATTATTTCAGGAGATATAAAAAGTACTAAAAGTACAGTTTTTTACCCTTTTTACCCCCTTAGAATCAACACTGGCAAAAATCCAGCCTTAGTGGATCTATATTCCGGGAGGTGAACCTACAGTCCAAATTTCAAGTCTCTAGCTTCAGCGGTTTGGGCTGGGCGATGATGAATCAGTCAATAAGTCAGTCAGTCAGTCAGTCAGTCACATTACTCTTTTATATATATAGATTTCATAGAAAAAATAAATACCTATGCCAGCTAAGGCATTATTACCTCGATTATTTTTTTGTGTGTAGCACAAAAAAAAAGGTTTTTTGGAAAATTTAATTTAAAGGGAAGAGGTGGCAAATGGTTATTTTTACCTATCTAACTATTAAACTAAAAGTCCCAGAAATAACAGCCATATTTTAAAATTTAAAATTTTAGGATAAAAAGGGGTACCTGGTAGAAGTGGTGTAAAATGGTACTTTTCATATCTATAAAATAACGACAATATAAATTTTTATTTCTTCAACGCATATTATACGGAGAGGAATGAAACTTGCATGGAACAAAAGGAGATGGAATTGGAAATGAAATGGAGTAGAACGGGGATCGAAATGAAATAGAGCAGGGAACAATATGGAATGATACTTTTTACTCAAATTTATCGTATTTAACTTTTTTTATTCCATAGTTTTTCTCCCTATATGTTTTTTCACTCAAACTTACTTTTATTCCCATTTTTTTTTTCACTGAAATATTTATTCACTTTAAATCCAAAAACATGATATAAGGGCTCGAAAATTGTCAATATCTTTTTTTCACCGGAACGCACATGATAACGTACCAGCGAAGTTATTCAAATTGTATTGTTTAAATTATTCATTGAAATATTATTTTATGAAAGACGTAAACGTCCACAAGTAAATAAAACAAAGACTACCTAGGGGAATTTTTGAAATCATAGAGTAATCCTGATCCTTCTATTATTCGGTATTCAAAACAACCGGTAACGAAGTACCGGGATGGTAAGCTAGTTTTATATAAAACACTTAGAAAATATTCGCGATAAAAAAGTGGTGCTTGGAAAAAACTTCGAAAAATAAAAAAATATGAAGTCATGAAATTTTATATAAAACACTTAGAAAATATTTGCGATAAAAAAATGTTCCTTAAAAAACTCAGAAAAATTAAAAAAATGGAGTCATATAAAATTTTATATAAAACACTTCGAAAATATTCGTGATAAAAAATGTTGTGCTTGGAAAAAACTTAGAAAAATAAAAAAATATAGAGTCTCGCAATAAAAATATGTTCTTGGAAAAAACTTTAACTTAAAAAATAATGGAGGCATATAAAATTTTATATAAAACACTTAGAAATTTGGAATGATGCATGGTACCAGATGTTACAACATATAATTATGCATGGCGACATTTTAAAAAAAAATCGCACATCAAAATATATTATATAAATTTATCTCCCAATACATAGTGTCACACATGAACATATATGAAATAATATGACTATATAAAAGTATATAAGATCATATTAAATTATTTTTACTCGGAAAGGATGAATTTCAGGTATATTTTGTTACAAATGTTAAGTCTCATCTTTCTGCAATTAAAAAATATCTCCCCTTGACCACCGGAATTTAAATGTGCATTAAATGCAATGTGCATCAGCACAGAAATTGTTTCAAGCAAAAACGATTTTTTTTATTATTCTATATAAATAAAACTCAATTGTCGTTCGTTGGTAACAGCATCAATTGAGAACGGCTGGACCGATTTGAACAATTTTTTTTTTTTGATATGTTCGTAATAGTCCAACTTAGGTTTTTATGTAAAGAAAAATTGACCACGCCCACTTTTACGCCCAGTTTTTTTGATTTATCTAAAATCTGAAAACGCCTGCACCGATTTGGCTAATTTTTTTACTTAAACGTTCGTTGTAACACAATTTAAGTTTTACTGAAATAAAAATCGACCACGCCCACTTTTACGCCGATTTTTTTGATTTATCTAAAATCTGAGAACGTACGGACTTAATTGTTAAAAGAGTTTTCACCATAGCTCTACTTTGATTTTTACTAAAAAAGAAATTGACCATGCCCACTTTGGCTAATTTTTGTTGAAAATTTTTGTGAAGTTTTTTACAAAAAAGAAAATTGCCCACACCCATGTATCGAAAAAACTAGACCGGCTAGACCGATTTGATTATAGTCCGCAAAAGATTTTTAAGGAAAGAAAAATTGGCCACGCCTACTTTTACACTCACTTTTTCCGATATGTATATTTTAAATCGTAGAATGGCTGGATCAATTTGGCTAATTTTGCTTTTAATATTCGTCATGTCCTAAGGCTTTTCGGAAAGACCAATTTTCCATATATTCGCCCCCTTTTCGATACATATAAAATCGCATCACTTGAGAATGGTTGTGCTGAATTGGTTAAATTCAAATAAATTTAATGGTAAGAAAGGTTGTCTGCCTACGCTTTTTTCGATTTATCTAAAATTCGCTTTATAGAAAAAAAAAATATTATCTACATACATATATAAATAAAAATTAAATGCCGTTCATTGGCAATCGCATCACTTGAGAACGGCTGTAGCGATTTGGATTATATTTTTTAAATGTTCGTGTTAGGTTTTTACGGAAAACATATTAACCACGCCCACTTTTACGCCTCCTTTCACGATATATCTTAAATCGGAGAACGGCTGCATCGATTTGGCTAAACTTTATTTTTTTTGAAATGTTCGTCATAATCCAACTTCCCTGCAAGCATTTCGATACGAAGAAGATACCCTAGCGTATCGCCTGGAAGATAAATTGTATTGCGGGGGATATCCTCTTCGTATTGCGGAAGAAACCCCCGTTGGGAGAAATCGTGTCCCGAAAGCAATACCCCCAGCAGATACGAAAGCAATTCTTCCGGAAGATAAATCGGCAATATTGCCAGATAATCATTTGGAAGATAAATTGAAGATATCAATCAAATTTTACATAGAAAATATTGCCAGATAATCACGTAAACGTTCGAGAAATATAATTTAAAGCAGTTGATAAAATCATGGTTTTTATTGTATTTACATAAAATTAATTAGATAATAATTTACAAAAATCTTAGATACAAAGAGCTTACATACATATATCTTGATAAAAAACATAATGTATAAATGCTACAGAACCCATCTTTTGGCGCATTTTTCATACTTCTTTCGGGACGTAAGTGCTTCTAAGATTTTTATAGCTTATTGAGTTTCCTTTTTCGTTGAATTAATGTAATTTGCTGGACCTAATGGAGGAAAAAATGCGGTTTATTTTGCAGTTTCTTTTTTAGTTAAAGCTGTTATTGCTTTCAAATTCTCTACTTACCTCAAAAAACCCCTTTATAATAGTTTTTGCTTGTTTTATTTCACATTCATTGCATAAAACCCCGAAAGACTAAATAATGATGAGAAAATATATTTTTGACAATAAATAAAATATTTTGATTTCGTATTTTTTTCATCCGTATGATAAGAGGAAGATATCGTCTATTTATCGCGTAGGTGAAAAATCACCTGGAAGATAAATTTTTGATAATTTGGCGATTTTATCTACTTTATAAATGCCAAAAAATAAATATTTTTTTTAAATATTGCTTAAATATCCTCGAAATGTTAAAAGGAAGATTTCCAAAAATACTACTTTGATTATTTTTTATTACGATAAAAAGAAGATATTGCCGCAATTTCTCCCAGGCGATATTTCTTCCAAATGCTTGCAGGGTTAGGTTTAAACGGAAATAAAAATTTTTCAAGCCCACTTTTTTTCGATTTATGTAAATATTTAAAATAGAAGAACGGCCTTTGGTATTTTTTTTAATGATCATAGTCCAAGTAAGGTTTTTACGAAAATAATTATTGTCCTCGACAGACCTTTGAAGAATTAATTCACTTTTTGATTTGATTCGCAAAAAGATTAATTCATATTAATAAATCAAGGAATTAATTCTTGATGATTTGATTCAAAAGAATTAATTTCAACTATTTGTTGAAAGAATTAACTAATTTTTTGTTTAATTCCTTGTTTAAATAATGATTTGAATCATAATAATGATTTGAATTGATTCAAATCAATTTGATTCAAATCAATTGATTCAAATCAATTTGATTCAAATCAATTGATTCAAATCAATTTGATTCAAATCAATTGATTCAAATCAAAAATGTTTTGAATCAGTTGATTTAAACATTTTTTTTTCTTAAATCAAAGTATTTACTTTACACACGCACACACATACTATAACACCCGGTCTAGATTAGCAACCACTAAAGCAACCATAAAGGGTGTTCAGTGTTACATTTGACGTTTACAAACGCCAAACTCGATAGTAAGCAATGGTTAGCAATTTCATATAGACACTTGATTGCTAGCAATCTATAGTAGAACAGGCGCTCTACCATCAATTGTATACCATCATTGTATAAACTGTCCAGATTAGCAATGACAGCCATTACAATCAATTGTGACGTATGATAGAAGTGATGATTGCTAATCTGGACACACTGTAACATTTATGCTTGTGCGGTAGTAGCAAGCAAAAAGTCAAAGCAACAGAATTTAATAGTGTACATTTTATTGGCAGCGCACAAGCTGCATTTTTTAGCCTATGCCCGCATGCATAGGAATCACAAAAATACAAGACATTGCCACAGACTAAATACAGACTCGACATAAGTGACAGGTGTCAAAAAAGTATTCTTTAACCATATGGTTAATATTATCAAATTATTCTACGAATTAGGTTAGAAAGAGAAAACTGATATAACGCGCCATAAGAAAAATGGATGCCAGATCGGTTTTTGTTGTTTCACTCCCTCCTAAATCGTAGAAAGTGTTGCCATGTTAGCGTAAAACGGACTAAAAACCGCTGTGTTTTCTCCTAAAATCTCTTAGTTTATCCCCATTTTTTCTTACAAAACTCTACTGTCGAGTCTGTATTTAGTCTGTGACATTGCTTTAATATAACATTTATTAATTTGCACATATACATATATTAAGGGTGGGATAATGCACGACTTTTCGATATAATGGAAATGTATGTGTATAATAAAAATGTTAATCATTAATTGTTTTTGTGTTAAATTTAAAGTTATTTTTATGCTGAAGAGCCAAATTCGTTATTGACTAAAGTAGAGATAGGCGCGTGAGTGGATTTTGACTCACACTCACTCACGCAAAAAATAATCGGATCACTCACTAATCACTCACGCAATATTTTTTTACTCACGCTCACTCACTATTCACGTGAGTAGTAAAAAACTTACTCACACGCACGCGTGACTCACGCCAGATTCAATCACGCTCACGCGTGAGTCACGCAAAATCCACTCACGCAATAAAATTTTCTTACCAAAAAAAAAAAATTTAAAAAAAAAATTTTTCACGAAAATTTAAAAAAAAATGGGCAAATCAAAAAATCTAATCACGCAAACTCACGCAAAAAATAAATGAATCACTCACTAATCACTCACTCAGTTTTTTTTTTCAAATCAGCTCACTCACAATTACGTGATTGCAATGAAAATCACTCACGCGTGATTAACGTGAATCAAGCAAATCACGTGACCAGCGCCCAACCACAGACTAAATACAGACTCGACAGTAGAGTTTTATAAGAAAAAATGGGGAAAAACTAAGCGATTTTAGGAGAAAACACAGCGGTTTTTAGTCCGTTTTACGCTATCATGGCAACACTTTCTACGACTTAGGAGTGAGTGAAACAGCAAAAACCGATCTGGCATCCATTTTTCATATGGCGCGTTATATCACTTTTCCCTTTCTAACCTAATTCGTAGAATAATTTGAAAATATTAACCATATGGTTAAAGAATACTTTTTTGACACCTGTCACTTATGTCGAGTCTGTATTAGTCTGTGGCCCAACTCTAGACTAAAGGTACACATTTAATAAAACTGTACAATTTGGAGTGTTGTTTATTGATGGCGTGTGTTTAAAATTGACGATATTCCAATGACTTTAACGCAATCAGATATGATAAGATTTTTATAATGTGCATTTTTAGTATTTGATTTAAGTGAAAAAAGTTTAAATCAAGTTGATTCAAACCAAAAGTGATTTGAATCAGTTGATTTAAATCAAAAGTGATTTGAATCAGTTGATTCAAATCAAAGTGATTTGAATCAATTGATTCAAATCAAAATGTATTAATTCAATTTAATCAAATCAAAGAATTAATTCTTTGCAATGAAATTAAGTGATTTAAATAATGAATTAATTCTTTTCGATTTATAGAAACAGGGAATTAATTCAATTATTTTAAATCAGATTTAAGAAATTGAATTAGGGAATTAAATCTTCAAAGGTCTGGTCCTCGACCACTTTAACGCCCATATTTTTCAATATCTTTAAAATTTTCAACAATTGAGAACGCCTGGTCTGATTTGGCTATTTTCTGTTTGTTGTGTTCGTAATAGTCCATACGGTTGTTCGGAAAGAAAAATTGTCCTCGCCAACTTTTTTTCGATATATCTAAAACTCATATTTACTCAAATTCGATATATGTATTTAAAAAAATCTTTATAAATTCCACTTAAACTTGGTACAAATGATTTCAAATCCTTGAATATTGTTATGTACATTGTACAAGTTTAACTTACCACACAAATTTAAATGCCCACTTTGGTATAAATATATGAATTCGCTTTAAGTCGAATACTAATGACCGGACCGATTTTTTTTTTGTTAGTAACAGTTCTAATTGGTTTTTAAGGAAATATAAATGAGAAAAGTGTCCCAGAAAAATGGAAAATTCGGGAAAACAATAAAGGTTAGTTTGTATGAACTCAAGAATACTCAAGAAAATAGCTCACGATAAGAACGAAGCATATTCGTAATTTTATTTTTTTGTTGATCGTAATGATAATAAAGAAGTTTTAAATTTGTACCGTTCGCAAGTAAAGATATGGTAACAGTTTTTTTAATTCCTGAAATATAATTTGAAGATGATTGATCTGCCTTTAAAAAAATCATGTCTTTGAAACCACGCCCACAAATTTTTCTAAGCCAAGAAATTGAGTACATTTTTTGCAGTGCTAAAGATTTTAAGCGAAACTAAATCTTACACTGATCTTATATTTGGGCCAGCAACGCGGACCGGGCCAGCTAGTTAATATTATTTTTTTTTTTTAGATTTAATTTATTATCAAATTCCACTAATTGAAATATTTTGAAACTATTTATTTTGAAAATAACGAAGTAAATTAATAAAATAGCAAATAAATCCAAATATTAAAATTGCATAAAAAGTTGAAATACAGGCTTTTCTGGAATAACGGAACATTAAATTTTTTTTAAAAGAGTTTTGAGATGAGCCGGTGCTAATTTTACTAAATAGGTACCTTTTTCCAACCTATACCAATTCAACAAAAAATGAAAACCAATACCTATACCAATACTAATATAATTTTAAAAACCAATACCAATACTTTTATCGAATTGGTACCCATCCTTGGTTTTCTCCTAAATTTTTTCCCCATTTTTTGTTATTACATTAGTGTTTGGGGTCCGGGAATTCCCGGGTCGGATTTCCCGGGGATTCCCGGGAAAAGACTGACGGGAATTCCCGGGAATTTTTTTAATTTTTCCCGGGAAATCCGGGAATTTTATTAAAATACCATTTTACATTAAAAACGTTTATTTTAATTTAATTTTTAATATTTTTTTACATACAGATATAATTACATTTGCTATTTTTTGTATTTTTCTATTTGGAAGAACAGTGCAAATATATATTCATAGGAAAACTGACCCAGTGTAAAAGTATGATAATATCTTGAAAAAACTTAAAGTCAAAAAATACGTCTGTTAATGATAATTTCGCTAAGACTGTCAAAAAATATAAAAATTTTGAACCTAGAATTTACATTTCCAGAACAAATATTAAAAGTGCTGCCAACTATTTTAGTTTTTGCTCGAATAACGCAGTTTCAATTTTTTTTTGCGATTTTTACCTATTTTGCGATTTTTTGTGGGGAAAAAAGTTGCAATATTTTTTTTGTTTTGTTTTATGGTATTTCAGGATTTTTAACTTTTATTTTTTGATTTTTTATGTTTTAATTATTTGTTTATCTGTAATAAAACTGTTTTTAATAAAAAGTTGGTAAAATTTTAATGTTTTTTAGGATTTATATTAATAATAAAAATTTCCCGGGATTCCCGGGAATCCCGGGAAATAAATTATTTTTTTCCCGTTTCCCGGGAAATTGAAAAGTCCGGGAATTCCCAAACACTATATTACATAAAAAAAAAAAATGGGACAAAACTAAGCGATTTTAGGAGAAAACAGAGCGGTTTTTAGCTAGTTTTAAGCTAACATGGCAACACTTTCTATGACTTTGGAGCACAGTCAGTGCTGCCAGGCTTTTTTTGTAAAAAATCGTCAAAATTTGGAAAAGAAATCGTCAAAATCGTCAAAAGTTTTAAAAAAAGTCGTCATAAAATCGTCACTTTAAAAAATGTTAAAAAACACATTTTTGGATATATTAAAATTTTTAAACGCTCAATCAATTTTTTTCAATCCACTTTTGTTTAATAAATTTTTTAAATTTACGTACACAAAATATTTTTTTTGCTAAATAAAAAGAAATTTTCTTTTAAAACAAGAATAGTAGAAATTCATTCGATTTTTCATTTGTTTTAACCATTCATTAAATCTTAAGCAAATAAAATATCTTACATTTATTTTTACTATAGAAAACAAAATACAAAGTCATTAAAAACAAGTGTTATTTGTTTTAGAACTTTAGAACGCTTCAAAATACGACACCGTTAAGACCTACGGAAAAAAGTTTTTTTGTGCACTTTTTTTAGATTTTAAAAGAATATAAACGTTTTTTTCATACAAATTTGGCATGAAAAAACGCTCGACCGAAAACCGCTTGAATAAAATTAATTTTATTTTTGTGTCGGTTTCTCTCTCTCTCTTTTAATTTTTGATATTAAAATGTTGCCACATTTTTATAAATATTTCGATTATTTTCGATAAACTAAACAAAAAAATGTGATCTCTAAAAAAAAATTATGTAAAATTAAAAAAAACCAAGGTTGGTTACCGAAACGAATAACGGTAAGGGTAACGGTAACGGTATCTAATTTTTATTTATTTCGGTAAAGGTAACGGTAAGTGTTTTCAAATCGTTTCGGTAACGGTATGTACCGGTACCGAACCAACCAAACCGGTACGTACCGGTATTATTAATTTAGTTAAAAATTTGAAAAAAGATAGAACTGAAAGCTAAAAATATTTTATAGACCCAAAAACCAGTATAGATTTGATATGATTATTATTTTTGTCATTTATTTTATGATAATTTGCAAATTATAAATTTAAAATTATGTTAGCAATTTGATTTTATTTTTTTGTTCGTTAAAATCCCTTAAAACAGGTAAAATTTTGAATACCGGTACAATACCGGTAACTTCTAATAATTATAACGGTAACGGTAAGGGTAACGGTATTTTAAAAATATTTTTAGCGGTATCGGTAACGGTAACGGTATTCGATTTGAAAGGGTTTTGAATCGGTAACGGTATAATAAGGGTAACGGTAACCAACCATGAAAAAAACTAATCAATATAAAAAAAAAAATCATATTGATATTAAAAATTACAATAAAATTAAATAAAAGTGTGACGAAAAAGTGAAAAAATAGTGTAAATATCAACTTATCAAGGAATTTCCCGCTACCGCCTTTGTTTTGCGCCTGTACTCTCTCATGACCGAAACCGTCAACCGCTAAAAAAATTTTTGTCAAAAAAACTCACTTTTTTAGCTAAAAATGAGCCTTCGAAAACACCCCAAAAACTGAATGAACGTATCAATTATTTTGTTTGAAAATTTGTCGTTAAAGACTCCAATTATTCTTTGAGTTTTAGTTTTTGAGTCTAAAAAGAGGGCTCTTTTGGATGAATCGTTTACATACAAAATTTTTTACATATTTGCTCCATTTTTGGAGTCACTAGAGAGTATGGTTTGTTCACTGCACAGTACAGACTAGTATGCAAACACTGGTGCTAATTGCGTACTTTCCAATATGGTGGCATGGTTTTTAGTACAGAATTATCATCGCTGCCTATTGTATGTGTGCCTGTACGTGTGAGCTTTTGTGTATGTATTTTTGTTGTTTGTTTACGTTTTGTATGAAACGTCAAAAGTTACACCGTGTGCTGTCACTAATACTTATCACAGAAACAGAATTGGCCCTCAGATCGGTTTTTGTTGTTTCACTCACTCCTAAGTCGTAGAAAGTGTTGCCATGTTAGCGTAAAACGGACTAAAAACCGCTGTATTTTCTCCTAAAATCGCTTAGATTTTCCCCATTTTTTCTTATAAAACTCTACTGTCGAGTCTGTATATAGTCTGTGGTAGAGCGCCTGTTCTACTCAAGGTAAATTTATAAAAGGTATTATCCAATAACCTTACTTTTCCTCCATAGTAAGTTTTTTATTACATTTACAAATTTTCAAAACGAAATAAAAATATTTTTTTCGGCATAAATGACTTGAGTTCACACTACACTATTTATGCTTAAAAATATTTGATTTTTTTTTAATTTGTGTCTTGGAAAATATAAGGATTTCGTTTGAGTTTCAATATTTTTTTATAATTTAGTTGTTTTCTAAAATTTTAAAGGCTTTAAAAGCGTTTAAATTGATTAATGTGTGCACTGATTATTTAAGTCGTTTTTGCCGATGAAAATGATTTTTAAAGAAAATTGTTTTCATTTACGTCATTAAAATATTACCTTTCTAAATCTACCTTGGTTCTACTATAGATTGCTAGCAATCAAGTGTCTATATTTCTGTAAAACTTAATCTACAATGGGTTTACTAATTTTTCTACTAAGATATTTCTATGAGTGTATATAGTCTGTGGCATAGAGAAACATAGAGGCGAAGGTGAAAGAAAAAATAATATCACTATCTTTTTCTAATTTCTCACACGTACGTTGTCGATGTGAATTCACCACACAATACATGTTTACAAGTCGTACTTTGACAACAAATACATGTATACAAGTTGTACTTTGACAACTCAATTTTTGACGCCTTCGCCTCTATGTTTCTCTATGGTCTGTGGTATGTGTGTGCTTTCCAAAAAATTAATTTTAAAAAAAAATTAATTCAAAAAAAGAATTAAATCAAAAAAAGAATTAATTCAAAAAAGAATTAATACAAAAATTGAATTGAAAATGAATTAATTCAAAATGAATAAATTCAAAAAGAAATAGTTCATGCTTGAATTAATTCTTTGAATTAAAATTGAATTATTCACAAAATAAAAATAATTCTTTTTTAAATAATTCAAATTTAATTCAAAGAATTAATTCAAGCATGAATTAATTCATCAATTAAAAAATAATTTAAAAAATGTGAATTAATTCACAAATTGAATTAATTCTTCAAAGGTCTGAACAAAGTTATAAAGTAATCCATCCAGGGGTAACTCATGAATAGTAGTGTCAGTAATAACGAAGTCGTTATTAATAGATGGCAATCTTTTGTTGGAAAGTATTTGGGAACGATTTGGGAATAACCAAAAATAAATATTAAAAAATTTGAAAATTATGAATGAAAATTATTGTTGTGTCACTTGAAAATAAAAAAATACATAATAAAAAAAAGAAATGAATATAATTAAATCAAAACAACCAGCAAAATTAAACGAAAAATAAAAGGTAAACAAAATTTCCAGCTTTCCCAGATACCATTTGTAAAACTAACACCACATTTATGGCGTTTTCTTTTCTGGAAAAAAATGTTGCACTTTCTGCATTTTTTTTTCTTTAATGACTCTTTGTGCACAGTTATGTACAGTAAATACAGACGTATTTGGTACCAAAAGAAAGGTATTTATAAGGACTATAAAATGCTATATCAAGCATTTGAAAACAATACTCAGTTTTTGAGCTGATCCGATAAATGTAAAAATTTATAGGTTTTTGAAATTTTTTCAATAAAATAAGCGTGTTTCGACATTTTATTATGAACAGTTAGATAGAACTCGAAAATACCTTTCCTTTGGTATCAACTATGTCTATACTTACTGTTTATTACTGTCCAAAAGGAGTCATTAAAGAAAAAAGAGTGCAGAAAGTGCAACATTTTTTTCCAGAAAAGAAAACGCCATTAAACGTCAAAAAGAATTGACTCTTGCATAGTCTTTATATATTGAAGTTTTTGAATCCATCGACCGTTTGGTAGATCTGGCATCACCAAAGATAATTCGAAAATTCTGGCAATGCCAAACTAAAGTTCAAACGTAAAGCAAAGAGAGACAAAAAAATCTACATTCTCACTGTAAAACTGGTATCTTCCATCTCGCTCACATTTCGATTTGTGATAAAATTTCGTAAACAATACCATATGGTTTTTGTTTACTACTTTTTCAAACGCCATTTGTTGTACTACTCTATGACTCTGGGTCTGAACCATAGAGAAACATAGAGGCGAAGGTGAAAGAAAAAATAATATCACTATCTTTTTCTAATTTCTCACACGTACGTTGTCGATATGAATTCACCACACAATACATGTTTACAAGTCGTACTTTGTCAACAAATACATGTATACAAGTTGTACTTTGACAACTCAATTTTTGACGCCTTCGCCTCTATGTTTCTCTATGGTCTGAACCATACACAGAAAAAAAACGTCGAGGTAATGTTATCTAAGCTGGCATAGGTAAATTATTTTTGTATGAAATTTAAAAGCCACGACTTATTACCTATGCCACCAGTATAATTTTACTTTGCATTTTCACCTAATGGCCATGTAAGATTTACTAATGAATATAGGTAAAATTTCGAATTTAATTTTTTTATTTTTTATTGACATTTTCAATTTTAATATTTTGAAAAGGTATGTCCAAAATTTAAATTAATTAATAAATAATAAAATTATGTACATAATAATAATTTGCATATTCAATTTTTAGAAACTAAATACATATTTAATCCGAATTAATCTGGAACTGGCAGCGATTTTGAAGAACATGGATTATATTTTACATTTGCAAGCTCAGAAACAGAAGCGAAAAATTTCCCTTGAAAAGGGACACAAGAAAAAACAAAATGTAATATGGAGACGGGAAAAAAGGAATCTGTTATAAATATTTGAAGCTACTTAAAGGTAAAAAATATAACGATTATTTCTATATGCTGTCTTTTAATATAGATCATATTTTGCTACCAGTTTCAGCTTACAAGAACATTCCATGCCCAAAAATGTGCCAATTGAATGGTGACATTGTTAAAATGCAAATTGATTGTAATATGGAGTTCACACTAGCGACTTTAAACAAGTCGTTTAACAAAACACCAGTAACAGAATAAAAACGTAATGGATACAGAACAAAGACTTTTTTAAACATCTCACTTTTAAACACTTCAAAACAGCAAGTGTGAACGCCGTATAAGGCTATCAAAACAATCTAATTGGATTGTTTCAGCTTCTGCTACAGAAATGTCGAATTAATACCCCTGAGGAAAGAGAAAATAAAAGAAATGCCACTGCTCTTTGCACTTGCATTGCACTGAGCGTTTTTCTATATAAAAAATTTCTCAGAAATTGAGAATTTTTCTGCAAAAAGAGTTCCTGAGAATCTGAGAATTTTTATATAGAAATGATATTTCAGAATCTGAGAATTTTTCTATAGAAAAATATTTCAGAATCTGAGAATTTTTCTATAGAAAAATATTTTAGAATCTGAGAATTTTTTATAGAAAAAATGTCTCAGAATCTGAGAATTTTTCTATAGAAAAAATGTCTCAGAATCTGAGATTTTTTTTATAGAAAAAATGTCTCAGAATCTAAGAATTTTTCTTTAGAGAAAATGTCTCAGAATCTGAGAATTTTTCTATGAAAAAAATGTCTCATAATCTGAGAATTTTTCTATAGAAAAAAAGTCTCAGAATCTGAGAATTTTTCTATAGAAAAATTGTATCAGAATCTGAGAATTTTTCTATAGAAAAAATGTCTCAGAATCTGAGAATTTTTCTATAGAAAAAATGTCTCAGAATCTGAGAATTTTTCTATAGAAAAAATGTCTCAGAATCGGAGAATTTCTCTATAGCAAAAATGTCTCAGAATCTGAGAATTTTTCTATAGAAAAAATTTTTCTATAGAAAAAATGTCTCAGAATATGAGAATTTTTCTATAGAAAAAATGTCTCAGAATGTGAATTTTTCTTTAGAAAAAATTTCTCAGAATCTGAGAATGTCTCAGAATTCTCAGATTCTGAGACATTTTTTCTATAGAAAAGTTCTCAGATTCTGAGACAATTTTTCTCTAAAAAAATAGAAAAATTATTAGATTCTGAGAAATTTTTTCTATAGAAAAATTTTCAGATTCTGATACATTTTTACTATAGAAAAATTCTCAGATTTTGAGATATTTTTTCTATAGAAAAATTCTAAGATTCTGAAACATTTTTGTATAGAAAAATTCTCAGATTCTAAGACATTTTTTCTATAGAAAAATTCTCAGATTCTGAGAATTTTTTTCTTTATAAAAATTCTCAGATTCTGAGACATTTTTTCTATGAAGAAGTTCTCAGATTCTGAGACATTTTTTTATGAAAAAATTCTCAAATTCTGATACATTTGGCAATAGAAAAATTCTCAGATTCTGAGACAACTTTTCTACACAAAAATTCTCAGATTCTGAGACATTTTTTCTTTAGAAAAAAATTTCTGATTCTGAGACATTTTATCTATAGAAAAATTCTCTGATTCTGAGACATTTGTTTTTAGAAAAATTCTCAGATTCTAAGACATTTTTTCTATAGAAAAATTCTCAGACTCTGAGGCATTTTTTCTCTAGAAAAATTCTAAGTTCTGAGAAATTTTTTCTATAGAAAAATTCTCAGATTTTTTCTATAAAAAAATTCTCAGACTCTGAGACTTTTTTCTATAGAAAAATTCTAAGATTCTGAGACATTTTTTCTGTAGAAAAATTTACAGATTCTGAGACATTTTTCTATAGAAAAATTTACAGATTCTGAGACATTTTTTCTATAGAAAAATTCTCGGATTCTGAGACATTTCTTCTACATAAAAAAATTTTAAGATTCTGAGACATTTTATCTATAGAAAAATTCTCAGATTCTGAGACATTTTTTCTATAGAAAAATTCTCAGATTCTGAGACATTTTTTCTATAGAAAAATTCTCAGATTCTGAGACATTTTTTCTATAGAAAAATTCTCAGATTCTGAGACATTTTTTCTATGAAAAAATTCTCAAATTCTGATACATTTGGCAATAGAAAAATTCTCAGATTCTGAGACAACTTTTCTACACAAAAATTCTCAGATTCTGAGACATTTTTTCTTTAGAAAAAAATTTCTGATTCTGAGACATTTTATCTATAGAAAAATTCTCTGATTCTGAGACATTTGTTTTTAGAAAAATTCTCAGATTCTAAGACATTTTTTCTATAGAAAAATTCTCAGACTCTGAGGCATTTTTTCTCTAGAAAAATTCTAAGTTCTGAGAAATTTTTTCTATAGAAAAATTCTCAGATTTTTTCTATAAAAAAATTCTCAGACTCTGAGACTTTTTTCTATAGAAAAATTCTAAGATTCTGAGACATTTTTTCTGTAGAAAAATTCTCAGATTCTGAGACATTTTTTATAGAAAAATTCTAAGATTCTGAGACATATTTTCTAATAAAAATTCTCAGATTCTGAGACATTTTTTCTATAAAAAAAATGTCTCAGAATCTGAGAATTTTTCTATAGAAAAAATGTCTCAGAATCTGAGAATTTTTCTATAGAAAAAATGTCTCAGAATCTGAGAATTTTTCAATAGAATAAATGTCTCAGAATCTAAGAATTTTTCTATAGAAAAAATGTCTCAGAATCTTAAAATTTTTTTATATAGAAAAACTGTCTCAGAATCTGAGAATTTTTCTATAGAAAAAATGTCTCAGAATCTGAGAATTTTTCAATAGAATAAATGTCTCAGAATCTAAGAATTTTTCTATAGAAAAAATGTCTCAGAATCTTAAAATTTTTTTATATAGAAAAACTGTCTCAGAATCTGAGAATTTTTCTATAGAAAAAATCTCTCAGAATCTAAGAATTTTTTTATGGAAAAAATGTCTCAGAATCTAAGAATTTTTCTATAGAAAAAATGTCTCAGAATCTGAGAATGAAAAAATATTTCAGAATCTATGAAGATTTCTACAGAAAAAATGTATCAGAATCTTATAATTTTTCTACAAAAAAATTATTTTAGAATCAGAATTTTTCTATAGAAAAATGTTTCAGAATCTGAGGAATTTCTTAAATATATAAAAATTTTTAAAAATCTGAGAATTATCTATAAAAAAAAAAAAACAATTTTCTATAGAAAAAATGTCACAGAATCTGATAATTTATTGTATCGAAAATATGTCTCAAAATCGGAGAATTTTTCTATAAAAAAATTATCTTAGAGACTGAGAATTTTTCTATAGGAAAATTGTCTCAGAATCTGAGAATTTTTCTATAAAAAAACTGTCTTAGAATCTGAGAATTTTTCTATAGAAAAAATGTCTCAGAATCTGAGAATTTATTTTTTGAAAAATATTTCTCAAAATCTTTCTATAACAACAATAATTGTAATTCATGATTAAATTTATTTATAAAAACATAATAAAATCAAATAACTTTTTAATTTATTTAATTTAGTAAAGTGTGTAATTATTTATACCTAGCGTATTAACAAAATAATTTAGATAAATTACCAAAATTTATATATAAATTTTTATTCTGCTAAACTTTGAAAAGTTTACAAAGTTTCCTAGGAATATTTCCTAAAAGCATAGATAATTTTTCGAACATATCATTTTTTAAAAATCACCTTGGCTTTTTAGTAATATTGTCTAAAAACTTTGTAGGCTCTATGTTATCTTGGCACTTAGATAAAGTTATACTATAAATTTAGGTAATATTACCTCGATTTTTTTTTGTGTGTAGGGGTGAAACCAACAAGTTTCGCATATGTGTATGTATTAGTGACGGCACGCCGTAGATGGGAATTTTTCATTACCATTGAAATTTAATTACCATTGGTTGATATCAATGGTAATGAAAAAATTTTCATTACCATTAAATGGTAATTAAATTTTTTTAATTGAAAAAATAATTACTAATGGTAATGAAATGCACCAATTGTTGAAAATCACCAATTATAATTGGTTTCAAAACCATTGGTTTGCACATTTTTGTTTTTTTGAAAAGTTAAAAATTTAAACATCAAAGTATGTTTTTACAAAAAAATATGAAAATGTTAAAGACAAAAAACAAAACGCAAATAAAAATTTCAAATATTGCGTTATACAAAGGCAATCACGTGTGTTTGGTTTATAAAATGTGAAAAACTAAAACACCATATCGTTAATCCAAATATTAACGATTTTGAAAATATTGTGACGACCTTTACTAATGGCAATTATTTTTTTTAAGTGATGCCATACCAATGGTAATTATTTTTATACCCTCCAACCACAGTATGGGGGTATATTCACTTTGTCATTCCGTTTGTAACGCATAAAAATATCGGTCGGGGACCCCATAAAGTATATATATTATTGATCTATGATCGATTCTAAGTCGTTCTATGAATGTCCGTCCGTCCGTCCGTCCGTCTATATAAAACACGATTCAGTCCAAAATAAAAGAGCTAGACCCCTGAAAATTGATCAGTATATGTTTAATGTTCATAGGCCGGTTAAGTTCGGAAATGGGCAAAATCGGACCAGGGGGAAAAAAGTTCCCCCTTAACAAACTAAAAAAACCTCTTAAAAAACGCCATTTTTACATCTTTTTTTGCTTTCAGCATAAACAATCACAGCTGTTGTCATTTTTACGTTTTTTTTATTTGCACAATGGCATTGTGTTTTTAGACAAGGTTTGAGTTGTGCATTTTAAGAAAAATATGCCACATTCAAATTGGGATTTTTTTTGACGTTTGGCACATTTGCCAAATACCAAACTAAAAATGGCAAATTTAATCGTTACTGTGAAAACCCTAATAGATTCGGCATAGCCGAATTTAACACTCTCACTTGTTTTTTTTAATTTTCATTAGTAATTAAATTGATAAGTAATTTAATTGGTACAATTGATACAACCAATGGTAATGAAAAAAATTTCATTACCATTGACATCAATTAAATGGTAATTAAACCATCAATTAATTGGTCCCTTTAATTAATTAGTCCCATCTATGCGGCACGCGCGTGTAACTTTTGACGTTTCATACAAAACGTAAACAAACAACGAAAATACAGATGCAAAAGCTCACACGTACAAGCACACGTATTCTAGGCAGAGAAGTAAATTTAGTAGTATTTTGTATGCGTCCATATTGAAAGTACCAAAATAAGCACGCGTGTTGCATGTCTATATGGTCTGTGGTCTGAACATGTGGAAATATTGCTGTCTGCTGCTGTATTGTGAAGAGGCACTTAGGGGAAAGAAAAAAGTACCTGGTAGCACTGGTCAGCATCGAGTACTCAACACCCAAATACGCAATACTTTTACAACACTACAAGCAACTAGGTTTCTTCGTTCAACAAAAATGACAGCTCGTTCATTTCTTTTTTCTTCCCAGTTGGCGTTACAACGTAAGTTTTTTATTGGTCCATTATATTTTTTTTTTTTTTATCAGAAGTATAAATTATCGAAAACAAAATTCAGTTCATGCAATTTAAATAATTCAATAAGTTTTTAAATATGTAATGACAAATTAAATAAACTGGTCTATGGTGAATTAGTGAGTAAAAGTAGTCTGAATGTTCTCATATGCACACGTGGGTTTCTTCGTTGTGAGGTTATGTTTTATATGCAAATTTAGACTATTTTCTTCATTATGTTCTCAGAATAATTTTCAAAAGGTTTCTTTAATAAAAGATTTCTGTTTTTTTCAGGTTCCGTAACTCTTAATACGTTAAAATGTCGGGAGGCTTAGATATTTTATCCCTCAAAGAGGAAGACATTACCAAGATGTTGGTAGCCACCACTCATTTAGGTTCGGAGAATGTCAATTTCCAAATGGAGCAATACGTTTACAAGCGTCGTCCCGATGGAGTCAACATCATTAATTTGGGCAAAACCTGGGAAAAATTGGTATTGGCTGCTCGTGCTATTGCCGCTATTGAACATTCCCAAGATGTAAGTTAAAACACTAGTTATATCGAGAAAATAAAATTCATAGTGATGAATATTCTACTAATCTTTCGGGTCTGAAATTTAATGATGTCAACATCAAATCTGATATTATTATTACCAACAAATGTGATTGTTTTGGTTGAACTATTCTAATTACTTGCAACTTTCTTTTATTTAGGTTTTCGTCATCTCTTCTCGTCCCATTGGCCAACGTGCAGTCTTGAAATTCGCCAAATACACTGACACTACTCCAATTGCTGGCCGATTTACTCCTGGTGCTTTTACCAATCAAATTCAATCTGCTTTCCGTGAACCTCGGTTATTGGTCGTTACTGATCCCTTGACCGATCATCAACCTATCATGGAAGCCTCGTATGTGAATATCCCCGTCATTGCTTTCACAAACACAGACTCGCCTCTACGTTACATCGATATCGCCATCCCTTGTAACAATAAATCTCCACATTCAATTGGTTTGATGTGGTGGTTTTTGTCTCGTGAGGTTCTGCGTCTACGTGGTACCATTTCACGCAGCGTTGAGTGGCCGGTAGTAGTTGATTTGTTCTTCTACCGTGATCCCGAGGAAGCTGAAAAGGAAGAAGCAGCAGCCAAGGAGATCATGCCTGCTCCTAAAGTCGATGAGGTTATTGACCATCCCGTGGAAGATACAGCCACTAACTGGGCCGATGAAGTTGCCGCCGAAGCTGTTGGTGGTGCCGTCGGTGCCGCTGACGATTGGAATGACGATACTGTTAAGTCCTCTTGGGGTAATGATGCCAACTTCTAAAGTGTTATAACTTTAGGTTTTGATGATTTCTTTATTAAAATATTGACCGAAATAAAAAAGCTTTTTATTTCTTAAATGATTTATTTTATTTAGGCCGCTGTTCCCAAAAAAGTAATTCACATAAAAAATATGAAAATTTACGAATTTTTTTGGTGTTCTAGATTTCACATCCGAATTTCTTTTTCGTTTTGTTTCACACAAATAAAATTTGGTGAAAGTAAAACGAATGCACTTTTTTCCTTATAATTTTAATTATTCGATTTCAACTTCAAATGAAAACGTGATCAACAAAACACTAAACTTGATTTCATGTGGTTCGGAAATTTGCATGAGAATTGAAAAGTTGTGAAAGACAGAACAGAAGCCTTAAGTACCCAGCAAAAAATAAACGAAGTGGTTCAAAAAGAATTAGTGGTTTCACAACCGACAAAGTAGCGATAGGTACCGAACTTCATATTCTGTAGGAAGTACTTTTAAAATCACTTCCAAAAATGCTACAAAATAACAATAAAAACATCTTTCACCAGTTCTTTACTTAATGATTTTGAAGTAACTTTTTCAAATGTTCTTAGGAATTAAATCAAATCACCACAACCATAAAAAAAAAAAAACAAAAGTTGTTAAAGATAAATATACAGCATAAAATGCTTTTAAACCATAGGAATTGTTGTATTTTTGAAAAAAAAAAATAGTATGTTTTTTACAAAACTTACAAAAAAATTGTATATTTCGTTTGTAGATTAGGAGAAAATAATTTTTGAACTGAAACAGTTTTACATTTATTGCATAAACTTGTAACATTTTCTTCAATTCAACTGAAACAAGTGTAATGAAATACGAAATCAAAAAATTTAGCGACTTTTTTACATATTTTTTAAAATACCAAAAAGTTTCGGTTTCGGCTAATATTCGGCCAAAATTTTGCCGAATACCGAATAGAGGCCGAAACCCCATTATTCGGCCATCTTCGGATCTTCCATCTCGCTCATATTTCGATTTGTGATAAAATTTCTTAAACAATACCATAAGGTTCTTGTTTACTACTTTTTCAAACGCCATTTGTTGTACTCAGACCATTGAAGATTTAATTCCCTAATTCAATTTCTTAAATCTGATTTAAAATAATTGAATTAATTCCCTGTTTCTATAAATCGAAAAGAATTAATTCATTATTTAATTCACTTAATTTCATTGCAAAGAATTAATTCTTTGATTTGATTGAATTAATACATTTGAATCAATTGATTCAAATCACTTTGATTTGAATCAACTGATTCAAATCACTTTGATTTGAATCAACTGATTCAAATCACTTGTGATTTAAATCAAATGATTCAAATCACTTTTGGTTTGAATCAACTTGATTTAAACTTTTTTCACTTAAATCAAACACTAAAAATGCACATTATAAAAATCATATCATGTCTGATTGCGTTAAAGTCATTGGAATATCGTCAATTTTAAACACACGCCATCAATAAACAACACTCCAAATTGTACAGTATTATTAAATGTGTACCTTTAGTCTAGAGTTGGGCGCTGGTCACGTGATTTGCGTGATTCACGTGAATCACGCGTGAGTGAGTGATTTTCATTTCAATCACGTGATTTAAAAAAAAAAACTGAGTGAGTGATTAGTGAGTAGGGCTGTCAATCCCGAAATCCCGAATCCCGAAATCCCGGGATTTTTGTCATAAAATGAATCCCGAATCCCGGGATTTTTAAGCTCAAATCCCGGGATTTTTGAAATATTAAAAACGTATGAGAATTTATTGTTAAAAATACAACTTTGTTCAAATATTTTTACATTTACATTAAAACTAAAACTTTTTTTGAATTTTCAACGTATGCTGAATCCAACACACTAACCAAAGTTTGCAGGTTTGGCGAAAATTTTCTAAAACACCAAAACTTTGATCGAAGGGCGCCAAAATTGGAAGAAAAACTTTGTTTATACAAAAAATGCAAGTCTAATGTATTATATTATTACATTTCCCCTTTAAATTTTTTTATTATTTTAAATTTTCTTTAAATTAGTTTTAAAAATTATACAGTGCAACAACCAAAATCGGAATGGGATGAAACTAAAAGCAAAAAAAAGTTGTCATTTTCCATAACAAACCCCTCAAGGCTTTTTTTGGTTCATTGCTAAATATTTAATATTATTAATTACTTGAAAACTGCATAAGTGGCGTATACTTAATTTTTTAATTGCCTTTAAATAACAATAAGAATAATTACAAATCATTTTTTTAATAATTTCGTTGTAGCGAAATCGACCCAAGGGTTTTCGTGGGAATCAAACCCACGACTCCCTACTTAATAGGCTAGCACGCTACCAACTAACCATCAGTAGCCCACTTAATATGCACAATAAAATTGAAACATAAGGAGTCTACTATTTTTTTACTCTTATAATCACAGAAATTTAATCCCGAAAAATCCCGGAATTCCGAAAAATCCCGGGATCCCGAAAAATCCCGTGATCCCGAAAAATCCCGGGATCCCGGGATTTCGATTTTCAAATCCCGAATCCCGGGATTTTAAAAAACCGATCCCGTTTGACAGCCCTATTAGTGAGTGAGTCATTTATTTTTTGCGTGAGTTTGCGTGATTAGATTTTTTGATTTGCCCAACTTTTTTTAAAATTTTCGTGAAAATTTGTTTTTTTTAGTTTTTTTTTTTGATAAGAAAATTTTGTAGCGTGAGTAGAATTTGCGTGACTCACGCGTGAGCGTGATTGAATCTGGCTTGAGTCATGCGTGAGTGTAAGTTTTTTATTACTCACGTGAATAGTGAGTGAGCGTGAGTAAAAAATATTGCGTGAGTGATTGGCTCTTCAGCATAAAAATAACTTTAAATTTAACACAAAAACAATTAATTATTAACATTTTTATTATACACATACATTTCCATTATATCGAAAAGTCGTGCATTATCCCACCCTTAATATATATGTGCAAATTATATATATATTAAAGCAATGTCTTGTATTTTTGTGATTCCTATGCATGCGGGCATAGGCTAAAAAATTCTGCTTGTGCGCTGCCAATAAAATGTACACTATTGAATTCTGTTGCTTTGACTTTTTGCTTGCTACTACCGCACAAGCATAAATGTTATAGTATGTGTGATTCAAAACATTTTTGATTTGAATCAATTGATTTGAATCAAGTGAATTAATTCTTTTTTGATTTGAATCAAGTGAATTAATTCTTGTTTGATTTGATTCAAGTGAATTAATTCTTTATTTAAACAAGGAATTAAACAAAAAATTAGTTAATTCTTTCAACAAATAGTTGAAATTAATTCTTTTGAATCAAATCATCAAGAATTAATTCCTTGATTTATTAATATGAATTAATCTTTTTGCGAATCAAATCAAAAAGTGAATTAATTCTTCAAAGGTCTGGTTGTACTACTCTATGACTCTGGTACCACAGACTAATACAGACTCGACAAATATGACAGGTGTCAAAAAAGTATTCTTTAACCATATGGTTAATATTTTCAAATTATTCTACGAATTAGGTTAGAAAGAGAAAACTGATATAACGCGCCATAAGATAAAGGATAGTCAAATTCAAAAATATGAAAGTAAAAAAGGGAAAGATATAAAATTTTCCACAAATTGGATTACTCCAACATTGTGAATGCGGCTTAATTTTACACTAAAAAAATTATGTTGTAAAATCAACTGAAAATCTCAGTTAAAATAACTACCTTGTAAGTTGTTTTTGGGGTCAACTACTTTTTCAGTTAAATCAACTAACAATGTTAGTTATTTTAACTGACAAAAAACAACTGAGTAAAAACTACTTATATTTGTAGTAAAAATAACTTACATGTAGTAAAAATAAAATAATCTATATATTTTTTTTTCAAAAAGTTTTCGGAAAAAAAAAATTGAAGACCAAATTTTTTCCAATTTTTTTTTAAAAAAAGTTGTGAAAAATAAAAAAAGCGAAAAATTCTTTTTATTTTTTGGAAAAAAACTTGGAAAATTTTTCTGAGATAAAAAAAATAAAATTAACTACTTTAAATAACTGTTACTACATTACTAGGGATGAGATTTTCATGCACTAAAAAATCGAAAATATGCGCTAAAAAATTCAAAATATGCACTAAAAAATAAAATTTGTGCAATAAAAATCTTGTTTTCATAGGAAAAACTTCTTAAAAAGCAAAAAGTAACGCCGGGTTTAAATAGTAACATTTAAAACTTTTTATAAGCAAGATTTTTTTAGATATTAAGACAATCTATAAAAAACAAGTAAAAAAGTTAAATTCGGCCTTGCCGAATGTAGTGATACCCTCCACAATTTCAAAAAGATTATTGCAAACAACTTTATTTAAAAGGAAATTACTTTTGAAAAAAAAAAAAAATTTAAAAAAAAATTTCCGCGAAAAAAAATTTTGGTAAAAAAAAAAATCCGCGATTTTTTTCTTTTTTTGTCAAAAGATATGTTCGTACTTGTTTAAATACCATTTGGTGCTCAATTATGTTCACATATGTCAACCAGAAGCCGAATTAAAGCATTTTGTATTTTTAGGTTATGGGTAATTCCAAAAATTTTCGCCCCACTGTTCGGAAACATGCCTTTGGACGCCACTGAGAATTTGGCTCATAGATATCCACGTTTATATGAGATATGTTGCATTTTTGGATTTTCAAAATTTGCTGTAGTTTTCAAATTATTGCGGGTCAAAGTTCGACTTTTTTAGCAAAAGTCAGAAAAATACATGACGTTTAACGTGCTCTAACTTTTTAACTAGTAATCCGATTATCACAAGTAATGGCTCATATGAAAGCTTAATTCTTCTTCTTTTAGGAAATATTTTCAAAAGCATACGGTTTTTTTTCAGAAGTGTTGCAAAAATTCAAATTTTTTTTTTTTTTTGCGAATATTTAAAAAAACACATCTTCGATTTTTTAAAAAAAAAGCTTGGTGATAAACAATACTGTTTTGTACAACATATCCAAAATTCAGAGTGGGATCCCAATGGGATCAAAAAATATTCTGGTTTTAGTACGAAGTTCTTAAATTTTACCTTAGAAAATTAAAATTTTATGTTTCTTCAATATAAAAATTTAAATTTTCAAAGAAAATTATACTATTAAAATTTTGAAAAACATTCAAAACATTAGAAATTTAAATTTTCTAAGGGAAAAATATGAGAACCTCGTACTTAAAACAGAATATTTTTTGATCCCATGGAGATCCCACTCTGAATTTTGAAAATGTTATACAAAACATTGTTATTTTTCACCAGAATTTTTTTAAAAAAAATCGAAGATGTGTTTTTTAAAATATTCGAAAAGAAAAAATGTTTTTGCATTTTTGCATCATTTCTGTAAAAAACACTGTGTTATTTTAAAAATATTTTCTAAAAGAAAAACCCCAGCTTTCACATGAGCCTAAATTTGTGAATATCGGGTCATTGGTTAAGAAGTTACAGCTTTTTAAACGTGATGTATTTTTCTTACTTTTGCTTAAAAAGTCAATCTTTGACCCGCCATAATTCGTTAAATACACCAAATGTAAAAAAACGATATATGGTACATATATCATATTTATGAGGGCTATCTATGTGTCAAGGTTCAAATTAATCTGAGACACCATTTCCAAAAATGACTAAAATTTGAGCTAAATTTTCTGGAATGGCCCTTATGTTGAATGTACTAAAATTTTTGAGGTGTGCTTACATTTTCGTTCATAATTGAACCGCTGAACCGATATCGCTCAAATGCAATACCAAACTTCTCGGGAGAACTTCCAATATATATGTTAAGTTTCATTCATCTCTGTGCAATATTTTGTCCGCGAGAGCATTTTCCACAGACGGACATCGCTACAATGTCTTAAAATCGATCGGGCATCATGAATATATATACTTTATGGGGTCCCAGACCGATTTTTCGATGAGTTACAAACGGAATGAAAAACTTATATATACCTTATATCACTAAGTGGAGGGTATAAAAATAATTTTTCATATTAAAAAAAAAAAAAAAATTAAATAGTTTTTGAAAGAAATAAATTTCAATTTGTGTTTTTGCTAATTTATGCCAAAATATGCACTTAAAAGTTGGAATTATGCACAAAATATGCCTTTAAAACCAAAATATGCAAAAATATGCATTCTCACCAAAATATACAAAAATATGCAAAAACAAATCGATGCCATTTTAACGCAAATATCGAATCTCATCCCTATACATTACAGTACTTTTTTCTAAGTTGTTCAAAAAAAAACGACTTAAAATAACTAACAGAAATAGTTGTTTGATATTTTTCATACAAAAACAACTGACTTTGTACACTCATAGAAATATCTTAGTAGAAAAACTAGTAAACCCATTGTAGATCAAGTTTTACAGAATAATGCCGTATTCAACAAAAAATAATGGTGATATCGTTGATTAATCAGTAAAGTTGAATCAACTTTTTACAACGCTTATACAGAATTCAATAGATAAATCAAAATAGAAAAAAACAACCCTGTTCGTTAATTTTTTTTTTATTATTAACGAGTGACGAGTGAGTTGGTTGCAATGTGAATCGTGTTTATCTCTTATAAAATTATTTTATGTGTTTGTTTTTTATAAAAATATTTAATATTGTAAAATTAAATAAAAATAGGATCTGATTTGTAAATATTTGGTAAGTAAAAAAATACATTGATTACTTTATGTATTCATACAATATTAAAACTTTTTTTGTTTTTTTTTTAAGGATTTTGTTTGGTACACTCATAGAAATATCTTAGTAGAAAAATTAGTAAACCCATTGTAGATCAAGTTTTACAGAATATTGCCGTATTCAATAAAACCAAAAAAAGAAAAAGTATAAATTTTGACAAAGGCATAGAAATTTTTGATATTTAAACATTTCAAAAAAATATAAAAACAAACAAAACAATTAAAATATTTTTATAAAAAAAGTTATAAATTTGTTTAATTTTAAATTGTTTCGATGATGGAACAGAAAAGAGGCTGTTATTTTTTGTAAAAATTAATGGATTTTTTAAATTAGGATAATTACTATCCACTAATAATAAAAAAGGAGCTATGTGAAGTTTTGCATGCAGACAAGGAACAAGAATTTGGAATGCCTTTTCTATAGAAAGCTTGACAAGGAAATCGCGTAACGGCCATTGCCTCAATCGGTCAGGCGGTGCAAAAAGATTGGCACGTCAAGCATTTTATGTATTTGATTTTGTGTCCAGAACACTCAGAAAATTATGTAAGTTACTACATGTTAGTTGTTTGTATATTTAACTGTAGTTAGTTGTTTTCAACTACAAAGTCAGTTGTTTTTGCATGAAGAATATCAAACAACTATTTCTGTTAGTTATTTTAAGTAGTTTTTTTTGAACAACTAAAAAAAAAGTACTGTGATGTAGTAACAGTTATTTAAAGTATTTAATTTTATTTTTTGGTATCTCTGAAAAATTTTGCAAAAATTAAAAATAAATTTTCGTTTTTTTAATTTTTCACAACTTTTTTCTTTTTTTAAAAAACTTTGAAAAAATTTGGTCTTCAAATTTTTTTCTGAAAAATTAGAAAAAAAAATATATTTATTAGTTATTTTATTTTTACTACATTTTAGTTGTTTTGACTACAAATGTAAGTAGTTTTTACTACATAAGTCAGTTGTTTTTTGTCAGTTAAAATAACTAACATTGTTAGTTGATTTAACTGAAAAAGTAGTTGACCCCAAAACAACTCACAAAGTAGTTATTTTAACTGACATTTTCAGTTGATTTTACTAACATAATATTTTGAGTGAATTAAAGAGTTTATGTTCAATTTTATTGTTGTTTTATATAAAAAATATTGAACAGAAACTTGAGTCTTTTTCTGTTTTGAAAAGGTCTCAGAATCCGAGGCTTTTTCTATGGAACAATTTGTAGGAATCGGAGACCATTTTCCCATACGGATTACATATTTGAACTATTTTTCTAATAGCAAAGGTCTCGGACTCTTAAAGAGCTTTGATACATATTTTTCTGTGATATTTTTTCTGCAAATTTTTGATCCTGAAATTTTCTTGTGTAGAAAAATGAATATTTGAGACTGCTAAATTTATTTAATAATTTAATAATTGCAAATTTATTTAACAATTGCAACAGTTGCATTTGTAAGTAAATACCAATAAACAAAAAAATCATAAAAAAAATTTATTTCAATTTTTTTTTTATTTAAAAGTGTCAAAAATTTACTGTTGTCAAAAAAGATATCATTTCACACAGCAGAAATATGAAAATTTCTCACCATACAAAAAATATTTTTTACCACATCACTTTGCTACCGTAACCAAAAATCATTGTATTCCCAAAGAAGATCGTTGTAAATTCAACAGAAATCATTGTTGATTTTGACCCTACAAATATTTATGTTGATTTCAATAAAAATTATTGTCAGTTTTTGTAAATGTTGATCAACTCGTTTTTTTGTAAATCAACTCTTATTTTTTGTAAATTCAACTCATATTTTTGTTAATATAAGAAATTTTATTAAAAAAAAAAAAAAACTTGTTGTTATTTGTTAATATTCATTTATTAAGCATAAATCACAATATTTTTTTATTATCGTCGGCTTTTTAAGCTGCAATATTTGAAGATTTTCACAAAAATTTTCACACACACTTCGTTTATTCATGTTATGCACTCAGAAGCCATTCTCCAGTTTTCTGATGATACCAAACAAAATCCTTAAAAAACAAAAAAGTTTTAATATAGTATGAATACATAAAGTAATCAATAGAGGTATTCAGAGTCTTGTTGCCAGCCCTGGCAATGTAGCAAAAGAGTACTTCTTTCAAAGAAATACATGTATTTTGAAAGGTAATTTTAAAAAGTGCTCTTTTACCATCAGTGCCAGGGCTGGCAAGTAAGATTCTGAATACCACTAATGTATTTTTTTACTTACCAAATATTTACAAATCAGATCCTATTTTTATTTATTTTTATAATATTAAATATTTTTATAAAAAACAAACACACAAAATAATTTTATAAGAGATAAACACGATTCACATTGCTGCCAACTCACTCGTCACTCGTTAATAATAAAAAAAAATTAACGAACAGGGTTGTTTTTTCTATTTTGATTTATCTATTGAATTCTGTATAACCGTTGTAAATAGTTGATTCAACTTTATTCAACGATATCAACATTAATTTTTGTTGAATATGGCATTATTCTGTAAAGCTTGATCTACAATGGGTTTACTAATTTTTCTACTAAGATATTTCTATGAGTGTAGTCATTTTATAAAAATATTATCCTGACATTAAAAGTGAGCAAAACAAGGACGTTTATACATTTTCTTTTTAATAAACAGACTTAATTTTAAACAATTTGTTGTAAGTTATACGCATATAGGAATATCAAAAAAAAAAAAAAAAAAAACTATTCTATTTCTTAAAAGGATTTGGTCTGGCTTTAAAAGTTGCAGCTTTTCTTAATTCCTTGATGTGCTCTTCTTCACGTTTTTTGCGTTCTGTTTCTTCCTAAAAAGAATAAAAACATAAAT
This sequence comes from Pegoplata infirma, assembly GCA_963921195.1. NCBI lineage: Eukaryota > Metazoa > Arthropoda > Insecta > Diptera > Anthomyiidae > Pegoplata > Pegoplata infirma. The sequence continues at coordinate 443,174 of OY992540.1, read as the reverse complement.
TAACTATGGCATTTATATTTTAATTATTATTTGCATTAAAAGTAGATTGTTTGGGAAACCCCAGAATTATGTCGCGGAATAACGGGAAAACCCATGAAACAGGTTTTCCAAAATGTTGGGGTTTTGTCTAATTAATACCAAATTCGCATTAATTTTTTTTTTTTTTTATTGAAGGTGGATTTTTCACAATATAATCAATGGGCGTGTACAGCAGAGAAACCTGCTACTCAACAGTTGAGTTGTAGCACACCCAAAAAATTTCCCAGTTACTGGCTACTAAGAATTTAACTAACAATAAGTCCCAGTTAAAATACACCTATGTAACTGAGCCCCAGTTGTTTTCACTCGGTTGATGGTAACTAATTTTATAAACAATTTTGAATTTAACTGAATTTCCAGTTACTGGCAACAGCATATCAGTTAAATTTGTAAAATGGTTGAAAATAGTTGGTAATAACTGGTTAATAAATACAAATGACTGCTATTTTTTTTTTTAATTTCACCATTAAACAAGAGATTTTTTTATTTTTTACACATTATTTAATTACCCAGCAAAAAAAGAACATACTAAAATGTTAATAAAAAGTAGTTCAACTGCTGCTAAAGTAGTTCTAACTTTGCTGAAACTCTAGTGAATTTAACATGGCGGTGTCGCGCAAAATAAGTAGTTTTTTTTACATTTTTTAAGTACATATAAAGTAGTACTCATACTGTTGTCATAGTTTAAGTTTTTGTGTGTAAAGTTTAATTACATCTTTAAGATCACTATTTAAGAGCATTTTTGCACTACTTAAAAAGTGTATTTTTAGAATTCATTAGGAAGTAGATTTAGTAAGCGATTCTGACGATGCCAATGTTCTAATAACATTACTAAACATCGAAAATGCGACTGGGACGCGACCTTATACACTTGATTACATTAGTTCTGCTGGTCAAAAATCCGGTCTCCACACTTTTCCATCACATCTGGTTTTTGAGAAAATTGTGGTCAAAGTTCAAAAAAATTGCCGTTTTGGTCATTTTTGTAAACTCATAGCGGACGAACCCGATGTGATGGCGACTTCAAACTAAGTCGAGGGTTAAGCTAAAACTTTCCTCTTTAAGATTCAGAACTCATTTGGTCAGTCGCCTTAACTTTTTGGGCACCAATTGTATTTCAATGCTGTTATATCAAAAAAAAGTTCTTGGGGGAAAACACTTTATTAAAAGACAATTGGTGCTCCAAAGGTTGAAGCGACTGATGAATTGAGTTATACGCCTTTAAGAGCAATGTTTGAGCTTTACCATTAAAAAGTATGGAGACCGGATTTGTGACCAGGAGAATAATTGTAATTATGTTTATAAGCCTTATACTATAAGGTGGCGTTCCATTCGAATAAGTTTTTTTTTCATATGATTTGTAGCGGCAAAAATCGTTTTTTTGGGAACAAGACAACATTGAGAGACAATTATTGGTGCCCTAGGGGTTAAGGCGACTGACCAAAAGAGTTCAGAATCCTTAAGAGCAATGTTTAAGCTTTAGCCTCGACTTATTTTTAAGTCGCTATCATATCGGGTTCATCCGCTATGATTTGGCAAAAATTAACAAAACGGCTATTTTTTTTTTAACTTTGACATCAATTTTCCCAAAAACTTGATGGGATGGAAAAGTTTGGAGACCAGATTTGTGGTGAGTAGAACAATTGCAATTAACTGTGTAAGGTCGCGGCCCAGTCGCATCAATATTTTTTCAAAATGTTCAGTAGTGTATTTTTTAAATAATTATCATTTGAGGGTATAATATAAAAAAAAAAAAAAAATATTCCTGGGGAAGTTTTAGAAATTGCATTTGGTGCGTAAACTTTTTTTCATCAAAATGAACTATAGAAAATAATTTTTTTATCTGTACAACATTGCCTATATCGTGGTTGGATGAGCTTTTTTTTTTGACATAAAAAAGTTATAACCCTATTATACATATTTACGCCCACAAAAGTGTTCGTACCTCAAAAAATTGGGTCCAAGTTTAGGACTTTATACTTCATCCAACATAAAATTGTTTCATTTGCTTGACAAAAAAACAATGATCGCTAAAAAAATTGCATTTTAGAGGTTGGTTCGCTTCTCCAAGGTGAAACTTTTCCCCTCCGGTCCGATTTTAACCTACCTAGGACTATAAAAAATATTTGTACCAAACGTCAGGTGGATAGCTGTTTTATTTTGGACTACATCGTGTTACATACAGACAGACGGAGGGATGTTCATAGAACTTCTCAGAATCTATCACTGATCAATATAATATATCGTCACCAAAAATCCAACACATTTTGCTTTTTTAAAGTAGCAGCGAAAAACGTCGTGAAACATTTTTTTAATTTTGTTCATAAGTCCGCATTTTAGGAGACGATTCTCTTTATGGGGAATGACAAAGTGAGTGTACCCCCTATACTGTAGTTAAAAGGTATAAAAACAAAATCAGTTTACACCGAATTAAAGATTAAACAAATTAAAAAGAAAAAAAATGTTTTTATTCCTGGAATTGTAACCTACAAATAATAACTTTTTGCCTTTCAATTATATATAAAACTATAGTTTAGACTAAAACTCTATTAAATAAATTTAAATATGTTCTTTTCATTACGTTTGAAAAATATAAAAAAAAAACTCATTCCGACTATAGTGTTCTAAATTAGTGGAATTCATATTATTTTACTTCTTATATTGACATATTTGGATGTTATTTTAAACTACTTTTTTTGCAACAAAAAATATTCACTAATTGCTACTTTTTATGTAGTTTAAGTCTACTTCGTTTTGAACTACTTCGAATTTTTTTTGCTGGGTGTTTTAAGATTTTATTAGGAAGTATTACATTGCAAAAACCATAGGTAACCAAGTTTTGAACAATTACATTCCATTTTCAGAACACCAAATTCTCGACGCCAGTCTGCTTGCATATTTCCATCTCTCCTCCATCTGAAAAAATTATTTGTTTATTTTTTAATAAAGAAAAGACACAAATTAGCAAATAAAACTTACAATTTAAAAATAAAAATCCGTTTGTGCTTTTTTTCCTTTTTATACCCTCCACTCTGGTGATAGAGGGTATATATAAGTTTGTCATTCCGTATGTAACACATCGAAATATTGGTTTAGGACCCCATAAAGTATATATATTCATGATCCTTGATCGATTTTAAGTCGATCTAGCGATGTCCGTCTGTCTGTCTGTCCGTCTGTCTGTCTGTTGAAATCACGTTTTTGGCAATAATCCGGAACCGATTTAAACGCCTGGGGTACCAAAAGTTGTGTAATTCTCCTAGGCAGAAACTGATGTATTTTTTTTGAAATCAGTTAAGTATTTTAAAAGTTATGAGTGAAAATGTAAAGGTACCTCTAAAATTGTGGTGAATTTTACACAAAAAAAAATGCTATAACTTGACACCTGTTGAATGAATGTAAACGAAACTTCCCGAGTAAAAATAAACATATATTACAATATATAACTTGATACAAACATAATAAATTATATATGATTATACATGCGTGAGATATTTTCTAAATTTTTTTAATGCAGTCATATGTAGTAATATATAATTTAATCATGATTCGGATTGAAAGGTGTACGGTTGATATAATTAAATAAAATAATATGAGGGTCAATACAAAATCTGTTGTTCTGTATAATTTAACATCAAATTATATATAGCTTATTCTGATCCATATAAAACTTTATATTTTTCCAATCAACCAAAAATTTTCTAAGTTTTTTAGGCAAAGTATAAGAAACTTTTTAAAATGTTCCTAAACATTTCCTTATTAGGGTTATGTATATCACCTATCTGGTTCGAAGCGTACCCAAACATTTTTTTGTTTTAGAAAATTATATGTTTGGTGAATGTATCGTTGACCTGTGGTGTATCTCAACCAAAACCAAAAAACACCAGGATTTTATATGTTTTTATGCAATTAGATCTAATTAGATCCACCAATATATAGCAATGTCTGGTCAAAACTCGGATGAAATCAAATCATATTTTATACAAGTTGATTTTTTTTAATGCAAAAACATCCACCATTATTCGGATCAAATTGCGTAAAAATATATATTGTGTTACATATCATTATATATTGCATTATATAAAAATTTTTACTCGGGATTGGAATTTTTTTTTTTTTTTGGATTTTAATGTGGCACTAAACCTATAGATTTCAAGTCTATAGTTTTGTTTAGGCCTGTTGGACCAGCTCAATGGCTGACATAACCAGGTTATTAAAAAAAAAATACGTCCAATCGTATTCTGTTAATATGTATATATTTAAAAGTTGGCATACGTGCAAAATGCAACACCAGGTTAAAGTGACAATAGATTAGCAACCACGAAGAATAACGGGATATCCCGTTATTGATGATGACGCCACGCTAAAGCCTAGACACTCAAGTTGGCTTTGCACACAATAAACGACCATTGCCTTTGCAATGGAGGCAGTGAAACAATGCTCCCAAGTGCCGATAGACATATAATCAGACCACAAGTGTCCGACGCAATGCCGAGTGAACCAGCAGGCTCAACAAAAAAACACGCGGTACAGTTTTGTCTTTAACTTTAATCAACTACAACGCCGCAGCTTACACGTCCTTACTCATTGACTGACCGATTACAACTGAACTTGGAATTTAATGCAATTTTATTATTCCTAACACCATTGGCGTAGATAGCCCTGTCTGGGGGGGGCTTAGCCCCCCCCAGAATAATTTTAGCCCCCCCCAGAATTTTAATCATTCACAATTTTTTTTTAATAATTTAATGATTTCATTAATTTTTGCAACAATAAATAATAATAATGAGTCTTTAGGACTCGTTATGATTATTCTACGAGTCTTAAGGACTCGTAATGATTATTATATTAGATCTAATAGTTTTTCCTATTGAAAAATAGTCTGAATTATTGCAAAAAGTTTTTATATGAATATGATGTTTTTGTCAGTAATAAAAACTTTACCGAATCTTAGGATTTTAACTTCAGGAAAACATTTTAAGTTCTTTGATTTAAAAAAGTTTATAAATTCTAAGTGCTTTTTTATAGACAAAAGTCATTGGAAGAAAGAATCTGAGAATTTTGACTAATAATCATCAACTTTTGCAATCATCAGAACTTTTTCTTGAAAAAAATCATAGTAATCTAATGATTTTACTATAGGAAAAACATTAAAAATCTTTCATTTTCATAACATATCTGGGAGTTCTAAATTTCCGAAAAATCTTCAGAATCAAAATTTGTTTAAAAAAAATATGAATTTTTAACCGCTTTCGGAGGGCATTCGTTTCTAGGACACCTAGACACATGATATAGGGAACACTTCAGAAATAGGTCTGGGGTTTTCTATTAAAAAAAAACAAAAAATTCAAAAAACTCTGGGGGGGCTTTAGCCCCCCCCAGAAATGTTGGCTTCCTACGCCAATGCCTAACACTCATACGAAATTTGGGCGGAATCGCACAATGGGGCGACCCACCAGAAATTTAACGCAAAATTTTAAAATGATTTATCTTGGCTCATGGTTGACATATTCAAATAAAATTTTAAATAGGGTCATATTTTATTGTTCTCAACGTCTTTCTGGTTATTTTGGTACCAATTATGGCAAAATCGGTTCAGGCGTTTAGAAGCTATGAGCAATTGAGGTGAGTTTCAATATAAACCTCTGTGATATGGTGTGGCAGCGCGCCATTTTATAGTTGTAGATGTTTGTTTGGCCTGTTGTTATTTGTATCAATAGAAGTAAAAAATACGTAGTATGTGTCATACACGTGGTTGCTTTTATATAATTTTTGTAATTTTTATATAATTGTCATACATACTTATAAAATATTTTTTCTTGTTTTTTAAATATTTGCATTGCACTATGGTTCCCATCATCACTTTTGTTGGCCAAAATTACAAAAATGGAAAAATTTTTGCACCGAAAAAATTACCCAGTTAGATAGTTACGAAAATTCCCAGTTGATTTAAAATAAATTTAAAATAACTGGGGTAGTTTAAAACAACTGGATTTTTAGTTAAAAAAACAGTCTCTCTGTTACCCTGTAAAAAAAGTTGCTTACAAACTTCAAAAATAAACATAATTTTATAAAAACAAAAAGGATTAAAGAAAATAGATTTTTATTTTGTGCCCTGGTAAGTCTTTATTAGCTAATTTGGATTAATTTTTAAGTAAGAAAATAACTAATATTAATTTTTCAGATGGAGATATAAGATGTTTGTGGATTTGCAGCATGTAAAGAAGCTAAGAAGAAGTTGATGCTCTGAGAAAAATGCAAAAATAAAACAGATAAGAAATCTGCCAATAATGTAATTTATATAAAAATTTAATTTTCAAATAAAATATTAGTGACAAAGACAAAAAATCTTTCATTAAATGGAAGCATCAAACCAAAAATGTCCAGTCCAAAATGACCATTTATATTTTGTTCCCAGTTACTACCAACTATTTAGAACAATTTTCAAATTTCAACTATTATTTGGTTTCCAGTAACTGGGCATTCAGTTGAATTTAAAATTTTTAAAAAAATTAGTTATCATCAACCAAGTCAAACAACTGGGGCCCAGTTAGGTGTATTTTAACTGGGACTTAGTTGATTTTTTAGTAGCCAGTAACTGGGAAATTTTTTGGGTGTGGTTTTAAATAGGTTTTGTGCTAAAAATTGTTAAAATTTTTTTGTTTTCTATGTACATATCGTCACCTAAAATGCAAAACGCCCTAACTAACAAAAAATTCAAAATCGCGTTTTTTATTGATTCTTATGTATTGGATCAAAATACATGTCCACAAAAAAATTTAGACTCCTTTGACCAAAAATGGGGATTTTATTAACAAAATATGTTAATATATGTTGATATATGTTAAACCAAAAAGCCCCAACTACACATTTGTATACATATTATATAGCAATTTTTAAAGATTAAACATTTTTTGATGCTTCTTCTTCCACAATGTCCACCAATAGGAAAAATATATGTATATGTACACAAAAAATAAAGTTTAGAAATTTACCAATTAACCCCTTCAGGCCCGCACTCTCACGAGAATTGTTCCTTTTTCAGCCAAAGAAATTTTTTTTTTACATTTTCGTCAAACAGGTGTTTTTTGCATCCATGTAACTGATTACTAGGGATGAGATTTTCATGCACTAAAAAATCGAAAATATGCGCTTAAAATATGCACTTAAAAACTCAAAATATGCACTAAAAAACCTAAAAATATGCACTAAAAAATAAAATGTGTGCAATAATAATCTTGTTTTCATTGGAAAAACTTCTTAAAAAGCAAAAAGTAACGCCGGGTTTAAATAGTAACATTTAAAACTTTATATAAGCAAGATTTTTTAAAAATTAAGACAATCTATAAAAAAAAAAATTTAAAGAAAAAATACAATTTTTCTTATTTCCAAAATAAATTTTTAAATTTAAAATAGTTTTTGAAACAAATAAATTTCAGTTTGTGTTTTGCTAATTTATGCCAAAATATGCAAAAATATGCACTTAAAAGTTGGAAATATGCACAAAATATGCATTTAAAACCAAAATATGCAAAAATATGCATTTTCACCAAAATATGCAAAAATATGCATAAACAAATCGATGCTATTTTAACGCAAATTTCTTGATTCGGAAAGATAATTGGTCGATATCGTTTTTAGACTATCGACAAAAAACATGCATTTGCATGGAAATCTCATCCCTACTGATTACCTAATGTTCCTAGCAAAATGTGTCCCGAGAGTTTAAGATATCTATTTCTTTCTTCTTCTTCTGTCATCCTTCTCTCACGTTGGAGCAATCTTTCAAAAAAAAAAAAAAAATTTACTTTTTTTTTTTGCAAAATCAAAAACTTGTTTGGCATTTTTTTAAAACCGGCCCTTTTTTAACTCAAAATAAAGCTAAGGTATTTTCCTTTAGGAGCTTTGTGGGATGCGAGTGAGATATCTATCAAATGCCCAATATTTACTGTAGATCTTAAGAAATTTTCCAGAAGCCGAATAAACGCTTTGACGACCATACATTTTTGACCGAAGTGTTTTTGATTTTCTTTCCATTTTCGTAATTTCTGACCTAATAATAGTTACGCATAAAAAATTGGGCCCCTCCTTCCCCCTTATTACGCTGTTTTGGCCAAGGCCATTTTGGTACTCGCTGTGATCTGTAAGAAATGAAACTTAATAATAGTTATTCTACAAGAATTTGGATTTCTGAACCCCCTTCTTGACCCTTATTTCGCCTGTCAAGTAAATATAATGTTGTCCCTAATATAATTATTACTTCGCAGACTTTGAGAACTTAAGTGGACCCAGTTAGAGACTTAATGAAAAAAAACTTTTGTTTCTCTAAAACTCTTCTATAATTCATCTTTTACCACATTTATCCTAGCTTTTACTTGAACTAAAAAATATCGCAAAAAATTATCTGGGAAGTATAGTTTCCTGTGGTCGTTAAAAGGTTAAAGCATTTTGATGCATTATGTTATTTCGGGCCATACCCTTTGTCCTATTCCACGCTCATTTGACATGGAGCTTTAAAATTGTAAATTGACATTTTGTATCGAATTAAGTTAGCATGTGTTTAACAGAATCCAAAATGAGACATTTTTCAGTGTTAGGTTATATAGCAGGTGCCACGCCCCTTTCTCCAATACCGCCCACATTTTGTTAGAGATCTATATGATAAAACAACATTCTGTATACAATTTTGTTAGCATGTTGTTGCATTTTATAACACATCTGCTTGGTGTTTTTAAACATCTTCAGTGCAGTTAGGGCTTTTTGTGTTTCTGAAAATTACAAGACAAAAGGGCGTTACTAACATAACTTTTTAAATATTAAAAATTTACAATTTTTTTTTACAGAAATGAATTTGTTTGTGTGTTTTTACTAATATTTAAAAAAATTGTAATGAAAACTTTTATAGTTTTTGTATAAACACGTTTTTTGCTTCTCCTGTAAAATTTATAAAATGTTAGATAGGGCGTTTTGCATTTTAGGTGACGATATTTACTTTAAACAAATACACACATACTGGGCTATTCATAATGAGTAAATTAAATCTAATGTAGGTTTATTTGACTGATATTGCATGAATATTTGTCAAATAAACCTACTTTAAGTACACTTTAAGTATTATGAATAAAGGCCATAATATTTTGTTTTAATTGGATGAATAGAGAGTTTGTCATTGGTGCTATTTTTTTGACCGGCACTGTATATATCTTCGATTAGTTTTATTCTAGTTCGAGGCCCAAAAATATTTCTATTTATGATATTGTCATAATAGAGTATTTTTAATTTATTGCTTTAAAAAAGTTACTCATCTCATAGTTTTTTACTAAAAATTTCTTTAACAACTATCACATTTCTATATTGCAGTAAACATACGTTATCAGGAGAGGTGGATCTAACTTTAAATCCATGAATATTTACAAAAGAAAAAAATCACTCTCGAGATAGAAGTTTCTTTGACATTTCCAAGAGAATATTTAGAAAATATACTAATCGGATAAACCAAAGGAATATTATTTGCTGAAATATCGGAATGAAAATATGTAGTTTTTTTTTGAATTTGAACAAGAGGGTTGTTTGGACCCTTTATAATACTCTTTATATAATCCAAACTTTTTTCGAAATCGAAAACAGAAAATTGTAATAATGACGCTCCCATATTAACAACGTCATCCGCTATATGAATAAAGTTGTGTATATTCATTTCCAATTGCCTATATTAAATAAATTAAAAGATTTTCTCTGAAATTCTTCGGTTATCTATATATATGGGTGAAATCAAAAAATGTCAAGCAAACCATGTAATCGTGTAATATCTCATACATGGGTTAAAGTATTCGCATATTTTTTAATGTACAACGTCGTATAGATTGGCATTCTACATAATTTTAAACAAGTTATTTTAATTTTTGTAGGCCAAATGTAAACTCCGTCGCCAGTAACAAGTTCAATGTTTAAACTTTAACCGGTTATATCTTAAAAACCAATAACCCAAGAGCTTAATAATTGACTACATTTTTAAAGAGGGAATGTTGACGTTCTTAAAAAATATTTTAAAATAGTCATATTTATCTCTTTTACCCATGTAAACACGGCTTCAATTGTGTAACGATTTTTCGACACTTTTTTTGGACATTATGGAACCTGAAAATTTGGTTGTTTTTGACGTATTATATTTAGAAAAATAATAGGTTATTGCCCCATTTATTAAACGCGAGGCTATAAAGTATCATTTTGCATCATTGGTTTCAAGTTTGCTCATTGCATATTAATTTCCCGGTATGAAAAGATAATTCATAAATGAAAAATCGAAAAATGCTGTAAACTCCGTCTCCACGTTTACAACAAAACTACTTAGCGTGTATCTGAAATATCGTCATATTTTGACGTATATAGTTGACATCTAATGATTTTTTTTCGGAAACCAATTTCCGACAAATAGTTTTCGAAAAAAAGGGCAAAAAGTGACGAAATGTAAATAAACTCCGTCTCTGTAAACTCCGTCAACTTTTTTTTTTTTTTGCATATAGCATTAAAAAACCTTATGTAGTTGTTAAAACCGACGCAAATATTAACACTAGTCATTCAAAAAAGTAAAAAAACTAATTTTAACAGAAATAATAATAAATTTTTTTACATTACCTTAGAAAAATCCTATTAAAATAAAAAATAATTGTAAAATCTTTAATTACAAAAACCAGAAAAAAATCCTAATTACAAAAATTGTTAGCAATTACATAAATAAGTGTTTTAAATTACAATAAAATGTTTTCAAAGAAAATTAAAAAAATTTAATGTATTTTTCTAAGGTAAACTCCGTCACCAAAAAAATCATAAAATTGTCGATAAAATTTGAAACAATTTGTAGAAGAGATCTTTTATTGTTATATTAGTAGTGACGTAACATATCGATTTTAATAAAAAAATTTACCAAAAATTAAAATTTTTTGTTTGTACAATTTTGGCTCAAAAACACTGACATTTTTTGATTTCATCACCCATATAAAAGAGTAACGTGACTGACTGACTGATTGACTGACTGACTCATCATCGCCCAGCCCAAACCGCTAAAGCTAGAGACTTGAAATTTTCACTGTAGGTTCACCTCCCGGAATATAGATCCACTAAGGCTGGATTTTTGCCAATGTTGATTTTAAGGGGGTAAAAAGGGTAAAAAACTGTACTTTTGGTACTTTTTATATCTCCTGAAATAATGGTTATAGAGACTTGAAATTTGGACAGTATGTTCACCTCCCGGAATATAGATCCTGTAACGCTGGACTTTTGCCAATGTTGATTTTAAGGGGGTAAAAAGGGTAAAAAACTGTACTTTTGGTACTTTTTATATCTCATGAAATAATGTTCATACACTGAGGGAAAAAAGCATATTTAAATCAAATATTTTCGTTTTTAATTTAAAAATAAATAATAAAATTTTTGGAAAATAATGTCCAAAAATTTTATTATTTATATTGAAATATGTTGATTTAAAAATAAATATTTTTGTTTTAAAGTTGTTAACCTCTTAATTTAAAAATGAATAATTTCGTATTTATTATGCTGTCGTAAAAGCTCGTTACAAATTTGAGTTATTGCCAATTCAAATTTTCATTTTAAAAACTATATTGTTTCATTTTCAATTTGATGTCAAACAACTTTAATTTTAGTTGTGAATTGACATTTCAAAATCATATGTCAAATTTTAAGATGAAAACATTTTTAATTTGAACATGTTCATTATAAAAAAAAATATTGCGTCATTTTTTACTTTTTGCAAAAAAAATGGAAATTTTTGTTAAAAAAAAGAATAAGGAGTGAGATCATAAAAATGTTAACACACATAAAGTTAAATAAAAAACAGACTACTGAATTTTAAGACTTCAAACCAAATTTTTATTAAATAAAATTTAATACAAAATCATAACAAAAAAACCGCATGGAACTCTAACCACTACGAACAAAGTTATCCACTTTTTCCGGAAACCCTCCCATTAAGGCTTTTATGGTAGTTTCTGTCACCTTTTTAGAGCAGGTGGTCCATCTACGTTTGAAATCTTGCATGTCCTGGGAGACCTTTTTTGTGCCCTTTAATTCTTTTTTAACAAGAGCCCAATATCTCTCCACTGGCCTGAGCTCCGGGCAGTTTGGTGGATTTGCCTCTCTTGGTACAAAAACCACATTATTATCATTATACCACTCCAGCGCTTTCTTGCTGTAGTGACAAGATGCTAAATCGGGCCAAAAGTAAGTGGATACATTGTGCTGACTCAAGAACGGAAGAAGTCTCTTCTGCAAACACTCCTTGATATAAATTTCGCTATTTATAGAGCCAGATGTCACAAATGACTGGCTTCTTTGGCCGCAGCTACATATGGCTTGCCATACTAGGAATTTTTTGGGGAATTTCGTTTGCTTTTTTGACCGAAATTTTTCCGCAACATTTCCTCGAACATCGGAAACATAAAATTCTTGACCAGGGAGCTGTGCAAAATCAGCCAGGACATAAGTTTCGTCGTCCATTACACAACAGTTGTATTTTTTTATAAAATTTGATTTCAATTTTCTAGCTCTGGTTTTGGCCTCCAAATTTTTAAAAGCGTTTCTATCGGGAACTTTTTGAACTTTGTAGGACTTTAGTCCCGCCTTACGTTTCACTTTACGTACAAAAAAGTCTGAGCATTGGGCTAACCGAGCTGTTTTTCTGCCAGATGTGTTAGGAGCTCTCTTAAGGATGCTTTTAACTTTATATGCCTTACCAATGTTACGATAACCAGTCGTTGTTCCTGTTCCCGGCTTCCTTTCAATTGTTAGGTGTTCCAGATACCTTTTTACCACTTTTGAAACTGTTTGGCGGCATACATTAGTTTCTTTGGCAATTTTTTTGTATGTCCATGTTTGGTTTTGTTGAAAATATTTAATTATTTTTGAACGCACTTTTCTTTCATCGTCCATTGTGTAAAAAATTGCAAATTAAAACTCATGATGTAAATTAATTTATTAACTGACATATTTTTAAAATGTAAACTGCCGAAAAAAAAAAATTTGGAAGCTTTACACCAAAGTTGTAGGCAAAAATGTGTGTTAACATTTTTATGATCTCACTCCTTAGTCCCTAAGATATAATGAATTATATCTGTAAAAACATTAAATTTATGTTAAATATCTATAAGCGATGGTAAGTTATAAACTTCAATGTGTTTTTTTTTTTGTTAACTAACTTGATTTTGTTATTCTTTGGTTAAAGGGCTTCTCTGGTTGTTGTCCTGGAAAAAATAATCGATGAGAATTATAAACTGGACTTTAAAATTCAATTCCCGGAAAGGAAATTAATAAAATAAGTTTAATCAACTTGAGGTTCCTAGATCTTTTATTTTGGACTGCATCGTGTTAACTACAGACGGACGGACAGACAGACGGACGGACGGACGGACGGACATCGCTAGAATGTCTTTGAATCGATCACTGATCAATAACATATATACTTTATGAGGTCCCCGACCGATATTTCGATGCGTTACACACGGAATGACAAAGTGAGTATACCCTCATACTGTAGTTGGAGGGTATAAAAATAAACATTCTCAAATTAAGCAAAAACAAAGTTTGTTGACTTTTGTCACTGTTTTCCTTTTAATTTGAGATTGTTTCTGCTTGATTTGAAAATTTTTTTTTCTTAGTTTAGAGACTTGAAATTTGGACTGTATGTTCACCTCCCGGAATGTAGATCCTGGACTTTTGCCAATGTTGATTCTAAGGGGGTAAAAAGGGTAAAAAAACTGTACTTTTGGTACCTTTTGTATTTCCTTAAATAATGGTCCTAGAAACTTAAAAATTGGAATGTAAGTTCAACTCCCGGAATATAGATCCACTAAGGCTGAATTTTTGCCAATGTTGATCCTAAGGGGGTAAAAAGGGTAAAAAACTGTTCGTTTGGTACTTTTTGTATCTCCTGAAGTAATGGTCATAGAGATTTGAAATTTGGACTGTATGTTCACCTCCCGGAATAAAGATACACTAAGGCTGGATTTTTGCCAATGATGATTCAAAGGGGGTAAAAAGGGTACAAAACTGTACTTTTGGTACCTTTTACATTTCCTTAAATAATGGTACTTGAAATTAGCAATGTAGGTTCACCTCCCGGAAAAAGATTCACTAAGGCAGGGTTTTACCTTTTATAATAAGTACCTTTTATAAAAAGGTACAAATTACTAGAAAAATTCTCGTAATCCCATTTCACTAATATTTGACAGTTTCCCTTGTTTTTTAGCAAAAAATTTTCGATCAAAATTTACATTTTTTTTTTTTTGTAATTTTACCAAATCTCCTTGTAAGTTTTATCGCGTCAAAACAATTTTAAATCTACAATTTTTTTGGTAAAAAACTTGTAAAATTACAAAATTATTGGTAAAAACCTTGTAAAATAACAAGGAATTCTTGTCAAATAGGAGGTAGCAAAAAAAAAAGTTAAAAATTTTTCTTGTAATTTTACAAATTTTTCTTGTATTTCACATCGGCTTTAAAAAAGCGTAAAAATTTCGCTGAGGTATTCTGCTCGCTGGTGAAAAACCGGTAAAATAACCCGGTATATGTTGCAGCAATACACATCAACACCATTAGCAACATTTTTTTAAATTGTACAGATCATTTAAAAATATATTTTTAATATATTGCACAAGTGCTTTTGTAAATGTTATTCAGAATATATGCATTTTTTTTTTTGATTTTTGTAAACCAGTGTTTAAGTCATCTTCCACGCTAAACAAATAACATGACAAATCGCTTGTGTTTAAAGATGAATAACTGGAAGAAAGCACGAACAAATGAATTAACAAAAATTAAGAGACAAACAAAAGATAATAAACTTGTTTATTATAAATTAAGAAAAAGAGCTTGTTAAATTATGTACCGTATTAATAAACAACAGAGCGATAAGATTAGACTCGCAACAAGAATAAAACTGAGAAAACTGTGACTAGCCTCTTTTTTTAATGCAAATGGATGAATGAATATACAATAAATACATTAAACTTTTTTTTTTATCTTACCAAGTTTTTTATTAATTAAATTGATGTTATCCTTTTCAATCGTTGTTGTAAAAGGAAGTATGCCAAATAAAATTACAAATTTTTGTATGTATAAGAACAGAAAAAATAAAAATAAAACAAAAATAACTGCTATTTTAACAACTGAATTAAATAACATCGAACTCATCGTACAGCTTCATTTCGATCTCTTCAACACTCCCCACCCACACCCATTTATCCTCAACATACTGTTAATATCAATTACTGGGTGTGTGACAAGAATTCAATTGATTTGCATTTGTTGTCGTTTCTGTTTTAATGGAATCATTGGCCGAAAGGATGCTAGTATCACCATAGAACTTTGGCTCATCATGTTGTTCGTTGCCTGCACCATTTGCATCTTCATCGGAGTCATCATCTGCGGATGATTCTCCTGCAGTGCCATGAGAATCATTGTGGGACTCATTGTTGGCGGACGAATGAATCTTTGAGGATTCCTGCTTAACAGCTTTACTGAGGCGATCATAGCATGTGCTACAGACACGTTGCGCTTTAGAACTCTGTTGTGGCAACAAAAACTTCTTAGAGGAGCATGGGCCACACACCACAGCTCCGCAGTTGCGACAATGATGACGTCGGACAATCATCGTAAACTGAGTTTTTTTGCAGTGCATGCAAATTGTTGCCTCAGCGTCGGGCACCCAGACTGCAGCATGATTTTCCACAGCTTTCTTTCCCGATTTGCGAAGCAAGTCCTCGACACACTTATTGATATGGGCCATCCATTCTTGTTTTTCAGTTGCTGTGGCAGCGCATACAACAAAAGACTTGGTTGTAGTACGTATCAGCCAACCATTTCGATATTGAACACAGTCATCGATATTTTCCAATGAAACCTCTTCGAGCGGCATAATGTGTTGTTTGTTATATTTTTTTTTTCCAATAACAATATTGCCATAAACTAATATATCGTTAAATAGAAAAAACTGCCTTGATTTGGGACGTTTGCGACACATCTTCGTCAAGACGCCCTCGCCCACTAGCACTCGCCCTGGTATGGCTAATGGCACACCCGAACTACCAAAACAATTCTCCACCATCGCAATTCGCCTGGAATTGGCCTCAGAATTTACTAAACGATCTACCATTTTTACAAAAAATTGTTCTTATAACTTCAGGTGTGGATTTTTTTGTGAAATTTACTTATTTTAGTAGGCGTATATAAAAGATCATCAGCAGCAGCACACAGCAGTTTGTCGTTTATTATTAATGCATAAAAAATGAAAATTATTTCACGATGTCTTTTCTTTTGTTGTTGTAAGTTGTCTTTCTTTTTAACGAACGGAAGTGATTGCAAGTATTTGACGTTTTTTTTCACAAATTCACTTATTCTTTTTCGATACTTTTGCTTTATACTCTTCTTTATGTATTTAGTTCGTAAGTTTATATGTATTTATAAAGGTTTTTTTTTTTTTTAATTTATAGAATAATTTATGTAAATTATAAAAAAAAAATAAAACAAAACACACTGTGGAAGAAATAAAAAATCACTCAACTAAAAAAAGGTCAGTCTTTGTGCTTGGTCAGATCGAAAGCAGAAGGCAGCAAGATGAAGTTGATTTCCCATACACACTGTTGCCAATTTGGTGTTTTCGTGCTAAATCCAGCGATTTTTTTGCATCCATCCACCAGTTCTGCCAGAAGCAGTGCTGCCAGAAGTGACGATTTTTCGTCATTTTGACGATTTTTTCATGAAATTTTGCAAAATGACGACTGACGATTTTCTGATTTGATTCTAGTTTGGGGTCCGGGAATTCCCGGGTAGTATTTCCCGGGAAAAGACTGACGGGAATTCCCGGGAATTTTTTTAATTTTTCCCGGGAATTTTATAAATTAGACCATTTTACATAAAAAAGGTTTATTTTAATTTAATTTTTAATATCTTTTTTACATACAGGTATAATTACATTTGCTATTTTTTGTATTTTTTCTATTTGGAAGAACAGTGCTAATAATATTAGCCTAATATAATTTCATAGGAAAACTGACCAAATGTAAAAAGCATAGGGGTGAAACGAATAAGTTTCGCGGAACAACTCTATTTGGCTGGCATTGCTCCAAATTTATTATTTTTTTTTTTTAAGTAGCCATTTTTAAGGAGAATCCAACAAAAAAAAAATCAAGGATCGGCGAGAAATATTTCGCGAGATATATCGCTATAAAGTTAAAAGCGAAATCGCTTATATCTCGGCTTGTAATGGTCCGATCGGAATAAATAGGGTATCGTTGGAAAGGTAATTTTAATACACATTAAACTTTCTAAATTTCATTAAAATCGGTTAACCCGTTGCGAGCCAAATCAAGTTTTTCTAAAAAAAAAAAATTGTAATTTTAAAATGTGTATATCTAAAAACAACGCATATATAGTACCATAGTTTTTTTACATGGTATTAAAGCCAAGGAAATAAACTTTAATTTAAAACAGGTCTCGACCCCGTAGCTCTTCTAGGAACAGAGTTATTAAGGTTCAAAGTTAGGAAGATTTTTATGTGAAATTTTTTTTTTGTCTTAAAAGTTTTTCTGCGTCAGTGCTAAATTCGCTACTTTATGGGGGGCTCACTCTCTTTGCAAAATGAAGTTTTTTATGGTTAATCTTATAAAGAATTTATTGTATGTATTGCAATTAAATAAAAATAAAATAAATTAATACATTAAAAAAATAATACACCATAAAAAAAAACCCGCTTAACTTTGAACCTTAATAACTTCGTTCCTACACTGAAAAAATAACCTTCTTGATATTAATGAAACGGATTCATTATTTTGTTTTCATTACTTAAATGAAGGAATTAATAAGCTGATTGAAATTTCATGCATGTTATGAACAAATTTTATGAAACTTGTTTCATTACATTTCATAATTTCATTAAAAAATATCATAAGATTTTTAGAACTAAATACAACTCTGCGTTGCGAATAAGAGAAAGAAAACAGAACAAAAACATACGACGTTTTATTACACCACGCGTGTTTAGTCTAATTGTAATTTTTACATGTGTGTTAACTTTTTTCTAATAAAATAAAATAATTTTATATTTTTTTGCTTTGTTATTGAAACTTGTGTGTGTGTTATGCTGGTTATATCTAATTGAAATTACAAGTGAAAAGTTCCGTATAAGTGTTTCTTTTGACTGTTTCTTATAAAATATAATTTGCAACAGAAAAATAGTTTTTTAAGTCATTAAGTCATGATGAAATGTAGGGTAATTTGTGTTGTTCCATTGCTACGTTGTTGCTACGTTTTGGCAGCACGTGTTTTTAAAGTCATCGCGTTTTTGTCTTTTATAGTTTACCTTATATGGCAATTCAGACCAATTTAAGTTTGGAGTAAAATTTTGTTGTGTGTAAAAACTAGGTGAAAACCATAAAAAGTGTGCAATTAAGGGTCATGTCACAGACTCAATTCCGTTCGGAAGTGGAATAAGTGGTTCACTCGTAAAACGCAAAGCAAATACTTTTTTTCGGAATGAAACCACTTTTAGCAATTCAATTCCACTTTGATTTTTGAAAGTGATTTCATTCCGAAAAAAAAAAATTGTTTTGCGTTTTACGAGTAACAACTTTTTTCAAATCCGATCGGAATTGAGTCTGTGACATGCACCTAAATAAAATTTCAGTGACGGTTACAGTGATGGTTACATGTGACTTACCAAAATTGTTATTAATGCAAATTTTCACTTATGGGTGTATGATACGTGCTGTTTTTAGGTAACTTGTTCCTAACTTTATTAGGGGCTTTCTATGGAAATTTTGATAACTATAACCAACATGAATTTATCGTAGTTCCCATATCAAAACCTTAATAAAGTTAGCAACTAGTTACTTGTAAAAAGCAATTATCATACGCTCATTACCAACTACTATTCCACATTTAATCAATGGATATTTTCATACATTTTATGAAAAACTTCATAAAACGTTTCAAACAAGTTCTACGAATATTTTCATTATTTATATGCAAGTTTTCATTGAAAGGAACTTTAATGACACCAGTTTCATTAATCAAATGAAACCTGTCTTCGGTTGAAAACGTGAGTCATTTTTCATTAAGGTTAAGTCAATTTTCATTAATTTCACGAAGCTATTTTTTTCAGTGTAGAAGAGCTACGGGGTCTGGTTCCAAATGAAAGCTTATTTCCTTGGCTTTATTACTATGTAAAAAAAACTATGCTACTATATATGTGTTGTTTTTAGATACATACATTTTAAATTTTTTAAGTTTTTTTTTTAGAAAAACTTGATTTGGCTCGGAACGGGTTAACCGATTTTAATGAAATATGGATAGTTTAATAGGTATTAAAATTACCTTTCCAACGATACCCTATTTACTCCAATCGGACCATTACAAAGGGAGATATAAGCGATTTCGCTTTTAGCTTTAAAGCGATATATCTCGCGAAATATTTCTCGCCGATCCTTGATTTTTTTTTTGTTGGAATCTGCTTGATGAGATCTATCAATGGTATTAGTTTTAAGACGTTTGGAAAAATGCCAGTAAAGTAGAGTATAGCCCAATATCATGAAAAAACTTCAAAAATTAAAAAAATTTACATCGGTTAATGATAATTTTGCTAAAGCTGCCCATTCACTTGCAATATTATTGTTCAACTTTTCAAATTGTACAATAATATCGCTTGTGTGTATGTAATATTTACGGTTGTGCAATATATTGGAGAATATCAAAACACTTTTGATATTTATTGTACAAACAATACTGCAATATATTTTATCAGTGTGTTGTCTATATTGTACAACTTTTATTATGTTATGTTTATGTTTATATCTTGTACAATATATTGGGTTTAAGTATTGAGCAATTTTATTTGCTGTGTAGGGTAAAACGACAATAATATTGTAAAATAATTTTTTTTTAAGTTGAGCAATTTTATTGCAAGTGAATGGGCAGCTTAAGACTGTCAAAAAAATATAAAAATTTTGAACCTAGAATCACTGTTGCCAACTATTTTTAACCAAAAACCTCTAAATTTCAATAAAAAAGCGCTAGAAACCGACAAAAATTAATTTAGCGGGGAAAATTTAAAATTCTCCCGCTAAATTACGAAAAAAAGCGCTGAAAACCGAAAAACTTGGCATTTTTGATTGACAAAAAAGAAAAATTAAAAAAAAAGCCTCCAAAAATTTTTTTTCTAAAAACGCGCAAGAAACCGCAGAAAAAAATTTAGCGGGAAAATATAAAATTCTCCCGCTAAGTTACAAAAAAGCGCTAAAATTCGACAAACTTGGCGTTTCGATAAAAAAATTAGAAAAAAACCTCTAAATTTTTCCCACTAAATCCAAACAAAAAGCGCTAGATTTTCCCGCTAAAGCACCGATCCCGCTAAATCCAATTTTCCCCCGCTAAATCCAAACAAAAAGCGCTAGATTTAGCGGGAAAACCTCCAACTTGGCAACAGTGCCTAGAATTTACATTTCCAGAACAAATATTAAAAGTGCTGTCAACTTTATTAGTTTTTGCTCGAATACGCAGTTTTAAATTTTTTTGCGATTTTTAGCTATTTTTTGCGTTTTTTTGTGGAGAAAAAAGTTGCATTATTTTTTTTGTTTTGTTTTATTGTATTTCACGATTTTTAACTTTTATTTTTTTATTTTTTATGTTTTAATTAATTGTTTATCTCTAATAAAACTGTGTTTAATAGAAAGTTGGTAAAATTTTAATGTTTTTATGATTCATATTAATAACATGGTTGGCTACCGTTACCCTTATAATACCGTTACCGATTTAAAACCCTTTAAAATTGAATACCGTTACCGTTACCAATACCGCTAAAAATGTTTTTGAAATACCGTTACCCTTACCGTTACCGTTATTTGTGCTAGAAGTTACCGGTATTATACCGGTATTCCAAATTTTACCATTTTTGTATGGATTTTTAACGAACAAAAATTAAAATCTTATGGCTTACATTATTTTTAAATAAAGACTGGGTATAATCATAAAATAAATGAAATTTATAATGTCCAAATCAAATTTATACGGTTTCTTGAATCCTCAAAATATTTGTAGCTTTCAACTTTTATTGCTTTTTAAATTTTTTACTAAATTAAAAATACCGGTACATATCGGTATTGTTGTTTCGGTACCGGTATAAACCGTTACCGAAACGATCTGAAAACCCTTACCGTTACCTTTACCGAAATTAATAAAAGTTCGATACCGTTACCGTTACCCTTACCGTTATTCGTTTCGGTAACCAACCTTGATTAATAATGAATATTTCCCGGGATTCCCGGGAATCCCGGGAAATAAATTTTTTTTCCCGTTTCCCGGGAAATTGATAAGTCCGGGAATTCCCAAACACTATTTGATTCCCATACATTTTGACGATTTTTTGTAACTCCACTTTTATTAACAAAAATCTAAATTTGCAACTTTTTTAATTTTACAATGGGTTGACACCAAAAATTAAATGAAATTCGCACAAATTTACAACATTTCATTCTTTTTTGGAAATAATTGCGCTTAAAAAGTTATGTCGTTTTAAACTCATTCATTTTTGCTCTGTATGAAAAAACAAATGATTTTTCTTTTAATTTAGTTTAGTTTTAATTATTGCTATTTTTACATGAGCAATCTTTTTTTTATATTTGAATTCCCAGTGAACAAACATTCTCTGTAGTGACTCCAAAAATGTAGCAAATTCAGGCCGATAAAATATTTAAAATTTTTGTATGAACACGATTCATCCAAAAGAACCCTCTTTTTAGACTCAAAAACTAAAACTCAGAGAATAATTGGAGTCTTTATCGATAAATTCTCAAACAAAATACTTGATACGTTTTTGCGGTGTTTTCGAAGGCTTATTTTTATCTCCAGAAAAGTGAGTTTTTTGCCAAAAAATTTTTGATACAAAATTTTTTTTTTTAAATGTATATCCTTTTAAAGTTTGAAAAAAGTGCCCGAAAAAATATTATTTTTCCGTGGGTCTGAACGGTGTCTTATTTTGAAGCGTTATGAAGTTCTAAAACAAATAACACTTGTAGCACAGTCTATATACAGACTCGACAGTAGAGTTTTATAAAGGTGCATACAGACGACGCAATATTATGTACAATATTCAATTATATTGATGGTGTGTGGGTAAGATTGACCATTGTACAATCGTCAATATTACCCACACACCTTCAATATAATTGAATATTGTACATAATAGCGGTTCTCACCCTTGATAGAAAACAAGAAAAGAATCGGAGAATCGAAGAAAACAAGAAAATGTTTGACAGATACAACAACAAAATACATGGCGGCTCGTTTTTCTCATTTTCTTGGTTTCTTCTTTTCTACATAGAAAATTTCTTCGACTTGATGCTTGAGTAAATTGAAGTATAGAAAAAAATAAAAGTTTCTAGACCAACAAAACAGCTGATTAGAGAGGCATTTAATTATTTTGTGATATTTTCAGACTTTTTATACGAAATTTAAAATGAAACTTAAGTGATAAATTATATTTTTACTAAAAATCGCGTTGTTTATTTTTATTTCGTGGTTTTAATTATGTAAAATAATTTGAGGTTATAGAAAATGTTAGTGTGAGAAAACTTGTTTAAATAGTTGTTCACTCTTTAGTGGAAAAAATCGGTAGAAAATTTTCTTGTAGGAAATTTCCTCAAAAGTTTTCTATCAAGGGTGAAAACCGCTAATATTGCGTCGTATGTAGGTACCTTAAGAATAAATGGGGAAAAACTAAGCGATTTTAGGAGAAAACACAGCGGTTTTTAGTTCGTTTTACGCTAACATGGCAACACTTTCTACGACTTAAGCCCCTATCCACAGTACAGACTAGTATGCAAACACTGGTGCTAATTGCGTACTTTCCAATATGGTGGTATGGTTTTTAGTACAGAATGATCATCGCTGAATAGTATATGTGTGCCTGTACGTGTGAGCTTTTGTGCATGTATTTATGATGTTTGTTTATGTTTTGTATGAAACGTCAAAAGTTACACCGTGTGCTGTCACTAATACTTACACACATCAAATGCAAACCTGTGAACGTACTACTCATGTACTGTGCCCCTATCACAGACTAATACAGACTCGACATAAGTGACAGGTGTCAAGAGTATTCTTTAACCATATGGTTAATATTTTCAAATTATTCTACGAATTAGGTTAGAAAGAGAAAACTGATATAAGTGTGCAATTACAATTCTGGCGTTGGCCTTGAATTTTGCTTGTTCCCATACGTTTTGTATGTAGAACAAAATTCAAAGCCAACGCTAGCGTTTCAAAGCCAGAATAGAATCAATTCTATTTTCTTGGCTTTGCTCTCTCGTGAGTATTTTTTTTTTTTTGCTTTGGCATTGCCAGTCGTTACAAAAAAAGGGTTGATTTTGTTTATGAAACACATCTTGTTTATGAAACACATCTGTGTATTGGAAAATTATAAGAAAAGTACATATAAAAAAATATAATTTACCGCCAATTATTATAAAAAAAAACAAGTATCAAAAAAATATCAATAAAAAAACCAAAGGAGTTTTATGTTCCACCGAAAAAAAAATTTTCAGGTAAAATTTATTTTTCATCCACCAAATAATTATATTTCTCTTCTTCTTTGTGTGTGTGTATACAAACAAACGCCAGAACAAAATTCAAAGCCAAAGCCTTTGTTTAAATCAAACGCCCTCTCTTTACACAAAATTCAAAGCCAACGCTAGAATTGTAATTGCACACTAACGCGCCATAAGAAAAATGGATGCCAGATCGGTTTTTGTTGTTTCATTCACTCCTAAGTCGTAGAAAGTGTTGCCAATGCAATTTTGAAGAGCATTTTGCGAAACTTTTACCCCTTTTATTTTTTATTAATTAGCATATTTAGAAAATTTAGAATTTTTGCTACAAAAAAATGTTTTCATTACAATGGACCGAGAATGTATGCTATTTTTATTTTTTTTTAAATACTTCCTTAAGTTTCCTTTATAAAAATTTGTATTTTTTAAATTATACCAAAATCATGTAACAAGACATGTTTGTAAACCGTTATATTTTCAAAAGTACTAATCGTATCTTATTGCTTTTATGCACATTAGAAAGGTATTTATGACTTTTTTTTGCGTAAAATGACTGCACAAATTTTGGTGTTTCGAAAATGCATTTTAAATGCAAATGCAGTTTTGAAGTGCATTTTTCAAAACTTTTACCCCTTTGATTTTATTTTTAATTATCATATTTGAAAATTTTACAATTTTTACTACAAAATAATGTCCTCCTAATAATGGACCCACAATGTGTGCTATATTTTAGAATTTTTAAAAAAATCATGTAATTTCAAATTTTTTTTGGTTTAATTTAAAATATTAAAATTTGTTTCAAGGAAATTTTTAAAATTTCTTTAAAAATAGCACACACGGTGGGTCCATTATTAGGAGGACATTATTTTGTAGTGAAAATTGTAAACTTAGCATAAATTCTCGGTCCATTGTAATAAAAACATTTTTTTTTAGCAAAAATTCTAAATTTTCCAAATAAGGAGTGAGATCATAAAAATGTTAACACACATAAAGTTAAATAAAAAACAGACTACTGAATTTTAAGACTTCAAACCAAATTTTTATTAAATAAAATTTAATACAAAATCATAACAAAAAAACCGCATGGAACTCTAACCACTACGAACAAAGTTATCCACTTTTTCCGGAAACCCTCCCATTAAGGCTTTTATGGTAGTTTCTGTCACCTTTTTAGAGCAGGTGGTCCATCTACGTTTGAAATCTTGCATGTCCTGGGAGACCTTTTTTGTGCCCTTTAATTCTTTTTTAACAAGAGCCCAATATCTCTCCACTGGCCTGAGCTCCGGGCAGTTTGGTGGATTTGCCTCTCTTGGTACAAAAACCACATTATTATCATTATACCACTCCAGCGCTTTCTTGCTGTAGTGACAAGATGCTAAATCGGGCCAAAAGTAAGTGGATACATTGTGCTGACTCAAGAACGGAAGAAGTCTCTTCTGCAAACACTCCTTGATATAAATTTCGCTGTTTATAGAGCCAGATGTCACAAATGACTGGCTTCTTTGGCCGCAGCTACATATGGCTTGCCATACTAGGAATTTTTTTGGGAATTTCGTTTGCTTTTTTGACCGAAATTTTTCCGCAACATTTCCTCGAACATCGGAAACATAAAATTCTTGACCAGGGAGCTGCGCAAAATCAGCCAGGACATAAGTTTCGTCGTCCATTACACAACAGTTGTATTTTTTTATAAAATTTGATTTCAATTTTCTAGCTCTGGTTTTGGCCTCCAAATTTTTAAAAGCGTTTCTATCGGGAACTTTTTGAACTTTGTAGGACTTTAGTCCCGCCTTACGTTTCACTTTACGTACAAAAAAGTCTGAGCATTGGGCTAACCGAGCTGTTTTTCTGCCAGATGTGTTAGGAGCTCTCTTAAGGATGCTTTTAACTTTATATGCCTTACCAATGTTACGATAACCAGTCGTTGTTCCTGTTCCCGGCTTCCTTTCAATTGTTAGGTGTTCCAGATACCTTTTTACCACTTTTGAAACTGTTTGGCGGCATACATTAGTTTCTTTGGGAATTTTTTTGTATGTCCATGTTTGGTTTTGTTGAAAATATTTAATTATTTTTGAACGCACTTTTCTTTCATCGTCCATTGTGTAAAAAATTGCAAATTAAAACTCATGATGTAAATTAATTTATTAACTGACATATTTTTAAAATGTAAACTGCCGAAAAAAAAAAATTTGGAAGCTTTACACCAAAGTTGTAGGCAAAAATGTGTGTTAACATTTTTATGATCTCACTCCTTATGCTAATTAAAAAAAAAAAATTAAAAGGGGTAAAAGTTTCGCAAAATGCACTTCAAAATTGCAATTGCATATAAAATGCACTTTTAAACCACCGATATTTTTTTAGTTTATTAGATATTAAAATAGACTTACATACCATTCGTATGCGCTATAGATTGTTAAAATGCGATAAGTAGTTTAGAAAATACAGCTGCTCAAAGTTACACAGATTTTTATTTTTTTTTTTACTTTTTTAAAAACGAAAATCGTGAATAAAATCGCGAGTTTTTCGAATATTTTCGATCTGATGGATGAAATTTGAAATTGGGTCCATAGATTATCTGTATGAAAAAAATAACAAAAATCGGAAGACCCTCGGTCAAAAAATGCCTAAAATCACCAAATGTCTGGTGGAATGGACGATATATGTATGATATTTTACAATTTTACTTTTTAAAGCATTTTGATTATATCGCACGATGTTTTGGTATTTGACAACCCCTAGTAAAATTTGATGCTTAACATTTTTGTAGAACATTTTAACTATTAAAACGCACAATTTAGTGTTGTTCTATGAGGATATGTTAAAAAAGGACAAAAATATTCTAAAAAAAGAACCGCCATCAAATTATACTATAGACATGCATAAACATTATGTAGCTCAGAAGTTGATTTAATACATCTCTTTGACCTTTTTTAGACGACTTTAAAAATAACTTATTTTTCAAAAATAAGTTATTTGTAAAACGTCAGCAGCCACTTACAACCTAACCTAACCTATTTTTCAAAAAAGGATGTTTTTATATTTTCCTCACTACTAATCCGATTTTGCCCAAATTTGGCATTAATATATATCTAAGGAATATTAATTTGCTTACGAAGTTTTTTTACGATCGGACAATTTTCGTAGGTGTTATAGCGTTTTAAAGAAAAAGTATATATGGCAGGACCTTGAGTCCTTGATCCGATTTAAGTGAAAATTTATACACACGTTGCAAGTTGAATGTGTATCAGCATGACCACTTTTTGTATTTTTTTGTGCATTATTGAAGCTAAAATTACATTTTTCAGTTTCAGGACACATGGGAGGTAGGCGGGTCCTTGCACTGATTTTTCCAAAAATGCATATTTTCCTTAACTAATATATTTTACTAGCTATACCCGGTCCGCGTTGCTGGCCCTAAATATAGTGTCGGCCAAAATTAAAGCACGGGTCCGGGCCCAGCTAGTAACCTTTGGTTCGAACCTCAGTTAGCACTATCTATAGAGAAATCTCAACAAAATCGGTTCAGCCGTTTTTGCGTGATTTCGAAACAGACAGACATAACGTTAAGTATAGTACAAAGGGGCATGTAATTTAACGCATTTTTATCGAATCTTGATAGTCTCAAGTTCCATGCTGCATCCTCGATTAGTACTATCTGTGATGCAAATTTCATTGACATCAGTTTTGTCGTTTTTGTGTGATTGCGAAAGAGGAGGAAATAACTTTTTATTTATGAAAAACGGGAGTGATATTGTAAACCCTTTTGCCGCGCTATACATATGACCTACAGTTCCCGCTCGGTTAGTTCTATTAGTAGTGACAGATTCGGCTTATCCGTTTTTGCGTGATTTCACAACAGGCAGATATAACGTTCAGTATAAAACTAAGGGGCTTGTCAATTTACGCCTCTTTGTTCAATAGTGGTCAGTATAGTACTAAGGGCGTTGCAATTTTGATCCCTTTTTCCAATAACGATCTTATATGGCCTACATATGCACTTGGTTAGCACTGTATGTAGTGAAAATGTCAAGAGAATCGGTTCAGCTCTTTTTGTGTGATTGCGAAACAGGCAGACAATGTCTAGTATAGTACAAAGGGGCGTGTCATTTTACGCCCCTTTTTCCAATCGAAGTAAAACATGGCCTATAGTTCCGCACTTGGTTAATACTATCAGTGCTGAAAATTTAATTAAAATCAACAGTTTTTGCGTTATTGCGGAGCATGCAGAAATAAAATTCAATTCAATACAAAGGGGCATGGCATTTCACGCCCATTTGTCCAATCACGCTCTAATTTGGCACACAAATAGTACTTGGTACTATCGTTGGTTTAAATTTCATCGAAATCGGTCCAGCCGTTTTTTATATATAGATGTCATTAGTGGTGCAATGTAAAATTCGATTTTGCCCAGCCCTCCGCCCACTGGCAAAAAAGCATGGCATTTTACAGCTATTTCTCCGATCACGCTCTAATTTGGCATATAGTTAGTACTTGGTTAGTACTATCTTTGGTTTAAATTTCATCAAAATCGGTTCATCCGTTTTTTATATATAGATGTCATTAGTGGTGCAATGTAAAAATTCGATTTTGCCACGCCCCTCCGCCCACACGCAAAAAATTAAAAATCTGACTGCACAGTGTTACTCCCTAGGCTATTCTGAATATTCCCTGAAAATTTTATCAAGATCGGTCCAGCCATTTTCGCGTCCATAAGGAACATACATATAGCCGTTTTTTGTATTATTGAAATAACTTTCAATTCAATACAAAGTTGCATGGCATTTTACGCTACTTTGTCCGATAACGCTCAAATTCGGCACATAGTGAGTACTCAGTTAGTACTATTTTTGATATAAATTTCATCAAAATCGGTCCATCCGTTTTTTATATATAGATGTCATTAGTGGTGGAATGCAAAAATTGGATTTTGCCACGCCCCTCCGCCCACAGACGGAAAATCAAAAATCCGACTTGACAGTGTTACTCGCCAGGCTATTCTGAATATTCCCTGAAAATTTCATCAAGATCGGTCCAGCCGTTTTCGAGTCCATACGGAACATACATACATACATACATACACACATCCATTTTTATATATATAGATGTTAGTGTACCAAATCTCAAAAATATATGACAACTCCTTCTTATTTTGTCCCTTCGTTACATGGGAACGAAGCACTGTGCGGCGCTTGCTTCATCACCACATGCATTTATATATTTTTAAAACAATCATCATATTATAATGTCATGAAAGATATATTAAAGACGACAGTAGGGTATACAAAATCGAAGAAAATTTCGCTCATTGTGCTAACTCCTTAAACAAACCAATGTGCCACGCCCTCGTCAATAAAAGCAGTTATTTAGACGTATCTGGAATTTTCTGTTCACACGCGGCGTGTATTTCGATTGGTAGTAGATTAAATAAATTTTGGATTTAAATTGAGTCCTTTGTATATATATGTATAACATTTTTAGTTTACCAAAGTTTTGGGAGCAATTTTATAATGAAATAGTAGATGGCAGTAAGCTTATCGAACGGACTTAATATTTATTTTTTTTTTAATTGGAACCTTATTTCATTTTCAAAATGGGGCTTTATTTCATTTTGAAATAAGGCCCCAAAAATGGGGTGTTATTTCATTTTATCTTTAGGGTTTTATTTCATTTCATTGGGGGCTTAATAGAGCCAAAAATTAAGGCTAAAGTGCACTTTACGGGGCACAAATATTTTGGCAAACAAAAATATGGCATCCTCTTTAGAGGATGCACAAAGATGTGCGGTGGGGCGGTTGTGGTACTCAAATGAAAGGCAATTTGCTCACGATTGCAAACAAAGGTTCGAAAGAATTAATTCTTTAATTCAATTTTCTAATTCGAGTTAAAAAAATAGAATTTGGCATTCCCTAAAATCATTCAACTTTCAAAATCACTGAATTAATTCTTTCAAGAATTCATTCCTTAAGAATGATCATTCTTAAGGAATGAACTATTTTTTTATCCAAATCAATCTACTACAAAATGAATGGTGAAATTTTCTTATCATTCAATTTTAAACAGTGAAGCGCAACACACATACACACACATTTATGCTTGTGTGGGAAGCAGCAGACGAGACGTCACTGATGCCAACTTTTTTTGACAAAAACCCGCTAAATCAGGAAAAAAAATCTCCAGAAAACACCAAATTCAAAAACAAAAAATAAATTTAGCTATTAAATAGCTAAATATCATGAAATTTCAAAAGTAACGGGTTTTTTGAAAAAATATAACGGTTTTTTGAAAAAATATATAACGTTTTTTTTTTTTTTTTAATTATGTATGTATCAGCTATTAAAACAGTTTAAGGGCCGATAACGAAACGAACTAACCGGAAGATAAATTGGGTTTAGTGCTAACCGGAGGTTATAGATGTCAAATTTGTATGGGACTAACCGGAGGTTACGTTTACTTTGATTTAACTGGATATTGTGATAACCGCACTAAATGTTATAAAACGACAGTTTTTTAACAAAGCCAGTTTAAAAATTACAGAATCGAATACACCTGTTTTGGCCATAGCCAAATATTCGCCAAAATTGATACTATTCGGCCGAAACCGAATATTAAAAACAAATATTTATGTAGGAAAAACAAGAAAAAAAGTTAAATTAGACTTACAAGGGAGGTCTCCCTGGTTCACCCCGATCTTCGTGAAATTTGGAGATATTGTTCAGAACGAAAATTAATTCAACAGCAGCGGCCCATGCTCAAATATATTTAAAAGACATATTTTCGACTGATTAACAAAAATTTAATAAAATTGTTCCACTTTACCCAATATGACGGAAAGCTGTGAATGTTTGGCCAACACCAAAAAGGGAAGTCTTCCTAGTGTCACCCGTGGATCTTTATGGAATTGGTTTTATTTTGTAGAGCAGAAAAAATGAAGGGAAAAGTATTTTTTTAGCGGTCCAAATTAATGTTTCGGGGGAAAGAAACAGTAATTTTTTAGTTTTTTTTCGCTTTTCTCCATATTGAGTAAAATACCATTACATTTTTGTAAATAAGTCAAACAAATAATTTCTTTTTTGGCATGTTGTAAGCACCACAAGATATAAACTGTTAATTTCTTAATTCGGCTGTGTTAAGACTGTACAAACAAGATTTTTATTCAAAAATTTTTGACAGGTCGCTTTACAAGTCCGATCATCTAAACGGCTCTTTAATTAAAACAAAAAATCAAAAGTATGGAAAATTTTAATTTTTTTATTGTTAAGTTGTGGGTGGTAAAAATCGCTAGATTTCCCGCTGCCCGCTAAATCACTTTTTTTCCCGCTAGACGCAAAATAAAAACGCTAGTTTTAGCGGGAAAAACACCAAATTGGCAACAGTGCGAGACGTCGACAAAACAACAGACAATCGTTTACACACGAAGATGTTTAAAATGCACACAAGCAACATATTTATGAAAATATAAAGGGAATGAAATAAAAAATCATCATTCAATTTGTAATAGATTTGAATGATGAACAATTTTGATCATTCAATTGAATGATTAGCTTGCAAGGAATTAATTCTCTTGGGAATTAATTCAATTTGATTTAAGCTTTGAGAATTAAGCCTTTGAATTAATTCGTGTTGAATGCTAGTAAGGAATGATAATTCAAAACTTTTTAATACAGAATTGAACTTTTTGGGAATTAATTCTCAATAGAATTAATTCGTTCGAAGCTCTGATTGCAAATATGTATTTTTTGTATGTATTTTAACAATATTTTAACCCCTAAATCCATTTTAGTAACTTTCATTTCAATAATTAAGCCATTCTGTAATTAACAATGTAAGAGGCTTGATACATTAAGCGAAGCCGCTAAATTAATGTATGGAGTTTGTAATCCCTAAGCCCGTGCGAAGGCTGGCTACGCAGAAAAAAAATTTAAGCAACAAAAATTTTTTTTTGGTGGCCTTTTTTTTGTTTTAAAACGCATCAGGACGGTTTTTTGGACCTAGAGGGGCCCAGGGACCTAGCTTTATTTTGTTTTCCTTTTTAATTACCTTTAATTTAAGTACCCACACAAACCTACAGGTGGGAGGGGCTGTTTTTGGCTCCAGGGGGGCCGTGGCCCAGTCCTCTTAGATCTTAATTTCGGGTTTTTTCTTTTTTAATTCCAGAGGGGGTCTAATTTTTTCCCCCCCAAAATATTTGTGTCCCGTAAAGTGCAATGTTGCCTAAATTAATGTCGCATTTGCTATTAATATAAGTGTGATAAATTGGTGTATATTAAGCTCAATTGTAGAATTTGGTTATTACACCCCTACATGCATATCGTTTGTTTATTTTTGGTATGACCCAAAGACCATTCACTTTGTTTTAAGAAAAAAGAAAAAGAAACTTCTCATCAACTTTACTAAAAATCTACACGCATGCAAAAAATTCCCGTGTGTAAAATTATGCAATCATGCTTGGTAATTTTTTTTCTATAGAGTTTTAACATTTTTCGCAAGCCTTGTTTTGTTTTCCTCTGTCAAAGCTAAAATTTCATATTTATGTTGTTACCAAATATTACCAAGTTTGCTTGGCACATTGCAAGAAGAGCTTCGAAGAATGAAATCCTTTTCGAATGAATTCTCAAAAAAATTAATTCAATTTTCATAGTCAGTGAATGCATTCGATTGCATGAATCAACAATGAATGCATTCCTTGGAATTCATTCGATTGAATGAAAAAAATAAATGCATTCGATTTCCACTGCGAATGCAATCGATTTTTTAAATAGATAGACCAAAACGGAACCAAATATTTGTCCATAGTATCGCGGACTCTCTTTACATACGATGGCCCAAATGGTCCATAATTTTGAATCCCAAAAAATTGGTGTTCCCGAAAATTTTAAAAATGCACTTATCAACTTCCTACACGACAAAAAGTGTGAAGAGTGTTGGCGATACTATGGAAAAAAATTGGCTCCGTTTTGCTCTATCTTGGTTAGTTTTTTTAAGTTTTTTATGCAATGAATGAATAAGATATTCGATTTTTCAAATTGAATGAAAAGAAAATCGATTGCATTCGCAAGTGAATGCATTCGATTTTTAAAAGTCGAATGAAAAAAAAATCGAATGCATTCGCTATTTATGAATCGAAAGAGTCTAAATTAAATTCATTCAATTCGCTAGAATGTGATTGAAGAATACAATCACTAAATTTTCATTCAGAATGCCAAATTGAATTAAAGAATGAAATCCTTCGAAGCTCTGATTGCAAGTACTTTTACACATTATGCTAAACTACTTGTTTATTATGGATTTATTTTTGTAAAAACTTGGTAAGTTTTTGCATGGGCATGTAAAGGTGGCCTAATCCATGTACGAAAAAATTTGCAGTTCATGTAAACTAGTTCAATTGAACTAGTTATACCCTCCACTCTGGTGACAGAGGGTATATATAAGTTTGTCATTCCGTGTGTAACACATTGAAATGTTGGTTTAGGATATGTATTCATGATCCTTGATCGATTTTAATTCGATCTAGCGATGTCCGTCTGTCTGTCTGTCTGTCTGTCCGTCTGTCTGTTGAAATCACGTTTTTGGCAATAATCCGGAACCAGGGTTGTCAGATTTTTTTTACGCTCATCGCCAAATCGGATGTCAAAAATCGCCAGAAATCGCCAAAAACTCATATTTTCAGTTTTTGTTAAAAAAATAATTATTTTTATTTAAAAAAATATATTTTGTTTTCTTTATAATGGCTAGAAAATAATAATACTCAAAAATCGCCAAAATCCTCGAAAAATACATAAAAATCGCCAAAAGTATTTTTTTTTTTGTTTTTATATTTTTTTACTTCAAACGGTAATTTATAAATTACTGCATTGAAAAATTTTGCTAATTACTTCTAAAATCTGTCTATAGGCAATAAATTTCACTCAAAATTCATTTATTCTTGTTTTCTGCTCAAATGCAAAAACCACAATCGATCCATGATAATCGGTCTTGAATATTTCTTAATTTTCTTTCGCTATTTTTACTTAACAACAGTGTAAAATTTTTGACTCTCCTGGACACTGGACAAATTTCCCAAATGTTTTTTGTTTTAATTCATAAAGAGCCACTTAGAAGATCAGACTTGTAGAAAGTCTGTCGAAAATGTTAAAAAAAAGTTTTAACTGTCTAAGCGCAGCAAAAGTAAATAAAATTTGATAATTTGAAATAATGGCTCTACTAATCTTTTGAAAATATTCAGGAAATAATTTGACAAAATCGCCAAAGAAATCGCCAATCATTTTGTAAATCGCCAAAAAATCGCCACGTCGCCAAATCGAAAAACTCGTCGCCAAACACATTTCAAAATCGCCACGTTTGGCGAGAAATCGCCATATCTGACAGCCCTGTCCGGAACCGATTTAAACGTTTGGGGTACCAAAAGTTGCGTAATTCTCCTAGGCGAACCTGATGTATTTTTTTTTTAAATCGGTTAAGTATTTTAAAAGTTATGAGTGAAAATATAAAGGTACCTCTAAAATTATGCTGAATTTTACATAAAAAAAATGCTATAACTTGACACCTGTTGAATGAATGTGAACGAAACTTGGAATTTAATGTAATTTTA
This sequence comes from Pegoplata infirma, assembly GCA_963921195.1. Taxonomy (NCBI): domain Eukaryota; kingdom Metazoa; phylum Arthropoda; class Insecta; order Diptera; family Anthomyiidae; genus Pegoplata; species Pegoplata infirma. Next base: position 408,938 of record OY992540.1, on the reverse strand, counting down.
AATTTAAACTTTTAAAAGTTGCGGAATTTTCCTAGGCAGAACTGATGAATTTTTTTTTTTTAAATCGGTTAAGTATTTTAAAAGTTATGAGTAAATTTCTGAAAAAACTCTTACAATTAGCTGTTTTCAACATAACCCTAAATTAACTCATATTTTGTGTAGATACATAACAAAGAAAACGGAAATGAAAAAAAATGAGAAAAAGGAAAAAAATCTTTACAAAAAACTCTAAAATATGTAAAACAAAATCTAAATTTAATAAAAAACAAGTAAGAGTGTTAAATTCGGCTGTGCCGAATCTTTTATACCCTCCAACATGTAAAAAAAAATCAGGGGCGTATTTTTTTGGGAGGGGGATTCGGCGGGGCAGTGGGGGACACCTCCCCCTCTCGAAAAATGTTTACTAATTTATTTGTTATGCTTTTTGCACTAAAGTAATACAATTTTATCATTATTTAAACTATTTTTTATATCCACGCCCTAAAAAGGGGGCGGGCAAAAAAAAGGTCCGATTTTGCCCATTTACGAACTTAACCTGCCTAGGACCATAAGACATATTCGTGCCAAACTTAACGAGTCTAGCTATTTTATTTTGGACTGCATCGTGTCTTATACAGACGGACGGACGGACGGACATACGGACATTCTAGAAAAGTCTTAGAATCGATCATAGATCAATAATATATATACTTTATGGGGTCCCCGACCGATATTTCGATGCGTTACAAACGGAATGACAAAGTGAGTATACCCCCATACTGTAGTTGGAGGGTTTAAAAAGTTCGTTAATTAATAATAAAAAAAATTGAGTTATTTTTATGTGCATAGCATGTGTGTGTGTGTACATTTTTTTGCTTCGTCATATTAACGGTGTTGCCAGACTTTTTTTTTGGCTTTGTCGCCAAATTGGATGTAAAATATCGCCAAAATTAAATTTTGTTCAGATTTTTTATAAAAAAAAATATTTTCATTTCAAAAAAATAAATTTTGTTAAATAATAAAAGACAGAAATAAACTTTATGCCAAAAATCGCCCAAATCCTGAAAATTTTTTAAAAGTCACAAAAAGACAATTTGTTTAATTTGTATTCCCTCTACTCTAGTGATAGAGGGTATATATAAATTTGTCATTCCGTATGTAACACATCAAAATATTGGTCTAGGGCCCCTTAGGGTATATATATTTATGATCATCGATCGATTTTAAGTCGATTTAACCATGTCCGTCTGTCTGTCTGTCTGTCTGTCTGTCTGTCTGTATGTCCGTCAGTTGAAATCCTGTTTTCGGCAATAATCCGGAACTGATTTAAACGCTTGGGTACCAAAAGTTGCGAAATTCTCCTGGTCATAGGGTTATATATGTATTTTAAAAGATATGAGGTAAAATGTAAAGGTACCCAGGCAGAAACTGCCAACCGTTCCAAAGAAAAAGTCTCGGCAAAGCACTTTATTTTTTGTGTTAAAGGTAGTATGAATTCGAAAAAGTGCTTTGCAAGCGCTTTGCCAATGTTTTTCTATTTAAATCCGTTCAAAGTATAAATTTTTTATTAAAATTTATTAATTTTCGTAAAAATTGGAATACTTATTTTTTATTTCCCCGCAGGATAAGTGGCCGGTCCTTGATAGTTCTCGTGATATGTCACTTAGACACACCTTTTATATAAAAACACCTGTTTCTTTTGTGAGGAAGTGTCTTAAACTCCGGATACATCACATGTGCAATGTCACTGGGCCACGATTCGGGTCAACACACCACTTTTTTTTCGGGACTTTTCCAAAAATTTTCCTAGAAGCATTTTAAATAAATTTTTTATTCCAAATCGCAAAGAAAACTGCAAACAAATTTTTCCGGGACTTAGTTTTCTATTTCAAAGTTTGTTAAAAAAATTTTTATCCTAATAAATTAGTCAATAAATTTTTTATCCTAATTTAATAAATTTCTTTATTCAAATAAACACCAAAAAAAGTTGTGTCTTATGGACTTATACAATTTTGATACGTCCCATTTTGTTGTTCTAAAAGTGCTATAAAGTACCATATTATTTGTTTTTAAACCGCTTTCAAAGCGCTTTAAAATAGCAACGGCATACCGTTTACCGTGGTTATCATTTTGGACGCTGGGGGAGTACTAAACTGTGATGCTTTCCCAGCACACAAGCGACCATAAAAGGTACTTTGCCAGCGCTTTCCCGTTCGTATTTTTCTGCCTGGGTACATCTAAAATTTTGCTGTATTTCACAAACAAAATTTCTATAACTTGATAACTGTTAAATGTATGTGAACGAAATAAGAAACATAATGTTATTTTATCATTCTTAACTCTCACAAAAAAAAAATTGGGCGGAATCGCACAATGGGGCGTGGCACCTGACATGTAATCCAAAATTTTAAAATATTTTGAACATAAATTAGAAAAGTTTTAATTTCCTTGAAAAAAGAAACTGTTTTACAAAAAAAGTAGTAGGATGAGATTAGATTTTTCGTATGTATTCCCATTCAAGTGGGTTTTGAAGTAAATCAAAGCTAATAAATAATAAATAATAACTATTCATAAAGTTCGAATAGGTTTTTCGAAAATATCGAATGTGTCTTCCCGAGTAAAAAAAATTTAATATGATCTTATATACTTTTATATATTCATATTATTTCATATATGATCATGTGTGACACTATGTCTTGCGAGATAAATTTATATAATAAATTTTGATGTGCGATTTTTTTAAGATATCGCCATACATAATTATATGTTGCAACATCTGGTCCCATGCATCATTCCAAATTTCTAAGTGTTTTATATAAAATTTTATATGCCTCCATTATTTTTTAATTTTTACAAGTTTTTTCCAAGAACATATTTTTATCGAAAATATTTGCAACGTGTTTGATATAAAATTTCATATGACTTAATATTTTTTTATTTTTCTAAGATTTTTCGAAGCACCACTTTTTTATCACGAATATTTTCTAAGTGTTTTATATAAAATTTTATATGACTCCATTTTTTAAATTTTTTCTAAGTTTTTTTCAAGGAACATTTTTTTTTTATCGCAAATATTTTCTAAGTGTTTTATATAAAATTTTATATGACACAATTTTTTAAAATTTTTCTAAGTTTTTTCAAACACAAATTTTTTTGAAAATATTTTCTAAGTGTTTTATATAAAATTTAACATGACTCCATTTTTTTAAATTTTTCTAAGTTTTTTTCAAGAACAACTTATTTTTATTATTTTAATTTTTCAACTTTTTATTAAAAACTAAAAAAAAAACATCCGGTTTATAAAATTGTATAAATTTTAATATAATTGGATATAATTTTATATCATTGGATTAGACCAAAACTCGTATCAAAGTCGATATAAAGTTATATAAACTGATATTATTAGATATTATTCGATCAAATCTTATGAAACCATTTTTCGTATAAGATTATATCAAAATAGACACGAACCCATATTAAATTATATATTGTGTCATATCAATTTTTTTACTCGGGTTTAGAAAATTTTTTATTTTTTGTAAATTAGAACATTATTAGAAAAGTTTTAATTTCCTTAAAAAAGAGAAACTAATTTACAAAAATAGTAGTAGGATCGGATGAGATTATTCCAATGTTGGCAATCGATACCCTTTCAATACCGTTATCCGTTTAAAAACCCTTTAAATTGAATACCGGTACCAATACCAATGCCGAAACTCAGTTTTGGTATCGGATACCGGTATCCAAAAACCTTTTCCTTCGGTATCGGTACGTACCGGTATTCAAACGGTTTTTCTTAAAAACCATGTTATTTTTACAAAAAAAAAAAATTAATAGAAAATTTATAAATTTTTTGGTTTTTGTAAATGAAAAATCGTACCAAATGCCTCACCAAAGTCTCATAAAAATCAAAAAAATCTTTTGGCACCCACATCGTGAATTAAGTAAAAATTTCAAAAAAGCCATACTTAAACCGCGATGCGAGAGAAAAGAAAATGATTGATTTTCACGAAATTTTTATGGATTCATTCAAGGGTTTTTCGTGAATTTTCGAGATAAAAAAACACGCTAACTTTCGAAAGGGAATCCTGAGGATGCTGAAGCTTGGCATATATATTTGCCGTTTCCCTGGCCTATTTCGTATTGAATTTCAGCGAAATTGGTCCAGTGGTTCAAAAGTTATTAAGAAAACCGTGAATTTCATATTGGTTTCACCATAAATTCACTTGTTGAAAAAACCGTTAAACCAGCTTTAAAAAAATGTATGAGTCAGGAAAATATTTTACAAAGTATTCTTGTCACTCACAAAAATTTTTATACTAAAAAAAACTTACACTCGAAAAAAAATTTACACTCAAAAAAAAAGTTGTCATTTTTTTTTTTTTTTTTTTCAAAAATGACTAAAAAAAGATTTTTACTCAAAATAAAATATTTCTACTCAAAATTGTTAATTTGATTCACGTAAGAAAATTAACTTTTACATTGTGGAGGGTATTGATTGATTCGTCCAAGTCGAATTTAACTTTTCTACTTGTTTTTACAAATTTTTTTAAAGTTTTTATACGTTTTTTTACATTTTTAGCATTTTTTCGATAATACCGGTACGTACCGGTATTGACGTTTCGGTATCGGTAATACCGTAACTGATTCAACTCAAATACCGTAACCGATACCGATACCGAAATAAATTAAAAAACAATACCAATACCGATATCGATACCGTTATTCGTTTCGATTGCCAACCTTGGATTATTCCCATTTTAGTGGGTTTGAAATAGAGATGGGAGCTGGTCACGTGATTTGCATGATTCACGTGAATCACGCGTGAGATTGAGTGATTTTCATTTCAATCACGTGATTGTGAGTGAGCGTGAGTTGAAAAAAATCTGAGTGAGTGATTAGTGAGTGAGTCATTTATTTTTCGCGTGAGTTTGCGTGATTAGATTTTTTGGTTTGCCCAATTTTTTTTTATTTTTTTTTTTTAATTTTTTTTTCGAGTTTTTTTTTTTTTTTGTAAGAAAATTTTGCGTTACTCACGCGTGAGCATGATTGAATCTGGCGTGAGTCACGCGTGATTGTGAGTTACGCGTGCGTGAGTGATTAGTGAGTGATTCGATTATTTTTTGCGTGAGCGTGACTGAGTGTGAGTCAAAATCCACTCACGCGCCCATCTCTAGTTTGGAATAAATGAATAAAAAAAAAAATAGGTAAAAATAGAACAAACTTTTTTGTTTTTTAAATCATTACATTGGTGGAGGGTATTTAAAGATTCGGCACAGCCGAATATAGCTTTCTTACTTGTTCGATCAACAACTCTATTTTCAAGCGTCTATGCAAATGAGCGTGTGAAGAAACAAACTATAGGTTGTAAGTGACTGCTGACGTTTTACGTCAACACACGAAGACTCTGAGGTCCATTGTGATACCACGGGGGAAAAACTATATATGGGGCAATCCATGTCAAATCAGACACTTTGAATTTTTTTTTTTTAGATTTTCCCAATAGTTTATAAAGGGTACTAAGAAATCCTTTGAAGAAAAACTCTTTCGTGGTTCAAAAATTGGTAGTTTGTTCCTTTACTCAAACTTCTTTTACTCATAACTTCTTCAATAATGGTCCAAATTTCAAATTTCTTTTTTTTCGAAATTTTTATTTTTTTACGTACTTTAAAAAAACAAAATCCCAAAAAATTCTTAAAAGCGCTCTAGTATGCGATTTTTAAGTTTTCAAATTTAAATCTCATTTTTGAAAATGTTTGTACTCTTCGATTTTTTTGAAATTTTTTTGTGTAAAACTTTTATCGATTCTACAAATTTTTTGCCCAGTAGGATCATGGGATAACGATTATTACTAGTAGTATTTTTTTAAATTTTTTGAAAAAATGTTATTGTAATTTTCCAATCTTAAAATCAATTCTATGCTCCAATGGTGCGTCATAGAGGGGTAATTTCCTAGACCGACCCCCAATTTGCTCCAACCGCTCTAACTGACCTAGTAGTGCCCCTAAAGCAACAAAATGTATGACCGACCCACAATATTTTTTTCGTCAAAACATTTTCTCCAGTGTTGCCATATATTTTTTTGAAAAAACTTTTTATTTTTGAAAAAAAATCTTTTTTTTTGTGAAAAAATCTTTTTTTTTTACAAAAGTATTGAAATAATAGAAAATTAATACATATTTATGTATTTTCAATTAATTTTTTATATCAAGTGTAAAAAAAAAATAATAAAAAAAGAACCCAGCGTTCGTTTGGAGCTCGAAAAGACTCATAAAAGAGTTCTTAGACGTTCAGAAAACATAATAATATGAGTTTTTTCTCCTTTCAAAATGGTCCCTTCTTCTGAGCGATCTTATAATATAGTAATAATAATAATAATTTTGATCCAATGATCAGTTTTTATTTAGTTTTACCAATTTAATTACAAATCAGTTTTAATAATTATTTAGCCCTAACCGAGAACTGGTTACAATGACCGTCGTCTCGTTGTATCGATGTCGACCAAGGATTTAGTGGGAATCGAACCCACGACCCCTGTTTCATAGACTAGCACGCTACCAACTAACCTACAGGGGCCTTATATGACTCATAAAAGATTCTGAAAAATATATGTTCATATTCTTTCCTGAGTCATTTGACTTTTTTATGAATATTCAAAAAAATACATTTTGAATTTTTTACATATCCATAATTAAGAGTCAAATATCTCATATTTCCATAGAATAAAGCCGTATTTAATTGTAACCGTTTACATAGGCTGAAGAACGAACACGATAAGACAACTCAATAGTGATTCTGAATCGGTCGATATACTAAAAGGTTGGTCTAGGACAAATGTTTCGGGTATTTACAAAAATAACAAGTAAGAGTGTTAAATTCGGCTGTGCCGAATCTTTTATACCCTCCAACATGCAAATAAATAAAAAAAAAAATTGCAGGGGCGTCTTTTTTTTTTGGGGGGGGGTCGGTAGTGGTAATTGGGGGGCACAATTCCTCTCGAATAAGTGTTAAAAAAAATAATTCTTATGCTTTTTGCACTAAAGAAATACAAATTTATCATTATATAAAAAAAAAATTATTCCACGCCCATAAAAGGGGGGGGGGGCGGACCGTAAAACGATTTTTTCTAATTCTGTGGGTCCAAATGCAGGACCTTGAACTTCTTGTAGCATTAAAATGTTGGATTTGTTAAACAAAAACACAAAAAATCATGTAAAAATATTGTATTTTTCAGAGGTTTGTTTAGTTCTTCAAGGGGGAACTTTTTTTCCCCTGGTCCGATTTTGCCCATCTCCGAACTTAACAAGCCTATGAACATAAGACATATATGTGCCAAATTTCAGGAGTCTACCACTTTTATTTTGGACTGTATCGTGTCTTCCACAGACGGACGGACGGACAGACGGACATCGCTAGAATGTCTTAGAATCGATCACTGATCAATAATATATATACTTTATGGGGTCCTACACCGATATTTCGATGCGTTACACACGGAATGACAAAGTGAGTATACCCCCATACTGTAGTTGGAGGGTATAAAAACGGATGACTTTTTTTTACCAATTAAGAAAAACTTGAAAAACTTTATTATTTTCCAAAAATCTTGTTTTTTTAGAAAAAATCTTGAAATCTTTTTAGCACCTCAAAAAACTTGCAAAAAAAGGGAAATCTTTATATATGGCAACACTGCACCTACCCTCTATCTTTAACTGTCGGTCCCCATACATTTTTTTTTTATTTTTTGTAAATTTGTTTTATTTAATCAGCTTCTGCCGGTCCAATGGTGTGTCCGAAAGGGGTCATTAGTGAGACCGACCCCCATTTATTTTTACCCTACAACATTTTTTTAAAACATACCTACGCCCTATCTCCAATCCCTAGTTATTTAACATGACTTTAAAAATCGACGATAGTCAACTATCGTTTTACGGGATAACAGTCCTGGATTTGATTTTTTTTTTTTTGCTTAGTCCAAATTCAGACAGGGCAATTTTAATTGCCGCAATTCTGATTTTATAGTGTATCGGAGAGAGAGGGAAGAATCTTACTTCTCTCTCTGATACACTAAAAAATCAGAATTGCCGCAATTAAAATTGCCCAATGTAAATTCGGTCTTACACGTAGAAATTATCTAATACTAATTTGACAGTTTTTTTCCTCATACAATTTTTAAACCTCAAATATGATGGGATAACGTTAGCAAAAAAATCTAGCTTTTGCTTTGTAATAAAGCCCAAATTAGTTAAAGGAATGGCACAAACTTTATAATCGTATGTTTTGAGGTGTTAGATCTCATTTGACCTCTGGGCGTGAATCTGAGTTTGGGAATCAGTGGTTTAGAATCTAAGGATTTTCTGTTAAGTGTTATTGCTTACAATTTCTACCTGTTTCTGTTTTTCCTCCATTGCTTTTTGCTTCAGCTCGTCAAACTGTTTTCTTTCTTGCAGTCGTTTTTCTGAGTTTAAATTGAAAGGACACTGTTGTATTACGTGGGATTTCTTTTTAGGAATAAATGGCTTTTCCTTTAAAATGGTAAGAGGACGAGGCTCAAATTTTTGTGGCTGGTTTTTAAGATTCCACTCGTCCAACTGAAAAATAAAAATCAGTGAATTAATTTGTCTTTTATTTAAAATACACAGAAGTACCTTTTTTCTTCGTTTCTCATCAGCTTCACGAGAATTTTTGAGAACTTTTGGTGTCACGGGCAATGTGACAAGGTGCACTGGTTTGTGCTTTTGTAATTGTTCGTGATAGGCCGTAAACTTGGGAACTGGACGTGAATGAAATTCGCGTTTTTTACGATCCTCTTCCGCTCTGCAGCGTTCGGCTTCTTCACGGTTACGCCGATAAATATCTTTTATCAAATATGCCTGTGGCGGTGGTGGCATTACTTTGCAAACTGCACCTTTAGATGATGCTGATGAAATTGTTTTTTTGATGGACCACTGATTTGCCAAGTTCACATTAGATTTTGTATTTTTAGATTCTTGGCTTTGTGGCGCTCTGACAATTTTATTCGGCGATTTTCCAATTTCTTGTTCTTTTTCTTCCAATTCTTTTTTAACAGCAACCGGAGAAGTTAATTTTTCTTTATTTTTCTGGCATTTTTTACCTAAAGAGGGTGATGAATAGTTTTCTTCAATTCTTACATCGACCGGCGAACTTGAAATCAAATTTTCCTTATTTTCATCATTATTACACTCATTATTATCAAGAGAAGCATTCAGTTCCGTTTTTACTAGGGCAAAGAGTATAAGAAATTGCAATACTTTAATTAAATAAAAAACATAATATAGTTTGCTTACCTATTGCTTGTTGCAAGAACTCCATTTCATCTAGTTTCTCGTGTTCAAAATGTTTTTCAGCTAAAAGAAAAGAATTGATATTAACGGAGCAAATTTCGCATATTTATTAGTAGTATCATATACTCTTGTTTTTACTTACAAAAAAAATTCTCAGAATGATTTAAGTTATTGTTGCCCACATCAATGTTGTCCCAATCGTATTCTGCTGATGTCTTTAGCATTTTAACATTTAAATAATTCATTTTTGAACTCCTTACTCGAAAAACGTATTTTTGTTCTTGTGAATTATAATAAGCACAATAAATTTCAAGTGTAAAAACAATACAAAATTTTTTCGCGCGGTAGTTTTTAGGTTTTAAAAAATCAGTTGAAAATAAAATGCAAACAATGTGCATAAACAAAGCCAAACAAAGAGAGAAGACTATATTTTGTGATTAAAGAAAGAGAAGTACATACATTTTGTATGAGAGATTAATCACAATTGGAGCGGGAAGCGGAAAAACGCGTAAAAAATCGCGCGATTAATTTACCCGCTGTCTACACCTGGGAGAAATACTGAGATATTTGTATCTAGAAACGTCAAAATCAATCGCAAAGAAATTTTTCTCAGGTGTGGACTAAATATTAGTCTCAGTATTTGATCTCATCAGATAGTTGTTATGAGATATCTCATAACAACAATCTGATGAGATTGGATGAGATCAAGTGTCAAATTCACTTACCCGCTGTCTACACCTGGGAGAAATACTGAGATATTTGTATCTAGAAACGTCAAAATCAATCGCAAAGAAATTTTTCTCAGGTGTGGACTAAATATTAGTCTCAGTATTTGATCTCATCAGATAGTTGTTATGAGATATCTCATACGCACCATCTACACGTGGGAGAATTTTTTCATGAAAGCAGAGATAACGTCGGCAGAGAAACAGTAGGGAAATTTCAGCATTTATCTCAATATCTAGTGGTGTGGAAAACGAGCTGCAAATGCTCTTGTGAAATTTCATAATTTACAATCAGCCGTGGAATAACTATATATGTTATTCATCATAAATATATGTTCAATCTATTATTGAAGTACATACATTTGTTTATACACTTATTTTTTAATGATTTATTTTATTATTCCTTTTTTCGACGCCATTTGCTTTAAAAAACAATTGTAAACATACAAATATAAGTGAATTTGACACTTGATCTCATCCAATCTCATCAGATTGTTGTTATGAGATATCTCATAACAACTATCTGATGAGATCAAATACTCAGACTAATATTTAGTCCACACCTGAGAAAAATTTCTTTGCGATTGATTTTGACGTTTCTTGATACAAAAATCTCAGTATTTCTCCCAGGTGTAGACAGCGGGATAACAACAATCTGATGAGATTGGATGAGATCAAGTGTCAAATTCACTTATATTTGTATGTTTACAATTGTTTTTTTGGAGCAAATGGAGTCGAAAAAAGGAAAAATAACTCATTAAAAAATAAGTGTATAAACAAATGTGTGTACTTAAATAATAGATTGAACATATATAAATGATAAATAACATATATAGTTATTCAACGGCTGATTGTAAATTATGAAATTTCACAAGAACATTTGCAGCTCGTTTTCCACACCACTAGATATTGAGATAAATGCTGAAATTTCCCTACTGTTTCTCTGCCGACGTTATCTCTGCTTTCATGAAAAAATTCTCCCACGTGTAGATGGTGCGTTAAATTAGGCAATAATCACAATTGGAGCGGCAAGCGGTTTTCCGCTATTGGGAGGTATGAATAAAATCTACACGCAAAAAAAAACTTGTGTCGGAGTGAGCAAAAATCTGGCATAATTTTACCAAAAATATGCTAAAACTACAACCGACGAAGTAGTTTTCGTAATTTAGCCAAAACACTTATGTAAAAAATTTTGAAGAAAATGCTAATGCTATTTAAGCAAAAACTTGGTAAAATATACCAAAATAAATATGGTGAATATACCAAAATTATTAGAAAAGGTGACTAAAAATAATGCTAAAAATTACCACATTTATGCTAAAATAATTTTTCTATAAAATTTTTGTAAAAATTTGTATATTTGTTGAATTTAAAATTTTCACAGAATAAATCCATATTAATATAATAAATGTTGTGTAGGATTTTATTTACCACCGACCAACTGACCCTTTATGTACAATTTTCTCCAGTGACTGCTGTCTACGCTTTTTCTTGAAGTGAAGGATCCGCTATAGCTTCACGAATTTATTTAAAAGCATCCTGTAAAAATAGAAAATTATTACAAAACATAAATTTTTAATTTAAAAAACTAGTAAATCCCATTGGTCTTTTGGTTAGGAGGAACACTTACTTTGTGATTCCATTTGTAACTCAACAAAACAGGTCTGTACTCCATTGGCTTTGCTATATAAATGAGTTTTTAGGTTTTAATTTTATGACTAAAGGGAGGAATGGTGCCCACGCTTTTTATTGTAGTGAAGGATTCGCCATAGCTTCAAAAATTTATTTAGCAGTACCCTGTAAAAATAGAAAATTATTACCAAACACTAATTTTTAACTAAAAATCTATTAAACCTTATTGGTGTCTTCGGAATAGGGGTATACTCACTTTATCATTCCATTTGTAATTCATTGAAACAAACGTCTGGGACTCCATTGGTTTTGCTAAATGAATGGTGTTTTAAGTTATGACAGCAAAATTAACTTTAGCATTTTTTTTATCTTACATTTATTTATCTTTTAAAAAACTAATTATTTATTTTTATTTATTAATTTATTTTAATTTTATTTATCAATTTCCTTTTTACGTTTTTATAGCACAAAAAATAAACGATCGACGCACACAAAAATACAAAATGAATATGGCGGTCTGTGTTTGTTTTTTTGTTGTTGTTGTTTTCTTTCGATAAATTTTTGTGCAAGTAATTTGCGTTATTGTGCAAGCTACTTGGTTATTTTGCATAAAAAACTAATTATGTTACTTTAACATCGACACAGACTAATACAGACTCGACATAAGTGACAGGTGTCAAAAAAGTATTCTTGAACCATATGGTTAATTTTTTCAAATTATTCTACGAATTAGGTTAGAAAGAGAAAACTGATATAACGCGCCATAAGAAAAATGGATGCCAGATCGGTTTTTGTTGTTTCACTCACTCCTAAGTCGTAGAAAGTGTTGCCATGTTAGCGTAAAACGGACTAAAAACCGCTGTGTTTTCTCCTAAAATCGCTTAGTTTTTCCCCATTTTTTCTTATAAAACTCTACTGTCGAGTCTGTATTTAGTCTGTGACATCGACACAGACTAATACCAAATTCGCTTTAATGTTTTTAAACATGTTTAAACACTTAAACATGTTTAAATTTAAACTTGTTAAGGTACATAAACATGTTCAAGTTCTTAAACTAGTTTAAAAATATGTATGTGAATATGGCATAATACAGACTCGACATAAGTGACAGGTGTCAAAAAAGTAATTCTGAACCATATGGTTAATATTTTCAAATTATTCTACGAATTAGGTTAGAAAGAGAAAACTAATATAATACCAAATTCGCATTCATTTTTTTAAACATGTTTAAGCAGTTAAACATGTTTATGAACCTTAACAAGTTTAAATTTAAACATGTTGAAGTGGTTAAACATGTTTAAAAAAATGAATGCGAATTTGGTATAACGCGCCATAAGAAAAATAGATGCCAGATCAGTTTTTGTTGTTTCACTCACTCCTAATTCGTAGAAAGTGTTGCCATGTTAGCGTAAAACGAACTAAAAACCGCTCTGTTTTCTCCTAAAATCGCTATTTTTCCCCTCATTTTTTCTTGTAAAACTCTACCACAGACTAAATACAGACTCGACAGTAGAGTTTTATAAGAAAAAATGGGGAAAAACTAAGCGATTTTAGGAGAAAACACAGCGGTTTTTAGTCCGTTTTACGCTAACATGGCAACACTTTCTACGACTTAGGAGTGAGTGAAACAACAAAAACCGATCTGGCATCAATTTTTCTTATGGCGCGTTGTATCAGTTTTCTCTTTCTAACCTAATTCGTAGAATAATTTGAAATTATTAACCATATGGTTTTAAAATACTTTTTTGACACCTGTCACTTATGTCGAGTCTGTATTAGTCTGTGACTCTACTGTCGAGTCTGTATTTAGTCTCTGACATCGACATGCATAATTTTAGCAAAAATTTGGTAAAAAAATTTTTTTAGTATGAAAAAAGTTTTACCAATTTTATTTTAAGAAATTACTTGATTTAGTATTCCAAAAAAAATAAACAAAGCAAAGACTCAGCACGAAAAAGTAAAAACTTGATTTGATATGAATAAAAACAAAAAATTTAAGTATTTGCTCCAAAAAATTTAGTCTGCTCTAGAGTAGACTAAGAATCTTAAATTTCGCGAAAAATAAGAATTTAGCGAAATTTTTTAAATTGTATAAACATAAAAACATAAACAAATAATCACGTAAAAAAAACACTCACGGACTCCCACTCAAGAAAAAATCTTATTCACAGTTTTGAAAGATTTTTCAAAATTTCAAAAATCTCAAAATTTTCAGCAAAATTTTAAGTGCAGCGATATTTTTTTTTTGCTTTTTTCGGGACAAAATCTCAAGTTAAGCCAAATTATAAATTTTTTTTTTGTTTTTTTTTTTTTGGTACGAAAGGGAAAATAATTCACACAAACTCACGCAAAAAAACCACTCACGCACTCTCACTCAAGAAAAAATCTTATTCACGCACACTTACTCACGCAATTTTTTCTCCACTCACACTCACAATCATGTGAGTAAAATTGAATTCAGTCACACTCACGCGTGATCAAGCTCTAATCGGCTTGTGTGGCCATCTCTAGTTTAAACAGCATTAAACATTAATGTTAACAAAAAAACAACCAAAAAAGAGTGTTAAATAAAGCAAAAGGGAAACATTTAAAAATTTTGAAAATATAGTACTTCTAGATTTTACTTCCGAAGATTTTTATTCGTTTTGTTTCACATAAAAAAAAAATTGGGAAATGTAAAACAAATGTACTATTTTCGTTATAATTTTAAGCTTTTTGTTATTCGATTTTAATTTCGAATGAATACGTGAAAAATAGGAAGCCGAATTCGACTTCATGTGATTTGGAAAAATTCATGTGAATTGAAAAGTTGTGAACAGACCTTTAAAGATTTAATTCCCTAATTCAATTTCTTAAATCTGATTTAAAATAATTGAATTAATTCCCTGTTTCTATAAATCGAAAAGAATTAATTCTTTATTTAATTCACTTAATTTCATTGCAAAGAATTAATTCTTTGATTTGATTAAATTGAATTAATACATTTTGATTTGAATCAACTGATTCAAATCACTTTGATTTGAATCAACTGATACAAATCACTTTTGATTTAAATCAACTGATTCAAATCACTTTTGGTTTGAATCAACTTGATTTAAACTTTTTTCACTTAAATCAAACACTAAAAATGCACATTATAAAAATCTTATCATGTCTGATTGCGTTAAAGTCATTGGAATATCGTCAATTTTAAACACACGCCATCAATAAACAACACTCCAAATTGTACAGTTTTATTAAATGTGTACCTTTAGTCTAGAGTTGGGCGCTGGTCACGTGATTTGCTTGATTCACGTGAATCACGCGTGAGTGATTTTCATTTCAATCACGTGATTGTGAGTGAGTTAATTGAATTAATTCCCTGTTTCTATAAATCGAAAAGAATTAATTCTTTATTTAATTCACTTAATTTCATTGCAAAGAATTAATTCTTTGATTTGATTAAATTGAATTAATACATTTTGATTTGAATCAACTGATTCAAATCACTTTGATTTGAATCAACTGATACAAATCACTTTTGATTTAAATCAACTGATTCAAATCACTTTTGGTTTGAATCAACTTGATTTAAACTTTTTTCACTTAAATCAAACACTAAAAATGCACATTATAAAAATCTTATCATGTCTGATTGCGTTAAAGTCATTGGAATATCGTCAATTTTAAACACACGCCATCAATAAACAACACTCCAAATTGTACAGTTTTATTAAATGTGTACCTTTAGTCTAGAGTTGGGCGCTGGTCACGTGATTTGCTTGGTTCACGTGAATCACGCGTGAGTGATTTTCATTTCAATCACGTGATTGTGAGTGAGCGTGATTTGAAAAAAAAACTGAGTGAGTGATTAGTGAGTGAGTCATTTATTTTTTGCGTGAGTTTGCGTGATTAGATTTTTTGATTTGCCCAATTTTTTTTTAAATTTTCGTGAAAAATTTTTTTTTTAATTTTTTTTTTTTTTGGTAAGAAAATTTTATTGCGTGAGTGGATTTTGCGTGACTCACGCGTGATTGAATCTGGCGTGAGTCACGCGTGAGTGTGAGTAAGTTTTTTATTACTCACGTGAATAGTGAGTGAGCGTGAGTAAAAAAATATTGCGTGAGTGATTAGTGAGTGATCCGATTATTTTTTGCGTGAGTGAGTGTGAGTCAAAATCCACTCACGCGCCTATCTCTACTTTAGTCAATAACGAATTTGGCTCTTCAGCATAAAAATAACTTTAAATTTAACACAAAAACAATTAATGATTAACATTTTTATTATACACATACATTTCCATTATATCGAAAAGTCGTGCATTATCCCACCCTTAATATATATGTGCAAATTAATAAATGTTATATTAACCCATTCCTGCCTAATGGGTATTTAAATACCCAAAAAAGTGTTGATACTTAAAAAAATTTAGCGCGGGCTAGATGGAAGATATCGGGCTTATTCTTTTTTCATAAAAAAGAGAAGAGATTGGGCTAAATGCGAACATTTAACAAGATTTTTTTTGTTTTGTTTAACTTTTGTTTTTCACTGACAAAAATCGAAGATTTTTCTTAATCGAAAATACTCAGAAAAAGTGCACCCAAAACGGGATGCAAGGGGGTAAGGACAATTTTGGTTTTCGCGAAAATTTATTGGAGTTATTTTGACACCCAATAGAAACTTTTTAGACCCCTTTCAGCTCAAACAAAAAATAAAAGTAAAAAATTACACGGCCTAATACCCATGTCATATCTCAGGTCGGAGCTGAGGTAAATTTTTTTTTATTTTTTTTATCAACTTCTGTGGTCTTCCAGGCACACATATCAAAATTTCATCAAAATCGTACGAGCCGATCTATAGGCAGGCAGTAATGGGTTAAAGCAATGTCTTGTATTTTTGTGATTCCTATGCATGCGGGCATAGGCTAAAAAATGCAGCTTGTGCGCTGCCAATAAAATGCAACCGAGAGATCCAGTTCTTGCACAGATATTATTTTTTATGGCCAATCTATCAGAAACTGCCGGTGGAGCGAACAAAAAAATACTTTTGCAAATCCCATACATTTTTTGGGTGGTCTACTGAAGAGCCAAATTCGTTATTGACTAAAGTAGAGATAGGCGCGTGAGTGGATTTTGACTCACACTCACTCACGCAAAAAATAATCGGATCACTCACTAATCACTCACGCAATATTTTTTTACTCACGCTCACTCACTATTCACGTGAGTAATAAAAAACTTACTCACACTCACGCGTGACTCACGCCAGATTCTATCACGCTCACGCGTGAGTCACGCAAAATCCACTCACGCAATAAAATTTTCTTACCAAAAAAAAAAAAAAATTAAAAAAAAAATTTTTCACGAAAATTTAAAAAAAATTGGGCAAATCAAAAAATCTAATCACGCAAACTCACGCAAAAAATAAATGACTCACTCACTAATCACTCACTCAGTTTTTTTTCAAATCACGCTCACTCACAATCACGTGATTGAAATGAAAATCACTCACGCGTGATTCACGTGAATCAAGCAAATCACGTGACCAGCGCCCAACTCTAGACTAAAGGTACACATTTAATAAAACTGTACAATTTGGAGTGTTGTTTATTGATGGCGTGTGTTTAAAATTGACGATATTCCAATGACTTTAACGCAATCAGACATGATAAGATTTTTATAATGTGCATTTTTAGTGTTTGATTTAAGTGAAAAAAGTTTAAATCAAGTTGATTCAAACCAAAAGTGATTTGAATCAGTTGATTTAAATCAAAAGTGATTTGTATCAGTTGATTCAAATCAAAGTGATTTGAATCAGTTGATTTAAATCAAAATGTATTAATTCAATTTAATCAAATCAAAGAATTAATTCTTTGCAATGAAATTAAGTGAATTAAATAAAGAATTAATTCTTTTCGATTTAAGAAATTGAATTAGGGAATTAAATCTTCAAAGGTCTGGCTGCTGTCAAATAATTTTTGTCTACGGCATTGCCATGTCGGAAATTCGTGGCTATTTTTCGTGGCTAACCGAGCGCACTTAAATTTTTTGGGTGTAGTAAATTGTAGTAGGTAATCGAATGGAACTAAATATTATTTTATTTTGATGAAATTGAATAAAATAAAATTTTATTTTATTCAAATCAAAATAAATATCGTCGAACTATATTCAATAAATGCCAACTCGAAAAAGCTTACTGTTCAGGAGAGCTAAAAAACTAGTTATTTCGCATATTATTGCAAAAATAAACAATGTACCTTCCACAAGATGGTTTAAATATTCTAAACAATTTTTACCTATGCAAAAATTTTCATATTTTGCACTTGTTTGCGTATTTTTCAGAGATGGCATTTATTACTACATCAAAAAGCAAATATTTTTTTAGAGTTGGCATATTTTGTCGGAAAATAAAAATACATTTTTTTTGGAAAAATTTAAAAAAATTTTTTTTTTTTGGTTTTTGTTATCCTTAATACGGTAATTGCAAAAACTGAACAAAAAATTAAAAATCTTTGGATATTTTACAAAGTTACTAGCTCCGAAAGCCTTTTAATCTCAGGGTGGTCAACTTTGGCACTCTGTAACTCACGCTGTATTGCAATAGAGTCACTCCAAACTAGCTATTTTGAAAGCTTATATCATTATATCATTGACTTTATTTGCCCCATGCATAATGTTTCAATCTGATAAATAGTTTGAAAGTTATATAAATATCAGCAATTTTTTTTTTTGCAAACACTATTTACCGATATTTTCAAAATGGCAATATCTCGAGAACCAGTCATTAGATATCAAAATCTTTACAAGATTCGTGTTTAGCATGGCAAATGCAATAAGATATGTGGTCTAATTTTTTTAAAAAAATTTTTGGAAATTTACAATGGGAGTTGGCATTTATTTCCACCAAAAAAATATGTACTTTGAGTTAGCAGAATAACAAAAATGGATGTAAAACGACAACAAATTATTTTTTTGCTCTGAAATTTTTATGGCAGATAGGTATTACATAGGGGAGATATTTGCCATCGGAAACTCATTTCCGTCAAATTTGAGTTGGCATATTTTGAATATAGGTTCACGATATGTAAAATAAAAAAAACATTTTAGTTTTTGATAACCAACTAAAATATCAAAGTATTTTATTTTTTCCAAAAAATCCAAATAAAGGTATTCAGTAATGCAGCTTTGCTGTCGAGTTTGTATATAGTCTGTGACCCTACTGTCCATGCTTCATAAAATGTGTGCACTCAGAAAATTATGTAAGTTACTACATGTTATATGCTATTTACATATACCCCGAAATCCACATAAATTTGGATTTCAAATCCAATTAAAATCTATACCGTTTACATATGCTTTTTTGACATTTAGCGGGATTTTGTTTGTACTAACTCTGTATTTTCTTTTGATTTGTGTACAGGGTTGTTAGTTGGAAAATTACCCAATTTTATAAATATTTCTAAAAACAATGATTTCTCTTTGCCGGAGCCAATATTTTCAATCCCACTAACTAGTATATGTTGGGACCACAATATCAAAAAATGTGTTTTTATGTAGAGCTGCTTCTTTAAATGCAAGAAAATTAAAATTTTTGCCAAGTTTGGGGCCGCCACCATTGAGTGTTTTTCTTTGTTAGGAAGACCAAATTGGTCAACTAAATTGTGCGTTTACCATTTGCAATGGTAAATTTTAAATGAAACATTGTTAAACATTGTTTTTATTAATCTTTTAATAGTTTTAAAAAAATAAATTTTAATTGTTTTTTTACTTTATAAAAAACAACAACAGCTGATAAAAAATCGTGTGCAGCGTTGTAAAAAAAGCATTAGGGATGATTATTTTGGGAAAACCCATAGTTGTACAATTAAGTAGTAGAAATTTTTTTTGGATTTTAAATTGCGATTTTACGATTTTCCCAAAATCCAAGTTTTTTTTTGTATGGGATTTGACATTTGAAATCCAAAAAAGTAATTGGATTTACTTGGATTTTCATTGAAATCCCATTTTTTCTGGATTTCGAGGTATATGTAAATGGCATATTAGTTGTTTGTATATTTTACAGTAGTTAGTTGTTTTCAACAGGTCAGTTGTTTTTGTATGAAAAATGTCAAACAACTATTTCTGTTATATGATATTTACATATACCCCGAAATCCACATAAATTTGGATTTCAAATCCAATTAAAATCTATACCGTTTACATATGCTTTTTTGACATTTAGCGGGATTTTGTTTGTACTAACTCTGTATTTTCTTTTGATTTGTGTACAGGGTTGTTAGTTGGAAAATTACCCAATTTTATAAATATTTCTAAAAACAATGATTTTTCTTTGCCGGAGCCAATATTTTCAATCACACTAGTATATGTTGGGACCACAATATCAAAAAATGTGTTTTTATGTAGAGCTGCTTCTTTAAATGCAAGAAAATTAACATTTTTGCCAAGTTTGGGGCCGCCACCATTGAGTGTTTTTCTTTGTTAGGAAGACCAAATTGGTCAACTAAATTGTGCGTTTACCATTTGCAATGGTAAATTTTAAATGAAACATTGTTAAACATTGTTTTTATTAATCTTTTAATAGTTTAAAAAAAATTAATTTTAATTGTTTTTTTACTTTATAAAAAACAACAACAGCTGATAAAAAATCGTGTGCAGCGTTGTAAAAAAAGCATTAGGGATTATTATTTTGGGAAAACCCATAGTTGTACAATTAAGTAGTAGAAATTTTTTGGATTTTAAATTGCGATTTTACGATTTTCCCAAAATCCAAGTTTTTTTTTTGTATGGGATTTGACATTTGAAATCCAAAAAAGTAATTGGATTTACTTGGATTATCATTGAAATCCCATTTTTTTTTTTATTTCGAGGCATATGTAAATGGCCTATTAGTTATTTTAAGTCGTTTTTTTGAACAACTAACAAAAAAGTACTGTGATGTAGTAACAGTTATTTAAAGTAGTTAATTTTTTTTTTTTTTATCTCTGAAAAATTTTCAGTTTTTTTTACAAAAAATAAATTTTGTTTTTTTTTTGTATTTTTCACAACTTTAAAAAAAAAAAAAACTTGGAAAAAATTTGGTCTTCAATTTTTTTTTTTTTTTTGAAAAATTAAAAAAAAATTATATATTGATTATTTTTACTACATTTTAGTGTTATTGACTACAAATGTAAGTAGTTTTTACTACATAAGTCAGTTGTTTTTTTTCAGTTAAAATAACTAACATTGTTAGTTAATTTAACTGAAAGAGTAGTTGACCCCAAAATAACTTACAAAGTAGTTATTTTAACTGACATTTTCAGTTGATTTTACTAACATAATTTTTTGAGTGTGCAACTTGTCTAAAACAAGTGGTACTCGACTTGATGTATTGTTTTTTGGAGTGTTATTTGTTAAAGCTACATCTTTGTAGTGAGTAAACTATAATATCTTTCAATATTACTACTTACATATATGTATATTTTGAAATACCTTAACATACATAAATGTTTAATTCTTTTGATTAAAAACATATCCATAGTTGTCAGTTTTTAGTTTCTCAATTTTCAAATGCATTGTTTGTTCATTTTTGTTGTATGTATAATCACGGTGCTTAATGAAAACTCCGATAAATCTGTGCGATTTAAAATAAAATCCTTTCGTCAGACACTCGTGTATGTTATTAATTATCACATGCAGCATTGAAAGCATTTAGTTTGCACTGATGTGTAAATTTAATGTGTTCATAGAGATTTAGCTGGCAATATAACCGCAGGAAATGCCACTAACACACAAGCCACATAAAATATCACTAACACACAAAATTGCCAACTGATGTTGATTGGGAAAAGGTGTTTCTCCTTTACGGTTATCATTGGGAGATTAAACGTTACTTACATTTGAATAAGATAAAATGCTTTTAACTATGTGTATCTAAGCTAGTTTGTCTTTTATCACATCAGGGTTTTTCCGTTTCCTCCCAAAACTGCTTAACTAAAACCCATGTATCTATAAACCTCTTTCTTATCCATAAAATGTTTTCTTACATCACATGGTAATTGAAAATGAAATAAATACTTAATACATGGAAAATGGCCATAACTGTTTTAATGAACGTTGTTTACGGTTTTAAAATCCTTTAAATGGATTTATTTTGATACCCAGTTGGAAAATGTGTCACTGAGGAAATTTCCACAGTGATTCCTTGTGGAAATGTCTTCAGGCTCTGACAAATCATACACTCAAAAAAATAAAACTGTAAAGTTAACAAACTTTATTTTGTTAACTCGAGTTTACTGGCTTTTTAGCAAATTTTTAGTTAAAATCAGCGTATTAACTACTTTTTTTAGTTAAGTTAAATTTACGAAAATACTAGTTTTGTACAAATTTTGAATTAATTTTTTTTGTTGACTTTAAAACTGAGTTTACGAATTTTTACTAATTAATTTGCTGATTTTTTGTAACATTTTTGTCAAGTGAAAAATTTTAAACATTTCTTGTGTAGCCTCCTATGCGAATCTCATAAGTCCTACTTAAGCTGAACTTAATGCTGTGAAAAAAAAAGAAAAAATAAGGGAAGTGTTAGTGTTTACAACTAATATTTAACAAACTTAAAATTTTTTACAAAAAGTTAAGCTGAATTCAACTAATAAAAAATGTTATGAAATTTTCAGCTGAATTTTTAGTTAAAATTACGGTTTTTTTGCTACATTCATTCTACGAAAAGTTAACTAAATATTTTTTGTTAAATTAACTAGAAATAGTAGGTTCAAAATCAGGTGTTTTTTTAGTTAAATTTAACTAAATTTTTTGCTAACTTTACAGTTTTTTTTTTTTTTTAGTGTAGGTAATCCTTGATGACATGTCCTAACATTGTCCGCAATGAATGTTTGCTGTAAGAGTGTGGACAATTCCTCTAAGACGTCTAAAAGGAAATGTCTTCAGAATAGCTGTATATTAAATTAGAATTTTAAATCTGGGCAACTCTTCAATTTCCAAGAAAAAAAATGGCAACATTATCGATTTATTTAAAATAAAACCAAAATCTAACAAGTAGAATAAAAGTAATAAATAAACAAATAATTTTCAAAATAAAGTTTGGAACAGGTAGTTAGGTGTGGGACTAATAAACTGGAGATTCCAGGTTCAAATCCAGTTGGGACTAAAAAAGGCGAAAAGTTTTTTCGAAATATGAGAAAGATAATTTATTAAGGAAAATGGATAAAAGTAAAAACTAAAGGACATACGAAAATTTTTTGCAATTTCGCATGACCTAAGTCAGACATTTCCCCAAATGAAGTCTTAGGTGACATGTCCCCAGAAGGTCAGCCCTGACCACTGCTGACTTTGAGTGCGGACATTTTGAAAATTTGTATGAAACTGTCCTCAACCCAGTACATAGAGATGTCTTGTGGATGTCAGCAGTGACTCTGACATGTCAACGCACCGTCACTGAGGATGGCTCGAGGACGTTGCCAACTGGGTATCTCTTCATAACAACTAACATACAGTGCCGGACAAAAGTATTCACACAGAGCTTCAGTAGATGCAATTTGCAATTTTCAAAGGAATATCATTTCAAGCACTTGTAGCTCATAAACATTTTGAACTTTATTACAGAAGGTACCAAAACTATTAAGGCCTGGGCATTCTCAACGTACTGTACTGTAACTGCTCTGTAGCGTACGGACCTTCGAAATTTTAATTCACCATTCAATTTCTCAAATCAAAAATTTTAATTAATGAATTAATTCTTTGAATTAAGTTTGAATTATATCAAAAAAGAATTAATTCATTTTGTAAATAATTCAATTTTAATTCAAAGAATTAATTCAAGCATGATTTAATTCTTTTTAAATTAATTCATTTTAAATTAATTCATTTTGAATTAATTCATTTTTTGAATTAATTCATTTTTTGAATTAATTAATTTTTTGAATTAATATATTTTTTTGATTAATTCTTTTTTAGTTCATTTTGCTCTGTCTATTTTGATTTTTTAAAACAATGAAACATTGTTAAAAACCAAATTTTTGCAAAGAAAACAAAAGTATTGTTCTTTTTTCGCGGAATCCCTCTATTATATTCGGCACTGGCAAATATAACACTCACTTGTTTTTTTTCTATTTGGTAGAAAGGGATTCGGCGAAAAAAGAAAAAACCGTTTGTTTTCTCTTGCAAAAATTTTGGTTTATAAGTCCAAATTCAGACAGGGCAATTTTAATTGCCGCAATTCTGATTTTATAGTGTATCGGAGAGAGAGGGAAGAATCTTATCTCTCTCTCTGATACACTAAAAAATCAGAATTGCCGCAATTAAAATTGCCCAATGTAAATTCGGTCTAACAGTTAGGGCTGTCAAACGGGATCGGTTTTATAAAATCCCGGGATTCGGGATTTGAAAATCGAAATCCCGGGATCCCGGGATTTTTCGGGATCACGGGATTTTTCGGGATCACGGGATTTTTCGCGATCCCGGGATTTTTCGGGATTCCGGGATTTTTTGTGATTAAATTTCTTTGAATATAAAAGTAAAAAAATAGTAGACTCTTTATGTTTCAATTTTATTGTGCATATTAAGGGGCTACTGTGTGTTAGTTGGTAGCGTGCTAGCCTATTAAGCAGGGAGTCGTCGGTTGGATTCCCATGAAATCCCTTAGGTCGATTTCGCTACAACGAAATTAATAAAAAAAAATGATTTCTAATTATTCTTATTGTTATTTAAAGGCAATTAAAAAATTAAGTATACGCCACTTATGCAGTTTTCAAGTAATTATTAATATTAAATATTTAGCAATGAACTAAAAAAAGCCTTTAGGGGTTTGTTATGGAAAATGACAACTTTTACTTGCTTTTGGTTTCATCCCATTCCAATTTTGGTTGTTGCACTGTACACTCAAAATATTTTGAAAGTAAATTCAACTGAAAAAACGTTTAAAACTATAGTTTTTCCTTTTAAAAAACGGACTACTTATATTTCAGTTGAAACAACATACTTTTTCAGTTATTTTTAAGCGTTAATAAATGACTAGACATTCCGTTAAAACAAACGATATTTCAGTTATTTTAACTGTTTACAATTTTTTATTTTGTGAAGTAAAAATAAAAATTTTTGAATAACAAACTACAAAAACCGTACTTCTGTAAAATTATACGGTATAATCAGTCACAAATAATTTAACTGATAAAAATATTTTTCCGTAACTTCTGTAGTTTATTAAATCGTTTAATATTTTATTTTCATTGAAAAACAAACGATAAAACGTTTAAAACAACTTTAACTAAAAACTTTTTGATTAACCGTAAATAGTTACTGTAAAACTTTTCTAGGTGTATAATTTTAAAACTAATTTAAAGAAAATTAAAAATAATAAAAACATTTAAAGGGGAAATGTAATAATACAATACATTAGACTTGCATTTTTTTTGTATAAAAAAAGCTTTTGTTCCAATTTTGGCGCCCTTCGATCAAAGTTTTGGTGTTTTTGAAAATTTTCGCCAAAACCTGCAAACTTTGGTGAAAGGGCTTCGTGGCTTAATGGTTAGTGCGTTGAATTCAGCATACGTTGAAAATTCAAAAAAAGTTTTAGTTGTAATGTAAATGTAAAAATTTTTGAACAAAGTTGTATTTTTAAAAATAAATTCTCACACGTTTTTAATATTTCAAAAATCCCGGGATTTGAGCTTAAAAATCCCGGGATTCGGGATTCATTTTACAACAATATGCTATGCTATACCCATAATAGGCAATTCACACCTGAGCAAAATCTCGTTTAAACGAGATTTTGATTAAAATCTCTGTTATTTTATGAGATTTTAATGAGATTCCCCATATAAAGTAAAATCTCGCTCGTAATGAGATTTTACTAAAATCTCATAAATTTTCGATAACTTTTAGGAGATTTTTTTACATTTCGATAGCTCACAGAAAACCCAGACACGTCACAGTGTTGATGTATTGCCAGCACGGCCACAGACTAATACAGACTTGACAAATATGACAGGTGTCAAAAAAGTATTCTTTATTTTCAAATTATTCTACGAATTAGGTTAGAAAGAGAAAACTGATATAACGCGCCATAAGAAAAATAAATGCCAGATCGGTTTTTGTGGTTTCACTCACTCACAGTCGTAGAAAGTGTTGCCATGTTAGCGTAAAACGATCTGAGGGCCAATTCTGTTTCTGTGATAAATTTATCACTGAAAAAATAATGTCACTTTGCCTATTAGTTTTCAATGAAGTAAACTGACATATTTTTTCATTCATACATTTTTCACAGAACCAGAATCGACCCCCTGGCATCCATTTTTCTTATGGCGCGTTATATCAGTTTTCTCTTTCTAACCTAATTCGTAGAATAATTTGAAAACATTAACCATATGGTTAAAAAATACTTTTTTTGACACCTGTCACTTATGTCGAGTCTGTATTAGTCTGTGGTTAGGGGGTTAATATGTTCTACAACAAGGTCTATTCGTTCTATTCTATTCTCATCAGACGAGTTTCAGCTAAATTCAGGGGTACCGCAAGGTTCTGTTCTTTCTCCTACTCTATTCCTTATTTTTATTAATGACCTTCTTGGTCAGACCTTCAATCCTATCTACTCTTTTGCAGATGACAGCAACATTTGCCATTCATTTTCATTCGATCACAGGCCAAGCTCTTTGGAGATAGAGGGCATGCGGCAGAACATGAATGACACACTCAACCAGGACCTTTCCACAATCTCCGAGTGGGGTCGAGCGAATAAGGTCGATTTTAATGCACGCAAGACCCAATGTTGTATGTTAACCCACAGACGGGCTGTAGAGTCAGCATTGTCATCTGTAGCTATGGATGGTATAGGTATTGAGGAATCGGATACTCTTGATGTTCTGGGCATGAGAATACAGTGTGATGTCCGCTGGAATAAACACGTATTTCAAGTGTCGAAAGAAGCATTCAAGTGTCTTGGTTTTCTGAAACGGTGCAAGACTTACTTCACTCCATCCGATCTCCTTACTATTTATACCAGCTATATCCGGCCGAAAATGGAATACAACTCTCACATATGGGCAGGGGCTTCAGAGTCTATTCTGAAGCTTCTGGACCGTGTCCAGGGGAGGGCGGTGAAGCTTATCAATGACAGTAGTGTATCCAACTCTATTGATTCATTGGAGCATCGTCGGAATGTGGGTTGTGTGACACTCTTCTATCGATATTATCATGGGAGGTGTTCATCTGAGATAAGCGAAATTATTCCCCAGGCCCGAGTGTTTGTTCGGAATACTCGCTTGTCTCGTAGAGCACACCCGTATGTTGTTGATTGTCCTGTGTTTCGCACAACGCATTACAGAGAAAATTCGTTTTTCAGTCGAACAATTCGTATGTGGAATAAACTCCCTTCAGAGGTCTTTCCTGTCACTTATAACTTACAGAATTTTAAATCAAATATCCACAAACACTACTCCCTCTTTCCTCCTTCCCATACCTTATTTTCCTGATCAATACAATGCACAGCACCAGTAGGGGGCATCCCCTGAGTATTGGTTTAAGTAAAAAAAAAAAAAAAAAAAAAAAGATTGCAGTAAGGTAATCAAATAGACCTAGGCCTTTATTCATAATACTTAAAGTGTACTTAAAGTAGGTTTATTTGACAAATATTCATGCAATATCAGTCAAATAAACCTACATTAGATTTAATTTACTCATTATGAATAGCCCAGCTAATATTTGCCTTAATATTTTCTACACCCAAAAAATTTCCCAGTTACTGGCTACTAAGAATTTAACTAACAAGGGAAGTATCTCAACCCTTTTGAACCGATTTGCCTGAAACTTAAAATATATATTAAAGAGACGATTTTAAGGTAGGGGTGTCTCGGCTTATCGGCCATATCAGGGATTTAGGGGTTCAAAACATGGGTCAAAAAATAGCGAAAAAATCGTTTTTTGGATTTTTCAGCCATTTCTTTTTTAGAAACTATATGATGTTTTCATATGAGAAGAAAGGTTTTTTTAATGCCTATCCAATGGTGGCATAACTATGTAAAAATTCGGCTTCTTTAAATATTTTTTTCAGGAAAATGTGTAAATTTTGGGGGGTACTTATGTGAAGACATAAACCTACGATATCCATATGGATAAGAAATAATCTTTATTAAATTTAAGTCGACCCGTATTTTTGCCCTATATGATATTCCTGTTAGTCCGGAAGTTATCAAAATTTTCCCGAAGGTCCACATGGTTTCATAAGGGGACAACGAAATTTTAAAACACCGATATGGCCGATAAGCCGAGACACCCCTACCACAGACTAATACAGACTCGACATAAGTGACAGGTGTCAAAAAATTAATTCTGAACCATATGGTTAATATTTTCAAATTATTCTACGAATTAGGTTAGAAAGAGAAAACTAATATAACGCGCCATAAGAAAAATATATGCCAGATCGGTTTTTGTTTTCACTCACTCCTAAGTCGTAGAAAGTGTTGCCATGTTAGCGTAAAACGGACTAAAAGCCGCTCTGTTTTCTCCTAAAATCGCTTAGTTTTTCCCCATTTTTTCTCATAAAACTCTACTGTCGGGTCTGTTTATTGTCTGTGCCCCTACCACAGACTAATACAGACTCGACATAAGTGACAGGTGTCAAAAAAGTAGTTCTGAACCATATGGTAAATATTTTCAAATTATTCTACGAATTAGGTTAGAAAGAGAAAACTAATATAACGCGCCATAAGAAAAATGGATGCCAGATCGATTTTTGTTGTTTCACTCACTCCTAAGTCGTAGAAAGTGTTGCCATGTTAGCGTAAAACGGACTAAAAACCGCTCTGTTTTCTCCTAAAATCGCTTAGTTTTTCCCCATTTTTTCTTATAAAACTCTACCTTAAAATCGTCTCTGTATATATTAATAATATGCAAATCGTTTCATAAGGGTTGAGATACTTCCCCTGTAAGTCCTACACCGAAAAAATTCCCCAGTTGGTTAGTCCAAATTCAGACAGGGCAATTTTAATTGCCGCAATTTTGATTTTATAGTGTATCGGAGAGAGAGGGAAGAATCTTATCTCTCTCTCTGATACACTAAAAAATCAGAATTGCCGCAATTAAAATTGCCCAATGTAAATTCGGTCTTAGTTACGTAATTTCCCAGTTAATACTACATTTTTTAAAAATAACTGGGTTAGCCATCAGTAACTATGATTTCAGTTAATAATAACAGTTTTTAAGTTGCCCTGTATTTCAAATTCTTTTTAATTTGTCAAAAGTTAAAAAAAAAAAAAACAATTTCAAATAAAAAAAATATTGTGTCGCTTAAAATCAAACCGAGAATTTATTTGGTACATGGTAAGAATGATTTATGTTCATAGATTTTTGTTAAATTATAAATTATATCAAAACAATTTTTTTTTTTTTTTAGGTGACGGGCAAGAAAATCCGGCCAAAAGCAGAATTGCTTCAGTTACGGATGCTGATTCTGGAAAGTTAAAGCGAGTATATATTAAAAAAATGGTAGTAAAAAATAATAAACTTTGTCATGTCATAAATGTATGAATAAAATTATTAAATAAATAATGATTTGGAGATTCCTTATTGCAGAAAAAAATTATTTAGAACAAAATTTCGGTTCTACACAACCAACCCCTATATTAATTTCGTTATTTTTAACTATGTATAAATAATTTTTCAAAGTAACTGGGAAAATCGTTACCATTACCTGTCGCAATAATTGAATTTGGATTTTTTAAAAAAATTAGTTACTATCAACTTATTTGAATAACTGGGCCTCAGTTAGGTGTATTTTAACTGGGGTTCAGTTGAAATATTAGTAGCCAGTAACTGGGAAATTTTTTGGGTGTAGTTGAAATACACCTAACTGAGCCCCAGTTGTTTTCATTCGGTTGATGGTAACTAATTTTACAAACAATTTTGAATTTAACTGAATTTCCAGTTACTGGCAACAGTATATTAATTAAATTTGTGAAATCGTTGAATATAGTTGGTAATAACTGGTTAAAAAATAAAAATTGTCAATGGGGACTGAACATTTTGTTTTAATTGCACCCAGTGTTACCATATATTTTTTGGAAAAATCTTATTTTTTCGGAAAAAAAATCTTTTTTTTGTAAAAAAAAACTTTTTTTTTAAAAAATCATTTTAAAAAATCCCAAATTGTATTTCAAATTCAATTTTAACATAAAAAACATGTTAAATTATAGCGTAGAATGAAAAAATAATACTAAATTTATAAAAAATATATATTTCTGAGGTAATTTGAGCTTATTTAGAAATTTAATTTTTGTTTTTACCTTTCCAAAAATCTTTTTTTCAGAAAAAAAATCTTTTTAGCACCTCAAAAAACTTGCAAAAAAAGATAAATCTTGATATATGGCAACACTGATTGCACCATTAAAGAAAAGATTTTTTATTTTTAACACTTTTATTTTAAGATTTAATTTACATTCACTATAAAGCACCAACCATAAAAAAACACAATTTGAACAAATATATCACATTCCAGGATACCAAATTTTCGACTTCCTAGGCCCTTTGCAGGCTGCTATCATATTTCTCTTTATTCTCCATCTGAAAATATATTATTTATTATTTTTTTTAATAAAGGAAGACACAAATTAGTAAATAAAACTTACCATTACAAAATTAAAATCCGATTGGGTTTTTTCAAGGAAGATGTATAAAGGAATGCTTCCAAACAAGTAGTTGGTCGCCATAGTTATTTTTTTGATTAATATCAGAACAATAATATTTACGAATTTTTCAAGAAAACAAAAAAAAAACATTTCAAAATATTTGAAATTTGTTTTGGTTCTCATAAATTTTTAAGAAAAAAATTTCAAAAATGTAAACAAATTGAAATTATTTATGGAAAGGGCATAAAGTAAAAATCAAAATTTGATTAAAAAAGAAAATAAATATTTAAATGTCGTTATTGTTATTGTTCTGATTTACGTCGTTGGTAGCAGTCCTTTATAATTAGTCCATGGGTTTTTTTTATTTTTATAAAATGATGTTGGATTTTGAAATTTGTAAACAAATAAATTAAATTTTGTTAACAGGGTAACTGATAGATTGTTTTTATTAATTAAAAACCCAGTTGTCCGTAACCAACCCAGTTATTTTAAATTTATTTCAAATCAACTGAGGAATTTCGTAACTATCTAACGGGGAAATTTTTTCGGCGTACAAATTTCCTGAATAATTTTGAAAAAAGTTTGAAGTTAGGTCTATTCGATTACCCAAATTTCTTACTATTTTTTACGACAACTGGAAAGTCTTGTTTACTTTTTGTATTGAAAATTGCCAGCTGTAGTAAATGAGTAAAAAATATTAGATTGTAGTAAAGTAATCGAATAGACCTATTGTTGTTCAATGTATTTTTTCTAGCAAAGTTACCAGACATTTCAAACTGACATAAAAACAAAACCAAAAAAAAATTTAATATACTTACAAAATTAAAAAAAAAAACATCCCACAAAAATGAAAAAAATTTAACAATAAGTGTTGTTATAAAAAATTTTTAAAAAATAATGCTCTAAAAATTAAAAAAAATGCTCTAAAAATTAAAAAAAAAATGTTCTAAAAAGTGAAAAAATGCTCTAAAAAATTAAAAAATGCTCTAAAAATTGAAAAAATGCTCTAAAAATATGCTCTTATGCTAAAATATGCTCTTAAACCTAAAATATGCAAAAATATGATCATAAGGCTAAAATATGCAAAAATATGCTCTATCAAATCGATGCCAGATTTCTTAAAATCTTCTGAAACGGATAAATACCTTACCCATTTATCAATACAATGCGCAGGAAAAAACGTGATACTGCATATTTTTGGTTTCCCTGCTGATAACAAACAAAAAAAATGGCAATTGTTTTAAGTGTTCGTATACAAAAGCTGCCCTACTTTGGGGGGATCTGCTGCCTCCCCCGTACAACCGCTGGACTCCAACTTCAGAACTTAAATTCGAAAATACGTTAGCCATAACCACTACAAATTTCATGGCTCTCGGTCCAGTACTTACTGAATGGCTCAAAAAAATTAGCAATTTATTCAACTTTGTAATGTTACGTCGTTTTGTTTTACACAACACGATTCCACGAAAAACGTAACCCACATATCTCAAAAAATATTAACAAAAATTACTTTTTTATTACAGAAATGGATTTATGGCTGTATTTTAAACTCACACTTAACAAAAATTTTTTATATTGCAAATATTTTTCATTTAATAACGTTTTTTGCTTTTCTTGTAAAATTCTAAAAAGTGTTGTTACGTTGTTTTGCATTAATACCAAATTCGCATTCATTTTTTTAAACATGTTTAAGCACTTAAACATGTTTATGTACCTTAACAAGTTTAAATTTAAACGTGTTTAAGTAGTTAAACATGTTTAAAAAAATTAATGCGAATTTGGTATTAGGTGACGATATAAATCATTTATCTATGAAATAAACTCATTAGTTTTATTAAAAAAAAAAACATAAAACCACTTTTTATAACAAGTGCAAAACAAATATTTCAGTATTCTTGGAACAGTGGTATATCCAAAACTTATTTCAAACGCAGTTTGGTTTTAGGTAGAAAAGGGAGAAAAGAGCACCATTGCCTGAAAGTTGCTTCTTTAAAAAAACTAGAGGTTTGTAACCGACTAAGGCCAATAGGTAAGGTTATTGAAAATGGTGAAATAAATTTAATAATAAATAAATAAATTTTGCAAGTTTCTAAAAAAAATGCAGTCAAGTACACATTTTTTATTAACCCTTTCAGACATTTTGTCCAATATATTGGACATTTCGTTTTCTCTGTTTGAAGTCTTGTAGATTTGGCACAAATGAATCGATTTTCACATATAGTACCGTTTTCGAAAGACAATTTAGTTAACTTTATATACATGTGATTTACACAGGTAATTATACCCTACACCACACTGTGGTACAGGGTATAATGAGTTTGTGCTGATGTTTGTAACTACCCGAAATATTGGTCCTAGACCCACCTTTAAGTATACCGATCGACTCAGAATCACTTTTTGAGTCGATTTAGCGATGTCCGTCCGTCCGTCCGTCTGTCCGTCCGTCCGTCCGTCTGTCTGTCTGTCCATGTAAACGGTGTAAACACGATACAGGTCGCAATTTTTAATCAATTGACTTGAAATTTGAAACTTAAGTCTCTCTTGGCCCAAGGACGAAGCCTATTGAAATTGGAAAAAATCGGTCCATATTTAGACCTAGCCCCCATACAAAAGTCCTCTTTAGTTTTGGCTCAAATGACTCTAATAACCGTATTATAGAAGGTATCGCTTTGAAATTTGGATGGTAACCATGTTTTGTCTTCACATACAATCATTCCGAATTTCAAAGAAATCGGAGCAGTTCTTCTTGTAGCCCCCATACAAACCACCTTCCCGATTTTCACATAAATGTCTCAAATTTCATGAAAATAGAAAATATTTAATTAAAATTTTGTTTGTGTATGTTAAACGCGTACTTAAATAACCTTATCAAACCTGATAATCATCGGACCAGTTTTGGACTCAGGCCCCTTGTGAAAATTTCGCCCGATATTCAGTTAAAGCGGTTTATTGTCAACAAATAGAAGCCTATTTCACTCAAATTTGATTTGTGAGTATTTTCTTCACTTATTAAAGGTTTTACAACATATAGATCTAATCGATCCATGGGACCCATTTTCCGGGAAACCTTGGTGTAGGGTATTATATGGTCGGTCTTGACCGACTATAATTTTCTTACTTGTTTTTCATTAGTTTTTGTTAAATTTAGTGGTTTTCAACATTTTTTTTATTATTTCAAAAAAATGTAATGTTTATTTTTTTGTACAACGCAGAAGCAATTGATTTTTTAACTATCACAAAAAATTATTTTCTTTATTATGTTTGTCTCATTTAATTCTACATATTGTCTACTTTAATTACACTAAATTTCTTAAAATTAATGTGCCCACCGGGAATTTTGTCCAATATCTTGGAAGCCACCTTGCGGCCAGATGGAAGAACTTACATGTTATCTGACTTCAGATTCTTAATCAGAACCCTCGAATTAACTAAC
Source organism: Pegoplata infirma (assembly GCA_963921195.1). Classification (NCBI taxonomy): domain Eukaryota; kingdom Metazoa; phylum Arthropoda; class Insecta; order Diptera; family Anthomyiidae; genus Pegoplata; species Pegoplata infirma. The sequence continues at coordinate 375,275 of OY992540.1, read as the reverse complement.
AATCCAATTTTCAAATGTTTTTCTCTAGTTCTAGTTCTAAATAATGTCTGAAAGGGTTAAAATTTCTATGAATATTCGTCCTTCTTCAATATAAGCGAATATTCAAGTGTAATTTTTTGCTATTTCGTTTTTGAATATTGTACTATAATTTTGCACATTGGTCGGTTATTCGCCTTTATTCACATAAACTGTTCAATTATTCTTAAAAAAAAAATATTCCAATTATTTTTTTAACCCCCACCCAAAAGAAAAACATTTAAATATTTTGTATAGTTTTCTGTGTTTTAATATTAAATTTTTATTTATACAATTTTTTTGTATTCTTTTAATTAGATTAAACTTTTTCGCAATTCTAAAATGCTTAGCATTTTTTATAATGTTGCATTGTTTTACATTGAAACCATGAAACGTTTGCACAATAAATATTTCAATATTTACAAGAGTTTTCATGTCTCAGTAGTCAGCCTCCTGATGCTGGTCGATATTTGTTCATTGCTGTGTACTGGTATAGGTTGAAAGCGGCGTAGAATGACTTTCAGCACACCGGTTGCTGGAAAGTTTGTATAGCACCATTTAGAAAATCAAACATTACTTCCGAAAACCAAGCGGAAGTTTAATGATGACATATGTTTCGTCTTGTCGCTTCGGATGTTTTTTACAAATCCGTAGTTATGGTGTGTGTCAAATTTGAAGGCTTAGGTATTTGCTCATCATAAAATACCTCACCTTCTTCACTTTCGTTGTCTATGTGCATGTCTACTTTAAATCTTTTAGCGGCGCTTTCCATATCTTCCAAATCGGTGAAAGCTGGAAAATCGTTGGGACTAAAGTGCCCGGCAATAGCTTCTGGTATGTCTGTAACATTGTGCAACATATAAGCAGGAGTGTTTTGTAAATAATTAGCCCATTTCTGATATGATTGAGAGGGCGGTGAGGCATGCGCTACAGCATCGAAAGTAACATCTCTCCGGTGAAAGATGGGTGATGACGTCTTTGGCATCAGTCCCTGTGAATGGGACATCATATACATTTCCATTTCCAAGTCACTTGGGGCTGGTTTAACGCTTACTTCGTGCCGGAAACTAGTGTCTTGCGTACGCCTTAGATATGATTGCGTCGGCGTTGATACTGCGCTTTCCGTAGACATGGATTCCGAATGGTAGCCGAATGATCTGTTATCCCTAAGCTGCTGCAGTTTGGCCACTTCACCGAAATCATCACATATCGACAACATTTTAAAAGCCGTTGGAATATCCCTGCGAGCCAAAGTGAAATTATCTGTCTTGGCTTTATGTGTATACAATTTTGGGCTCGGTGATCTTGTCGACGAATCGCACCGACTTAAAATGCTGCTTCGGGAAGGCGATGTATTTGCACTAGAGACACCAGAGCTAGAAACTGTGCTAATGCGACTGGAGTAACTTCTTTTGGATCCTCGTCTCTGGTCGGATGTTACTGCATAATATCCATTAAGTGTAGCGTTATTTTTATCGCAATCATTGTCGAATGTACTGGAACAGCAACCCATTTTAAAATTAAATTCCTCTTTTATTATACACAAAAATTTACGTAGTTTACTTGATGAATGCAAATTGTTTACTGATCTTAAAATCTCACCGTGTCTTACTCTTATATTTATACAACGTGACCTGCGTGTATTTTTTCGCGTAGTTCCAAGAAAACTTAAAGATAATTGTCACCAATTATCTACCTGAGGGCAGGTTTAACATTAGCGTACCTGCAACCATTACGGGTAAATCACGAGCTCTGTTTTAAGATAGAAAAAATACCCATACAATATTTTTAATCCCCGCTTTACAAAATTTTACTTTGTTTACGGGAAAAAACATCAGAAATTTATGGCTGCAATTTGCAAAAGAAAGTTGTCTTAGATTTTGTTTTGCTTTGGGATCAAGTTGAAGGATTTTATACCCGCTGTGACAATTTATGGCTAAAGATTTTTTACCTTTCGCACAACTTACTACGATCACATAGGAAAAGTGTTTACGTACATACGTTACTTTCATTTTACGAAATACATATGTTTAATTATTTTCCATTTCCTGCCATTTAAATATTTTACTGTTACGAATAGTGAGAAAGTAAATTAGGAATAATAAGGTCAGTACAATTTATATTTTTTTACAATTCAAGCAGTACATTACCACGGTTTAGATATATCCTGAATAGTACTTTAATGGCTTATTTAGTAAAATTTTAAGATATGATTTTTTTTTAGTAAATTGTTATTTATCAAGCGTCGGCTCTGACATTTAAAAATAAAATAAAGTAATTCCAAATCATTGACACAGTCTATGAAGATTTAAATTTTTTATTTTCCTAACAGCAGCTTCTATCATCAGGTAATTAGCACCAAAAAAATAAAGGTGTATAAAATTTTTTTAACACGGCAATTTGATTAAAACAAAAAATGTCGCCAAGATATTGAACCCATGGCGATTTTTTACTTTTTAGCAAATTTCCGTTTTAAGAACCATGTTATGCATCTTTATTTTTTGGTGCTAATTACCAGAACTAGGAATTTTCGTCAAATAGGAGGTAGCAAACAAAAAAAAAGTTACAAGTTTTTCTTGTAATTTTACAAGGTTTTTTTTTGAGTGTATAAACTTTTTGTGTTTTTCAAGCATTACGTAACACGCACCCATTATTTGGAGTCTCATCCCAAACAAAAGTCATCAGTGATGTCTAGGGTCCCTGCAGGAAAAGTGATAGGTCCATGTTAGGTCACGTGTTATAGTTAATAAGTTGACAGTACAATAGACTATTTGAAGTCTGAGCGCCAAAGTCTTGCCTAAAAATTTCCTTATTTTAGGGTTGTACAACCCACCCTCTACCCTCAAATTTGTTCTCTAATACTTATTCAAGCGAAATACGACTCTGTTTCACTTCTATTTTTTCTATGATGTTAATTTAACATGATCGTATTTTCCTCGTCTAACAGTTTTCGTATCTTCTGTTATCAAGTTCCAACATTTTAAGAGTGGGAGACAAAAAGCTTGAGATTGCAAGCTCCTCCAAAGACTATCAACACTTAAAGATATGTGAAGTCTCCCTTCTTCTGTTAAACCCTCTATTAAATTCCCTTTGCTAAGTCCGCCATCGAACTGGACGTTTGATCAAACCAAAAAAAATCCCTTAAGTTCGATATAAAAAAAAGTGTTGCAATTTGGCGATTTTCAGACTAAAGCTAGCGTTTTTTTCATCTACCTGTAAATTTTTTTTTTGTGGATTATCGGGAAATTTAATGACATTTTATTTGCTGACAATTTGTTTTAAACACTTTAAAAGGTATTTTTTAAATAATATTACTAGTGTTTGGGGTCCGGGAATTCCCGGGTCGAATTTCCCGGGAATTCCCGGGAAAAGACTGACGGGAATTTCCGGGATTTTTTTAAATTTTCCCGGTAAATTCGGGAATTTTATAAAATAAACCATTTATTTATTAAAACGTTTATTTTAATTTAATTTTTAATATTTTTTTTACATACAGGTATAATTGTATTTGCTATTTTTTGTATTTTTTCTATTTGGAAGAACAGTGCAAATATATATTCATAGGAAAACTGACCAAGTGTAAAAAGTATGACAATATCATGAAAAAACTTAAAAAGTCAAAAAATACACGTCGGTTAATTATAATTTTGCTAAAACTGTAAAAAAATTAAAAAATTTTAAACCTAGAATTTACATTTCCAGAACAAATATTAAAAGTGCTGCTAACTAAGTATATTAGTTTTTGCTCAAATAACGCAGTTTTAAATTTTTGTGCGATTTTTAGCTATTTTTTGCGATTGTTTGTGGGGAAAAAACTTGCAAAATTTTTTTTTGTTTTTTTATTGTATTTCAGGATTTTTAACTTTTGTTTTTTTATTTTTTATGTTTGAATTAATTGTTTATCTCTTATAAAACTGTTTTTAATAAAAAGTTGGTCAAATTTTAATGTTTTTTATGATTTATATTAATAATAAATATTTCCCGGGAAATACTTTAAAAAATACGAAAAATTACCCAAAAAGAAAAATACGAAACTTCGCCCAAAATTAACGAAAAAAGGCCCAAAAAAGAAATGAAAAATGGCCCAAAATAAAATAAAAAATAATTTTTCTAGCACATTTTTTCCAAAACACATACTACACAGAAAAGCTTTCTTTTGCGGAGAGGGTGGGTCTAAGGCATGGAGTTTGTAATCCCTAAGCCCGGCCAAAGGCCGGCTACGCAGAAGAACTTTACGACAAGGACAAAAACTTTTAAGATAAGACCATAGGTTACGTGGTTATTATTTATTTTTATAGATCGTTGTTTTGAGAACACAGCCCGTAACATGCATAAGTAATTGATGTAAAAGTTTTAAGTGTGAAACTTAAATTTTAAAGAAAGAAATTGTAATTAGCAGCAATCAAAGCGCCGTAGGCTAAAAATTTTACCAACAAATTTTAACAAAAAATCGCGCGATTTTTTGTTAAAATTTGTTGGTAAAATTTTTCGCCTGCGGAGCTTTCATCGGAGTTGCATGCTGTTGTTAAATTCATTACTTTTGATTTTCTACTGCGCTGCGATAGATTAATATATAGCGTGGTAATCTGCAAGTAAGAGCAGGGGTTTTGAGTTCGATTCCCACCAGAGCCTTTGTATATTAGCAACAACGGAACGGTTTTGCTTCAGCTTATTCTTGGTTAGTTAAATACGTAATTTATAAAAAAAAAACACGATATGCGTTTACTGTTACTAAAAATAATATACTGATTTATTGTGACATACATATTTCAGTTTTGATATTTTAAGATTTTGACAAAAAATAAAACCAAAGTAAAATTGGGCAATTTTTCATATATAATTTTTGGGTAATTTTTCGTAATGAAAAATCACCCAATTTTTTATTTCAAAATTTTGCCCAAAAACTATGAAAATTTGCCCAAAAATATTGGGTAACTTTTCATATGAAATATGACCCAAATTTGTATGAAAAATTTTTGGGCGAATTTTCGTTTTCTTTTTTGAGCGATTTTGCCTACAGCCCCAATGTGAATGCACTATAAGTACATTCATACTTTTGTAAATTATTTATTATCTCTTTTTATACGTACACGCAAAAAAAAATCTGTGTCAGATTGAGCAATCCTACTTGGTAAAATTTTTTTCATACCAAAAAAATTTTTTTACCAAATTTTTGCTAAAATTATGCTTGTCGATGTTAAAGTAACATAATTAGTTTTTTATGTAAAATAACCAAGTAGCTTGCACAATAACGCAAATTACTTGCACAAAAATTTATCGAAAGAAAACAACAAAAAACAAATACAGACCGCCATTTTCATTTTGTATTTTTGTGTGCGTGCTTCGTTTATTTTTTGTGTTATAAAAACGTAAAAAGGAAATTGATAAATAAAATTAAAATAAATTAATAAATAAAAATAAATAATTAGTGTTTTAAAAGATAAATAAATGTAAGATAAAAAAATGCTAAAGTTAATTTTGCTGTCATAACATAAAATACCATTCATTTAGCAAAACCAACGGAGTCCCAGACGTTTGTTTCAATGAATTACAAATGGAATGATAAAGTTAGTATACCCCTATTCCGAAGACACCAATAAGGTTTAATAGATTTTTAGTTAAAAATTAGTGTTTGGTAATAATATTCTATTTTTACAGGGTACTGTTAAATAAATTTTTGAAACTATGGCGAATCCTTCACTACAATAAAGAGCGTGGGCACCAGTCCTCCCTTTAGTTATAAAATTGAAACCTAAAAACTCATTTATATAGCAAAGACAATGGAGTCCAGACCTCACGCAAAAAAAAAATCTGTGTAAGATTGAGCAATCCTACTTGGTAAAACTTTTTTCATACCAAAAAAAATTTTTTACCAAATTTTTGCTAGTATTATGCTTGTCGATGTTAAAGTAACATAATTCATTTTTTATGCAAAATAACCCAGTAGCTTGCTCAATAACGCAAATTACCTGCACAAAAATTTATCGAAAGAAAACAACAAAAAAAACAAAACAAATACAGACCGCCATTTTCATTTTATATTTTTGTGTGCGTTGTTCGTTTATTTTTGGTGTTATAAAAACGTAAAAAGGAAATTGATATATAAAATAAAAATAAATTAATACATAAATAAAAATAAATAATTAGTTTTCTAAAAGATAAATAAATGTAAGATAAAAGAATGTTAAAGTTAATTTTGCTTTCATAACACCATTCAATAAGAAAAACCAATGGAGTCCCAGACGTGTGTTTCGATGAATAACAAATGGAATGATAAAGTGAGTATACCCGCATTCCGAAGACACCAATAAGGTTTAATAGATTTTTAGTTAAAAATTAGTGTTTGGTAATAATTTTATATTTTTACAGGGTACTGCTAAATAAATTTTTGAAGCTATGGAGAATCCTTCACTACAATAAAGATCGTGGACACCAATCCTGCCTTTAGTTATAAAATCAAAACCTAAAAACCCAAAGCCAAGGGAGTCCATACCTGTTTTGATGAGTTACAAATGGAATGACAAAGTAAGTGTTCCTCCTTACCAAGAGACCAATGGGGTTAACCAATTTTTTAAATTAAAAATGTATGTTTTGTAATAATTTTCTATTTTTACAGGATGCTTTTAAATAAATTCGTGAAGCTATAGCGGATCCTTTACTTCAAGAAGAAGCGTAGGCAGCAGTCACTCGAGAAAATTGTACAAAAAGGGTCAGTTGGTCGGTGGTAAATTAAATCTTACACAACATTTATTATATTATATTAATATGGATTTATTCTGTGAAAATTTTAAATTCAACAAATATACAAATTTTTACAAAAATTTATTGAAAATTTATTTTAGCATAAATGTGGTAATTTTTAGCATTATTTTTAGTCAGCTTTTCAAATAATTTTGGTATATTTCACCATATTCTTTTGGTATATTTTACCAAGTTTTTGCTTAAATAGCATTAGCATTTTCTTCAAAATTTTTTACATAAGTGTTTTGGCTAAATTACGAAAACTACTTCGTCGGTTGTAGTTTTAGCATATTTTTGGTAAAATTATGCCAGATTTTTGCTCACTCCGACACAAGTTTTTTTTTGCGTGCTGCTTTGATGAGTTACAAATGGAATCACAAAGTAAGTGTTCCTCCTAACCAAAAGGCCAATGGGGTTTACTAGTTTTTTAAATTAAAAATTTACGTTTTGTAATAATTTTCTATTTTTACAGGATGCTTTTAAATAAATTCGTGAAGCTATAGCGGATCCTTCACTTCAAGAAAAAGCGTAGGCAGCAGTCACTGGAGAAAATTGTACATAAAGGGTCAGTTGGTCGGTGGTAAATAAAATCCTACACAACATTTATTATATTAATATGGATTTATTCTGTAAAAATTTTAAATTGAACAAATATACAAATTTTTACAAAAATTTTATAGAAAATTTATTTTAGCATAAATGTGGTAGTTTTTAGCATTATTTTTAGTCACCGTTTCTAATAATTTTGGTATATTTTCTTGCTAATGCTATTTAAGTTTTGCTTAAATAGCATTAGCATTTTCTTCAAAATTTTTTACATAAGTGTTTTGGCTAAATTACGAAAACTACTTCGTCGGTTGTAGTTTTAGCATATTTTTGGTAAAATTATGCCAGATTTTTGCTCACTCCGACACAGATTTTTTTTTGCGTGTATGCATGTATGCACTTAAGTGCCAATAACTCTATTTCCGTTTCTGTCCTGAAATGTTTGGTTTTACTAATGTATATTTTCATAAAATAATTTATTTGCTTTTAATTGCTATGCAAACAAAACGTTGTAAATGTTTAATTCATTGTTTTAGTACGGTTCAGCATGGTGTGGTTGGTATTCATCTCATGTACTGTGGTATTCATGGTCTGTATTATTGTGAAGGATCATATTTACTCTTTATTCATAACTAGGGCAACCAAAAATAAGCACTTAAAACATCGTTTTAAGCTCTTAAAAAAAAAGGAAAAAAACATTAAAATAAGCAGTAAAAATTAAAAAAAGTCTTTCCTTTAGTGTATTTTCATCAAAAACATCCAATATTATAGGATGTCTATAAAATTTAAATTGGCATTCAATATTTTTTTTATAATCCTCGATTTTTTTTTTAAATAAAAATATAAATAATATTTTTTGTTAACCTTTAAATTATTAAAAAAACAAAAAAGCTAAAATAAGCTAATAATTCAAAAATAAGCAGAAAAAAGCTGTAAATAAGCAAAAATAAGCCCAAAAAATAGATGAAAAAGCAAAAAAGCCAATAATAACAATATTGTGTTGCCAATAGAATTTATTATGCCACCAAAGAACACGTTTAACATCAACAAACAAAATTTTTATCAAAAATTTCCTATTTTCTTGAATTTTGAGAGATTTATGTGAATATCGGGAGGGTGGTTTGTATGGGGACCAGACCTTTGAAGAATTAATTCACTTTTTGATTTGATTCGCAAAAGATTAATTCATATTAATAAATCAAGGAATTAATTCTTGATGATTTGATTCAAAAGAATTAATTTCAACTTTTTGTTGAATGAATTAACTAATTTTTTGTTTAATTCCTTGTTTAAATAATGATTCAAATCAACTTGATTCAAATCAACAAAGAATTAATTCACTTGATTCAAATCAATTGATTCAAATCAATTGATTCAAATCAATTTGATTCAAATCAATTGATTCAAATCAATTTGATTCAAATCAATTGATTCAAATCAAAAATGTTTTGATTCAGTTGATTTAACCATTTTTTTCTTAAATCAAAGTATTTACTTTACACACGCGCACACATACTATAACATATATTCTTGTGCGGTAGTAGCAAGCAAAAAGTCAAAGCAACAGAATTTTATAGTGTACATTTTATTGGCAGCATTTTTTAGCCTACACGCAAAAAAATATTTTACCAAGCGCTTGGGAGGAATCACATTAAACAAGATTTTTGCGTATATTATGCGAGAACTAATAATCCCAGCAGAAATAAATCGAGATTTTGGCGACACAGCATCTGTTTATAGCATACCGTAGCGCATCCAAAGAGCGCTCTTAGGGATGCAGTAAAAGGAAGGGGAAAAAATTTTAATTTTTTTTTAAGATTTTTTATATAAAACTTATAATGTGTAATTATTTTTTGATAAAATTTCACACTTGCTTTCCTTTTTAATATTTTTAACACTTTTTGAATAAAAAAACATGAGTTTTAGACAAAGACACATGATTTGACTGCATCATTATTGCGCATTAATCAGCGCTGCAAATAGCGCTTCAATCATAGCATCTTTGACCGCTGTTCCAAAAAAAAATCCCATAAAAAATGTGAAAATGAAAATTTCCGATATTTTTTTGATGTTCACTTCCGATTTTTTTTTTTTCATTTTGTTTCACATAAATAAAGTTTTGTAAAGTAAAACGAATGAATTTTTTTGTTATATTTTTTTAAATTTTAGTTATTTGATTTAAACTTTGAACAGACAAGGAAAAAATTCGAATTTTATTTAAAATTCATAAGGTATTTGAAATAAAATTTTTGTTTAACGCCCTAATTTTGTAAAACGCAACGCGCCGCGTTGTCAAAATTTCTGTGTAATTTGTTTTTGTTACAACAACAAATTGTATTGAAATTTTGACAACACGGCGCGTTGCGTTTTACAAAATTAGGCCATAAATAAAATTCTCAAAAACATTTGAATTTTATTATTTCCAAAAATAAAATTCTCAAAAAAAAAAAGAATTTTATTTTTGGTTTGAATTTTATTTTTGAATTTTATTTTTGGTTTAATTTCATTTTACTTTTGGTTTGAATATTTATTTGTTCAAAATATATTTGTTATTATGGAAATAAAATTCTTTTTTTTTTATTAATAAAATTCTTTAAATAAAATTTTTTTGAATTTTATTTCTTCTAAGAATTTAAAATAACATTTTTAAGAATTATATTTAAAATTCTTTCTTGAATTTTTTGAAAAATTCAAAATTGAATTTTATCAATAACGAATTTTAAATTTTAATGTTTTTCCTTGTCTGACTTTGAATGAACCCGTAAACAAACACCAAACTCGATTTCATGTGATTCGGAAAATATCATGTGATTTGAAAAGAAAGACATAACAGAGGCCTTTAACACATTTTAAATGATGATAAATAGGCCAACCAAAAAACAGCCAATGCTTATTTGTTATTTCGATGAATAAACCGATTTGGATTAAACACAAACTCTAATCACGAAAAAACAGAAAAACTAAGATACATTTGTTATAACTTCTTTTGAATATTTTTTCATTTATTGGTAAATTTTTTGTTTTTTATCTCATTTTTACATTTTAATTTTAGAACTTTAATTTTAGAAAATACAAATTTTATTACAAAATCAGCGCTAAAAAGATACATGAATTTACAGCATCTTTATTCTGCTTAAATCAGCTCTACAAAGATACATGAATTTACTGCATCTTTAATCTGCTTAAATCAGCGCTAAAAAGATACATGAATTTACAGCATCTTTATTCTGCTTAAATCAGCGCTCTAAAGACACGTGATTTCAGTGCATCTAAAGAGCGCTGTTTCTGTGTATCCAACTAGCGCTCTAAAGTGGGACATCGCCTTAGAGAATCATGCATGAATTCAGCGCAATTGGATGCGCTCCTTTATTCAAGTTCCCCTTCCAAAAGCTGCTGAACGTTCAGCAAAATTTCTGCTGGGATATTTTACCAAGCGCTTGCAATTATACCTAACTTTGCAAACATTTCAAGAAATTTCTTATGAGCTTGCATAATTTTACTAACTTTAAGAAAAAACAAGCAAACGCTTGGTAAAATGTTATAAGTTTTTGCATAATATATGAAAAAATATTGTTTAACGTGATTCCTCCTAAGCGCTTGGCAAAATATTTTTTTGTGTGTATGCATGCAAAGGAATCACAAAAATGCAAGACATTGCTTTAATATAACATTTATTAATTTGCACATATACATTAAGGGTGGGATAATGCACGACTTTTCAATATAATGGAAATGAATGTGTATAATAAAAATGTAAATCATTCATTGTTTTTGTGTTAAAAGTTATTTTTATGCTGAAGAGCCAAATTCGTTATTGACTAAAGTAAAGATAGGCGCGTGAGTGGATTTTGACTCACACTCACTAACGCAAAAAATAATCGGATCACTCACTAATCCCTCACGCAATATTTTTTTACTCACGCTCACTCACTATTCACGTGAGTAATAAAAAACTTACTCACACTCACGCGTGACTCACGCCAGATTCAATCACGCTCACGCGTGAGTCACGTAAAATCTACTCACGCAATAAAATTTTCTTACCAAAAAAAAACTCGAAAAAAAAAATTTTTAGAAAAATTTTAAAAAAATTGGGCAAATCAAAAAATTGTGCAAATCAAAAAATCTAATCACGCAGACTCACGCAAAAAATAAATGACTAACTCACTAATCACTCGCTCAGGTTTTTTCAAATCACGCTCACTCACAATCACGTGATTGGAATGGAAATCACTCACACTCACGCGTGATTCACGTGAATCACGCAAATCACGTGACCAGCGCCCATCTCTAGACTAAAGGTACACATTTAATAATACTGTACAATTTGGAGTGTTGTTTATTGATGGCGTGGTGTGTTTAAAATTGGCGATATTCCAATGAATTTTTAACTATTTATGTTAATTTGTTCATATAAAATCTAAAAGAATCTTCCAGAAATAAAAAGATGATGCCGGTTGCTTTTTTCAGTTAGAACTGTTTTTTTATTCCTAAGAAAAACTACTAGATTAACAGTGTTGAACAATGTCATAAAAAACTTAAAACTACTATTTACATATTTACAGAGTTGTATCCCAAAAGTAGGATGTAGGGCTGCCACAGGGGCCCCCCCTAAGAAACGGACTGTAGGAAACGTTTAGGAAAATGTACATGTCGGCCGGAACGAGTAACTTTTTCACGGTCTCTTATTAATGATGAAGGTTGTTCGCCATTTGATTCTGTTGTTTCGTTGTTCAGACTTTCGGAAGTAGTAGGAACATCTGGGCAGGTATTCACTGTTTCATTGCCTGCAGAAAAACTTTGGTCGTTTGCTGATGAAGTAGTATGATCATTATTAAACACATTTGTTGTAAAAGCAGCTTTTAGGCGGTCGATGGATACGTTTACTTCGCGCTGGAACATTTTGATTTTGAAATACTTTTCAGCCTTACCAAGAACTTCGAACGGGCCCTCGTATGGTGATTCCAATGGAGAACGAACACGATCGACCCGAACGAAAACGTGTTTGCAGTCTTTTAGCTGCGGTTGAACAAAAACTTTTTGATGACCATGAATTGTCGATCTTGTAGGTTTTAATGACTGCATGTTATTTCTCAAATTTTTTATAAATTCAGTTTCGTTTGGTTGACTGTTGTGATGATGAAAATATTCGCCTGGTATTCGAATTTGAGAGCCAAACAGCATTTCAGCTGGACTGCAATTTATATCCTCTTTCATAGCTGAACGGAGTCCGAGTAATACAAATGGTAAAACGAAAGACCAATCGGAAGTAGCATGACATTTAATTGCGGCCTTCAAAGTACGATGCCATCTTTCCACCATACCATTTGATTGGGGATGGTACGCTGTTGTTTTGAGGTGCTGGATTCCCAGCATGCGCATCAGCTCTTCAAAAATTCGCGACTCGAATTGCCTACCAAGATCGCTCGTTATACGGACTGGCACTCCAAAAAGCGCAATCCAACCATTAATCAAGGCAAAGGCTATGGTTTCGGCTGTAATGTCCGGGACAGGAATAGCAACAGGCCATCTAGAAAATCGATCAATACAGGTCAAACAGTAACGGTTGTTTCTAGATTGGGGTAGTGGTCCTATTATGTCGATGTGGATATGATCAAAACGCCGATCAGTCGGACCAAAATCCTTTAGAGCTGATTTTGTATGACGATGGACTTTGTTTTTCTGACATTGAATACAAGAACGGACAAAATTTGCAACATCTTTGGACATATTTGGCCACACGAATCGTTCCGAAACAAGTTTTGATGTAACCTTTCTTCCAGGATGTGCCAAACTGTGCAGCTTGCTGATAATCTGATGTCGAAATTGAAATGGAACGAATGGTCGAATTAGTCCATGACTTACATCGCAATATAACGATTGTGTCGATTCCGGAATTGCGAGTTTTCTCAATGTCAAAGAGTGTCCGTCAGTTTCGAGAAGTGATTTTAGCTCAGAGTCTTTATTTTGCTCTTCCGCTAAATTCTCAAAATCGATGCAGTTTTCGATGATATTAATTCGTGAAAGAAGATCTGCAACGTTATTATCGATGCCTGATAAATGACGAATATCCGTGGAGAATTGACTTATAAAGTCTAATTGACGTGCTCTCCTTGGAGAAGTTTTCTCCATGTTCTGACTAAATGCGTAAATTAACGGCTTGTGGTCGGTAAAAATTATAAATTGCCTACCTTCAAGTACGTGTTGAAAGTGCCGTAGGCCTTGGTAAATAGCAACCAATTCGCGATCATATGTACTGTAATTTTTTTGGGCATTTGTCAATTTCTTCGAGTAAAATCCCAGCGGCTCACTTACGTTATTAACAATTTGGTGCACTACGGCTCCGACAGCATCATAAGACGCGTCGACGGTAAGTGTGAGCGGGCAGTTCTCAGCTGGGTGGCTCAATAATGTCGCATTAGCCAATTCACTTTTACAGGCGTCAAATGCTTCCAATGACTCCGAAGACCATTGAATTGGACTTTTGTCGTTCTTTCGATTACCATTAATAAGTCCTTGTAATTTTGACTGGTTAGCCGTTGCATTCGGTATAAAAGGACGGTAAAAGTTAATCATCCCTAAAAACCGCTTGAGTTCGCAAGCAATTTTCGGTACCGGAAAATTCTTAATCGCTTGAATTTTGTCCTGTGTTGGTTCGATGCCGTTAGCCGAAATCAAATGACCCAAAAAATTAACTTGGTCCTTTCCAAAATCGCATTTTGAAAAATTTATCGTCAAACCATATTCTCTTAAACGATCAAAAACCGTTCGCAGATGAAGCTCGTGTTGCTCTTTACTTTCCGAAACCACCAAAATGTCGTCTATATACGAAAATACGAAATCGAGATCCCGAAGAACATCGTGCATATGCCTTTGAAACGTTTGGGCAGCGTTCCGCAAACCAAAGGTCATAAACTTGAACTCATAAAGCCCGAAAGGCGTTATTATTGCCGTTTTCGGAACGTCTCCGGGTTCTATCGGGATTTGATGATAAGCTCGTTGTAGGTCGATAACGGAAAATATGTGCTTTTCATGTAAAATTGTACGGACATCCTGAATAAAAGGAATCGGATAACGATCCGGCAACGTTATCGCATTTAGCGCTCTAAAATCACCGCACGGCCTCCATTCCCCGTTGGATTTTTTAACCAAATGTAGTGGGCTGGCCCAATTGCTGCTTGAAGGCGCACATATGCCTTGCTCTACCATAAATCGAAACTCATCCTTTGCCGCACGCAACTTTTCACCGACCAATTTACGTGGTCTTGCGAAAACTGGATTGCCGTTTGTAATGATATTATGTGTCACGCTAGAGTGCACAATTTTGCCACCAGAGTTAAAAAATGTCAAATCTTTATACTCATCCAATAATTCAGAGTAGTTGCTTTTCGTATCATATGATGAAATATTGAAAGAATTCGTGTGTACAGTCTCACCTTTAGTCGTTAACATGGTAATTCTGTCGAGTAATGATTTGCTTTTAACGTCGACCAGTAGATCGTAATTTTGTAAAAAATCTGAGCCTATTATAGGCGATGAAACATCTGCTATAACGAAAATCCACTCGAAATTACGACGTAAGCCCAGAGATAATTTCAAACGTCTCAGACCGTATGTCCGAATTGATGAGCCATTTGCGGCGAATAATTGTTGTGAATGTGATGGTTTACGTTTATCTACAGGTCGCGGAGGTATAACCGATACGTCGGCCCCGGTATCGATTAAAAATTTGTATGTTGTATTGTTGTCAAAAATCATTAATCTTGCCATCGTGTTGGAGGAAACATCTGACCTGTTCTGCAACAAGTCAGGGAAGCTAATTAGTTTTTTGAACTTTGATCGTACTTACATGGATCACGGCATTTTTCAGCCTTCTCGCCAAATGTTTTATGATACCAACATAAATCTCCATTGTTGACTCTTGTGGCAGAGTTTCCTCTACCACCTCTATTGGAATGTCTTGAAGAGGAGCGTCTGCGGTTGTGTACTTTTTTATTTAACAATTGTTCCAAACTTTTTTCCAATCGGGCCATACGTTGATTAACTTCAGCAATTGTAGAATTTGGTGGATAATTTGTTGCTTCAGCCGAAAAAACCTGCTTGTAATCACTTACTTCGAGAATTCTGTCTGCAAATTTAGCCAGTTCTGGTAAACTAACGTTAGATGTTTGTAAAATTGCCCGTGCGTGTGGTGGCAATCGCTGTAACCACAAAGACTTCAAAAAATCATCGCTAACACGCCCTTTGGCTAAGCCGCTCAATTCGTTTAATAATTGTGTAGGACGTCGATCACCCAAGTCCATATCAGAAAGTAGTTTCTGAATCTTCTTTTGTTCGCTGTCGCAGAATTGTTCGATGATGCACTTTTTAAAGTGTTCATACTTTCCCTCTTTGGGTGGCTGCAAAATGGCGTCAGCAATTTGTGCGAGTACGTTGGACTCAATTGCGGCAACGACCGTGTTAAATTTCGTTATATCCGTTGTTATGTTTGCAATCCCAAATTGGGCCTCAACTTGGACGAACCAAATTTCAGGACGCTCAGCCCAAAATGGTGGTACTTTAACCGCAACACTGTTGACTTCAGCTGCACCTGATGCGCTTGCTACGTTTGAAGTTTTTGGTAATTCGACTTGTTCGTCTTTATTTGCCATTTTTTATTCTTCGCTTTTATAATGCGGGTCACCACTTTAACTATTTATGTTAATTTGTTCATATAAAATCTAAAAGAATCTTCCAGAAATAAAAAGATGATGCCGGTTGCTTTTTTCAGTTAGAACTGTTTTTTTATTCCTAAGAAAAACTACTAGATTAACAGTGTTGAACAATGTCATAAAAAACTTAAAACTACTATTTACATATTTACAGAGTTGTATCCCAAAAGTAGGATGTAGGGCTGCCACAAATTTAACGCAATCAGACCTGATAAGATTTTTATAATGTGCATTTTTAGTGTTTGATTTAAGTGAAAAAAGTTTAAATCAAGTTGATTCAAACCAAAAGTGATTTGAATCAGTTGATTTGAATCAAAAGTGATTTGAATCAGTTGATTTGAATCAAAAGTGATTTGAATCAGTTGATTCAAATCAAGTGATTTGAATCAGTTGATTCAAATCAAAATGTATTAATTCAATTGATTCAAATCAACGAATTAATTCTTTGCAATGAAATTAAGTGATTTAAATAATGAATTAATTCTTTTCGATTTATAGAAACAGGGAATTAATTCAATTATCTTAAATCAGATTTAATAAATTGAATTAGGGAATTAAATCTTCAAAGGTCTGATGGGGACTACAAGAAGAACTGGTCCGATGACTTAAAAATTTGGAATGGTGATTTGTGAAAACAAAATATGTTTACCTGCCTATCGAAAGGATACACTCAGAAAATTATGTAAGTTACTACATGTTAGTTGTTTGTATATTTTACAGTAGCTAGTTGTTTTCAACTACAAAGTCAGTTGTTTTTGTATGAAAAATATCAAACAACTATTTTTGTTAGTTATTTTAAGTCGTTTTTTTGAACAACTAACAAAAAACTACTGTAATGTAGTAACAGTAAATTAAAGTACCCAGGCAGAAAAATGCAATCGGAATAACGTCAGAATAGAGATGGCGGAGGGCATTCCAACACCAAAATGAGATCCTATTTACAAAATTTATGGTGTTACTATAACATTGAAATGATAACGCCAAAAAACAATCGCCTGACTTTTGTTTCCGACGTCGTCACAACACCAAAAAATCAAATTTACTGGATTAAAATTACATTGTAATAATAAGTTTATGACCTTAGGATGGCGTTGAATGACAACACTGGTAACGTTATTTCGACATATTTTTGGCGCTATTTTGGGTTGTTTTATATTAGAAATACAGTATATAAAGATAATTCTAGGTCCAAATGCAGGACTTTTAACTTCTTGTAGCATAAAAGTGTTGCATTTGTTAAATTAAAACACAAAAAATCATGTACAAACATGGTATTTTTTAGAGATTGGTTAAGTTCTTCTAGGGGGAATTTTTTTCCCCTGGTCTGATTTTGCTGATTTACGAACTTAACCTGCCTAGAAACATAAGATATATTCGTGCCAAATTTTGGGAGTCTAGCTCTTTTATTTTGGACTGCATCGTGTTAACTACAGACGGACGGACATCGCTAGAATGTCTTAGAATCGATCACGGATTATAAATATATATACTTAATGGGGTCCTTGACGGATATTTTGATGCGTTACACACGGATGATGCGTTACCCTCCATACCGTAGTTGGAGGGTATAAAAAAAATTTGCTAACATTACAACATTGGATTTTAAAAGAACCAACGTTACATAAGAGTTTAAAATTATAATCCGAAAAGGTTTACTATGGTAAACTTTTACAAAATTTCTGACTTTATTTTATTTAATTATAAATATTTTTTTTATGTAAAAATGCCACTGCATATTTTTTTTCATTATGAAATGTGCAAGGAGAATAAGGGTTCTATAGTCGGAAAGTCGATTAATTGATTTTTGTATAAAAAATCTAAATGGACTTTTACTTTCGACTTTTTAGTTTTTTCACTTGGTGGCAGATGAAAAAAAAATCTTCTTATTATTATGTTAAACAAGTGAGAGTGTTAAATTCGGCTGTGCCGAATCTTTTATACCCTCCAAAATGTAAAAAAAAAAAATTTGTCAGGGGCGTTTGTTTTTTTTTGGGGGGGGGGGGGGGGTGATGGGGGTCAGTGGGGGATGTTGACATCACCTTTCCGTTCCGATAAATATAACAAATGTTTCATTTATTTAACAAAAATACAAAAAAACATGTAAAAAAAGTGTATTTTTTCAGAGGTTGGTTTAGTTCTTCAAGGGGGAACTTTTTTCCCCCTGGTCCGATTTTGCTCATTTACGAACTTAACCTGCCTATTAACATAAGACATATTTGTGCCAAATGTCGGGAGTCTAGCTCTTTTATTTTGGACTGCATCGTGTTAACTAAAGACGGACAGACGGACGGACAGACGGACGGACGGACGGACGGACATCGCTAGAATGTCTTAGAATCGATCACTGATCATAAATATATATACTTTATGGGGTCCTAGACCGATATTTTGATGCGTTACACACGGAATGACAAAGTGAGTATACCCCCATACTGTAGTTGGAGGGTATAAAAATCTAGTTCCTGACGTAGATTCTTAAATTTTAAACTCAAAATAACGCAAAAAAATCGATTTTTTTTAGCAAAAAATATGTATAAAATAAAAAAAATTAAAAAGCTTCCATTAAATTCTCTTCAAACTGAAAAAAAAAAACAGATCCCAAATCGGTCCACCCGTTTGATCTGTATTTTGATTTTGTTTAAAAAGCTGCAACTTTTTTGTTTCTGACAATTTTTATATTAAATTTTGGTAGAAATCGAAATATTATAAAAAAAATATCGCATTCTTAAGTGTCAACCCCTTTAATCTTTGGCGGTTCCATGAAGCAGAAAGTGTTTAGTAATTTTTTTTTATACCCTCCAACTACAGTATGGAGGGTAACGCATCATCCGTGTGTAACGCATCAAAATATCCGCCTAGGACCCCATTAAGTATATATATTTATAATCAGTGATCGATTCTAAGACATTCTAGTGATGTCCGTCCGTCTGTATGTCCGTCCGTCTGTAGTTAACACGATGCAGTCCAAAATAAAAGAGCTAGACTCCCAAAATTTGGCACGAATATATCTTATGTTTTTAGGCAGGTTAAGTTCGTAAATCAGCAAAATCAGACCAGGGGAAAAAATTCCGCCTTGAAGAACTTAACCAATCTCTAAAAAATACCGTGTTTTACATGATTTTTTGTGTTTTTATTTAACAAATGCAACATTTTTATGCTACAAGAAGTTCAAAGTCCTGCATTGCAATGCATTGTTACTGTTAATTCGGGTTCCTTTTACTGTTAATTCGGTTTTATAAATCAAAAATTTTCGATATATTTTTACTTATTTTCGGTACACAACCTTGATAAAAATATTAAAATTTTAACTTACAAAAATATCGGATTTTACAGGTTGGAAAAAGTCGGTTTTTTAAAAAAGTCGAATTTTCGAAAATTGCCAGTCGAATTTTTAGAAAAGTCGAATTTTTGTTGCGAACCCGGATATTAAAAAAAAATATTTTGAAAATATTCTATTTATTAAAAATTATTTTTATATACTGTATTTCTAATATAAAACAACCCAAAATAGCGCCAAAAATATGTCGAAATAACGTTACACTTAAAAAATTATGTTAGTAAAATCAACTGAAAATGTCAGTTAAAAAAACTACTTTGGAAGTTGTTTTGGGGTCAACTACTTTTTCAGTTAAATCAACTTACAATGTTAGTTATTTTAACTGACATAAAACAACTGACTTATGTAGTAAAAACTACTTACATTTGTAGTCAAAACAACTAAAATGTAGTAAAAATAAAAAAATCAATATATAATTTTTTTTTTCAAAATATTTTTCAGAAAAAAAAAAATTTAAGACCAAATTTTTTCCAAGTTTTTTTTTTAAAAAAAGTTGTGAAAAATAAAAATAACGAATTTTTTTTTTTTTGGAAAAAAACTTTAAAACTTTTCAGAGATAAAATAAATAAAATTAACTACTTTAAATAACTGTTACTACATCACAGTACTTTTTTGTTAGTTGTTCAAAAAAACGACTTAAAATAACTAACAGAAATAGTTGTTTGATATTTTTCATACAAAAACAACTGATTTTGTAGTTGAAAACAACTAACTACTGTAAAATATACAAATAACTAACATGTAGTAACTTACATAATTTTCTGAGTGTACCAGTGTTGTCTTTCAACACCATCCTAAGGTCATAAACTTATTATTACAATGTAATTTTAATCCAGTAAATTTAATTTTTTGGTGTTGTGACGACGTCGGAAACAAAAGTCAGGCGATTGTTTTTTGGCGTTATCATTTCAAAGTTATAGTAACACCATAAATTTTGTAAATAGGATCTCATTTTGGTGTTGGAATGCCCTCCGTCGGTTTTTTAAAAAGTCGAATTTTCGAAAATTGCCAGTCGAATTTTTAGAAAAGTCGAATTTTTGTTGCGAACCCGGATATTAAAAAAAAATATTTTGAAAATATTCTATTTATTAAAAATTATTTTTATATACTGTATTTCTAATATAATACCAAATTCGCATTCATTTTTTTAAACATGTTTAAGCACTTAAACATGTTTATGTACCTTAACAAGTTTAAATTTAAACATGTTTAAGTGGTTAAACATGTTTAAAAAAATGAATGCGAATTTAGTATAAAACAACCCAAAATAGCGCCAAAAATATGTCGAAATAACGTTACACTTAAAAAATTATGTTAGTAAAATCAACTGAAAATGTCAGTTAAAATAACTACTTTGTAAGTTGTTTTGGGGTCAACTACTTTTTCAGTTAAATCAACTAACAATGTTAGTTATTTTAACTGACAAAAAAAACTGACTTATGTAGTAAAAACTACTTACATTAGTAGTCAAAACAACTAAAATGTAGTAAAAATAAAATAATCAATATAAAATTTTTGCTTTTCAAAAAAAAATTTCAGAAAAAAAATTGAGGACCATTTTTTTCAAGTTTTTTTTTTTTTTTTTTAAGAAGTTGTGAAAAATGAAAAAAAAAAACGAAAATTTGTTTTTATTTTTTGGAAAAAACTTTGAAAATTTTTCAGAGATAAAAAAATTAAATTAACTACTTTAAATAACTGTTACTACATTACAGTACTTTTTGGTTAGTTATTAAAAAAAAACGACTTAAAATAACTAACAGAAATAGTTGTTTGATATTTTTCATACAAAAACAACTGACTTTGTAGTTGAAAACAACTAACTACTGTAAAATATACAAACAACTAACATGTAGTAACTTACATAATTTTCTGAGTGTGTGTTTCTTTCGAAAAGTCACGAAATAATTGATCTGATCAAAAATTTTAAAATTAACTCCAATATTTGTAAAGTTTTTTTTAACGAAAACAAAAACTCGTTACGGGGTACGCGGCTGATCAAATTTAAAATTAGGGGTACTCGAGGCAAAAAGGTTGGTAACCGCTGGTCTAGGGTATAATTAAAATACACATAAGGTGTTCTGGTCAGCCAGACAATATTACCTTATTGATGTGTGTTGCACATTTAACACATAATCCATGCACATAACTTTCGTCCAAAGGAAATAGATTTTCACGATATATTTTATGCTGAAAAATTTTAAAACAAATCCAATTAATATTAAAAAACATTTTATTTAAATAAACTTACCAATTTCATGGTCAAAACAGCTAATATTGTCCCAAGATTTGCAGATTTCAGTACAAATTTAAAGAGATTCTGAGAGATTTTTCTATAGAAAAAATTTCAGATTCTGAATCATTTTTCTATAGAATCGCAGAAAAAATGTCTCAGAATCAGAGAAATTTTCCATGGGAAAAATGTCTCAGAACCTGAGAATTTTCTGTAGAAAATCTTATAATTTTTTCATAGGAAAAACGGCTAAGAATCTGAGATTTTTTTATGGAAATTTCTATATTCAAAATAACTCAGAATCAGAGAATTTTTCTATATGAAAAATGCCTCAGAACCTTAGAATTTTTCTTTAGTAAAACTGTCTCAGGAACTGAGAATTTTTCCATAATAAATATGTCTCGAATTCTACAGACTTCGAATTCTAATTTTTTCTGTATGGGAAAAAAAATTTTTCAGAAATTTGTTAACGGCATTTAATATTTTTTTAACTTGGTATGTCGCTGGTCCATTAAGTTAGGTAAATCCATTTTAATTGTTGTTAAACGTACACTACAATTCAACGATATCACATCCTGTGAACTGAATTGAATCCAAAATTTAGGATATCTCACATGTCTGGTGATGGATCTTGTTGATGCTGATGTTGTTGCCGTTATTTACCGTGACCACTAGTTGTGTTTAATATAAAAGTTTTTGAAACAAATGATAACATCTTTTCCGATATTGGATTTGAGGCAAGCCGGCATCAAGATCTATAGATGGAAACAAAATAATTCAATTTAAAAATTTACAAAATTCATTGTTTTTTATTGGACTTACCATTAGAGAACCCGAAATCTGTTGGTATCATTTTCAAGAAAACATCCCCTCGTGTTTTTTTTCTAGTATTTAAGCGTTTAAATATACAAATTCCTTCCTTTTTTATTTTTTTAATTAACACATTTTTTGTTACGCTCCGGATACACCAACATAAAATTGTAGATAACATAAGAGATAACGTCGGCAGAATTTTTTTGTATTTTAATTTTATGTTAAAGGGTAGTGTAATCGTAATTTATGTTAACTCATTTTTTTCAGGAATTTGTTGATGAAGGTCGTTTGGATTTTATTTTTATTTTTTTAATACATATAACACATTTATTGTAGAAAAGCAATCATAGCTTTGTTTGTATGGTAATACTTTGAATATTGAAAATATTTTTTCATTCTCTTGTTAACTTTTCTGTGAAACTGTTGTCATATTTTTTCTTTAAATAAATTTAATTCTTTTTTATAAAACCAACCAATCTATAAAAGGTTATGGGCCATCAATTGGATAATGTTGGTATACCGCAATTTAACGGTCGCGGTTACGATGAGTGGCAATTTCGGGTGAAAATGCATTTCGAAAATTTGGATTTGGAGGGGGTTTTAACGGGCCTACCACCAACAGAAGCCGCTGCAAAGATGGAATTTTTAAAGAAGGACAGAAGAGCAAGAGACAAATTGGTATCATTCGTGGGTAATGATTGTTTGGGGTACATCCGAGAAAAAGAAACTGCCAAAGAAATATGGGAAAGTCTCCAGGATGTATTTGCCAAGAAGTCTATGATAAATCAAGTCATGGTAAGGAAACAAATTATGAATTTGCGTTTGAAGAATGGTGAACCGGTAGCGGAACATCTTATGAAATTTGAAAATCTGGTAAGAAATCTCAAAATGGCTGCGGCAAAAGTCGAAGAAAGCGATGTTCTTACGCAATTGTTTATGACTTTGCCTGAGAGATTCGATCCATTGATTACTGCTTTACAAAATGTGGAAGAATCTAAACTAACCTACACCATGGTAAAAGAACGTTTACTTCTTGAAGAAACAAAGATGTCTCATCGTTTAGAAGAAGAAGGTCCTGCCAAGACAGCCTTTGCTGGTAAGAAGAATTTTAAGAAGAAATTCAGTGGCCGATGTTACAAATGCAATAAGCCAGGGCACAAAGCCAATGTATGTCTTCAAGGAGAGGCTCGTAGTGCAGCGAAAGGCAACAAAGACACAAAATCTGTTTGTTTTATGGCAGATTCTGAGAAACATGGAATGAAGCTGCCTTGACTGGAGTGTACCTTATCAACCGAAGTCCAACAAAAGCCCTCCCTAATGATGTGACTCCTGCTGAAATGTGGTATGGGTATAAGCCGAACATAAGTTCACTTAAAGTTTTTGGTTGTAAGGCGTATGCTTGGTTGCCAAAGCAAAAACGTAAAAAGCTAGATGCTAAAAGTCAAAAATTGGTTATGATTGGTTATGTTCCGAATGGTTATAAATTGTGGGATATCAAATCTAGAAAGATAGTAACTTCAAGAGATGTCAAATTCGATGAAGGATCATTTCCATATTCTGATGAACGTAAAAAGGAACCTGCTAACATTATTATTAAAAGTTACATGCAAGAAGGGGAAAAAGAACTGAATGCAAGTTTGCCTGTCACTTCTGGTAATAATGATGAATCTATAGTTGACTTGACAAATGAAGCTGGTGCTTGTGGTGGTAATGAAGATGAAAATTTGCTGACTTCAGATGATGACAATGATTGTAGTAATAATGATGGTGAAAACAACGCATATGATGGTAACAACAACACTGGAAATAATGCTTTTTTTAGTAATGTCAATAATCTAAGTGATAACGATGAAATTCAAACACCTACGAAGCCAAAGACAACGAAAAACTCCAAGCAAATTTTTTGGTTTCACATTGGGGTATTCTGCTTATTGTGAAGATGTTGTTTTTGATAATGTTCCAGACAAATATTCTGACATAACTGGTCGTAATGATGAAAGTAAATGGTACAACGCTGTAAAAGAGGAATTGAAATCTATGGAGAAAAACAAAGTTTGGAAAGTTGTTAGGCCCCCTGATAACGTTAAATTATTAAAATCAAAATGGGTTTTTAAGCTGAATTCACAATGATGGAGTACTCTGTGCCAGAGAGTGGATTTTGTTCCTTTCTCTTTCGCACTTACACATTTTTTGTATGATGTCTACTCTATTTTTAGAGATGGTACTCTGTAGTACAGAGTACTCCGACATTGTGTCGGAGCCTTTAAAATAAAATCTGATGAAAACGGAACACTTAAAAAATTATGTTAGTAAAATCAACTGAAAATGTCAGTTAAAATAACTACTTTGTAAGTTGTTTTGGGGTCAACTACTTTTTCAGTTAAATCAACTAACAATGTTAGTTATTTTAACTGACAAAAAACAACTGACTTATGTAGTAAAAACTACTTACATTTGTAGTCAAAACAACTAAAATGTAGTAAAAATAAAAAAATCAATATATTATTTTTTTTTTTCAAAATATTTTTCAGAAAAAAAAAATTGAAGACCAAATTTATTCCAAGTTTTTTTTTAAAAAAAAAGTTGTGAAAAATAAAAATAACGAAATTTTTTTTTTTTTTGTAAAAAAAAAATTAAAATTTTTCAGAGATAAAATAAATAAAATTAACTACTTTAAATAACTGTTAAGGCGTGATTAAACGAGAGAGAATTCCCCTAGATTTAAAGTAAAAAACAACTCTGTGGTAACTTTTAAAATTGGAATGTCAAATAAAATTTTATTATATATTTTTTTATTTACTTTAATTCGGTTTCCAATCTACAAATTATTGACTAAATGTGCGAAAACAAATAATAATATTATTAAAATGGTAAGCAAAAACAAGTATTAAAGAAATGAGATTTGACACAAAGTCAAAAGTATATTACCACAGAGTTGTGTTTTACTTTAAATCTAGGGGTTTTCTCTCCCGTCTAAACGCGCCTTTACTACATCACAGTACTTTTTTGTTAGTTGTTCAAAAAAACGACTTAAAATAACTAACAGAAATAGTTGTTTGATATTTTTCATACAAAAACAACTGACTTTGTAGTTGAAAACAACTAACTACTGTAAAATATACAAATAACTAACATGTAGTAACTTACATAATTTTCTGAGTGAAATCCAGTAAGGTATAAAGCTCGCCTTGTAGTAAAAGGATTTCTGCAAAAGAAAGGTGTAGACTACGATGAAACTTATGCTCCTGTGGCAAAGCTTACGACTGTTCGTGTGGTACTTGCGATAGCTGCTAAAAATTATTTAATCCTACATCAAGTAGACGTCAAAACAGCTTTCCTATATGGTGACCTTAGAGAAGAACTTTACATGCAAGCGCCAGAAGGGGTTGTTGTTAAAAATGGTATGGCTTGTCGACTAATGAAATCGCTTTATGGATTAAAACAAGCTCCGAAATGCTGGAATGACACACTTAATGAATACCTAATCACTTTGGGGTTTACCAGGTCAAAGCATGACTATTGTTTGTATACTAAATTCAAAGATTCTGATGTTTTATATATAATCATGTACACACAAAAAAATATTTTACCAATAACTTGGGAGGATATGCGTTTTAAAAGTTTTTTACATTAATTATGAAAAATTTTGTAACATTTTACCAAGTTTTTGCATAATTGTGGTTAAAGTTTGAAAAATAACATAAGGTTAAATACTCTTATGAATATTTTCTAAACTTTTATCAAAAACAAGCAAAAACTTGGTAAAATGATGCTATTTTTTTGCAAAATATATGCAAAAAACTTTAAAAACGCATATCCTCCCAAGTACTTGGTAAAAAATTTTTTGTGTGTACGTAGATGACTTACTAATCGCTGCAAGTAATCAAAAGTTGATTGAGCGCTTTAAATCCCAGTTGTCAAAGAAGTTCGAATTATCTGATTCTGGAGAGCTTAAACATTTTCTGGGTATGAAGTTTCAAAAAGAAGAGAATTGTATCGTAATATCTCAAGAAAACAGCATTAATAAAGGTTTGGAAAAATTCTCTATGGTTGACTGCAATCCAGTAAAGACGCCGATGGAAAAAGGTCTAAAGTTATCTGCAACAACAAATCAAAATAAAATTGATAAACCCTACAGAGAATTTCTTGGGAGTCTGATGTATATAATGCTTTGCGTCTGTCCAGATATCTGCTACCAAATAGGATATCTTGGAAGGTTTCAACAAAATCCGTCTGATGAACATTGGCAAGCATTAAAAAGAGTTCCAAGGTATCTCAAAGGTACAGCGAAGAAAAAAATATCTTATGAAGCAAATAGTAACAATGCTTTAGTGCAGTGACGGTCCGTGAAGTTGTCACTGGGTGTTCTCTAATTTATAAAAACAGAAAATTTAAGTATAAAATTCATGTTTTCATGGACCTAACGCATTTCCGAGATAGGTAAAGATGGGATGTTACTAGTTTTATACATTTTTTAATGAGATGCAGCCTAAATTCTATTTTATTGTCATTTTGTTGCCTCACCACATCGACAATTAACAAAAAGCATTATTTCGCAAATAAATGGAGTACAAAAATTAATTTTGGATGCATGTCAATAAAAAAAATTAAAACTGAGGCTTTGTCTATCACGGGAACGTGTTACGTCCAGAAAAACATATTTTATATACATAAATTTTATATTTTAAATAAGTAGAGAACACCCAGTGACAACTTCACGGACCGTCACTGCTTTAGTGGGGTATGCTGACGCCGATTGGGCTAGTGATGAAGTCGATAGAAAATCAGTTAGTGGTTACGTTTTCAAAGTCTATGGCTGTACCATTTCCTGGGCAAGTAGAAAACAACAAACCGTTTCTACATCTTCTAGCGAAGCGGAATATGTTGCGTTAAGTTCTGCAGTATCAGAAGCAATTTGGTTACGTGGTTTACTACAAGATTTGAAAATAATTACGAATGAAGCAGTAACCATTTATGAAGATAATCACGGGTGTATTTGTATGGCATCAAATGTAGAATGCAAGAAATCAAAGCACATAGACATCAAACATCATTTTATTCGGGACTATATTGTAAAAGGTGTTATCAAAGTGGAACCCATTGGAACAATAGATCAACTGGCCGACATGTTTACTAAATCATTAGATAGTGGTAGATTTTTGAAACTTTGTAAATGTATAGGGCTTGTATGATTGAGAAGGGGTATTGTAGAAAAGCAATCATAGCTTTGTTTGTATCGTAATACTTTGAATATTGAAAATATTTTTTCATTCTCTTGTTAACTTTTCTGTGAAACTGTTGTCATATTTTTTCTTTAAATAAATTTAATTCTTTTTTATAAAACCAACCAATCTTTAAAAATTTTTTTTTTTTAAATTAAAAAGCTTTAATTTAACGTTATTTAGTTACGTTCTTTCAAAAAACCACATTTATTAATTATAAAGCGAATGTTTTTTGTGAATTTGTAATATTCCAAAATGTCGCCATCAACAAACTCATGAATTTGACGTTTCTTATGTTAACATAATTGTTAAGAAATATGTTTGGAGAACTATGTTAACATTTATTTCCAACATAAATATGTATAACATTTGACTATGGCACACGAGAAATAACACAATTTTTACGTATGTCGGAATAAATGCCTACATAATTATAGAAGATGGAGCCAGTGGGTTACAAATAATTTTATCGTTTTCAAGAGAATTTAAATTTTATAAGTCAAAACTTTAAAATTTTTTGAAATGTTTTTTTTTTCTTTTTTTACAAAATTCGTAAATATTAGCGGTTTTCACCCTTAATAGAAAACATTTGAGGAAATTTTCTACAAGAAAATTTTCTACCGATTTTTTCCACTAAAGAGTGAACAACTATTTAAACGAGTTTTCTCACACTTACATTTTCTATAACCTCAAATTATTTTACATAATTAAAACCACGAAATAAAAATAAACAACGCGATTTTTAGTAAAAATATAATTAATCATTTAAGTTTCATTTAAAATTTCGTATAAAAAGTCTGAAAATATCACAAAATAATTAAATGACTCTCTAATCAGCTGTTTTTTTGGTCTAGAAACTTTTATTTTTTTCTATACTTCAACTTACTCAAGCATCAAGTCGAAGAAATTTTCTATGTAGAAAAGAAGAAACCAAGGAAATGAGAAAAATGAGCCACCATGTATTTTGTTGTTGTATCTGTCAAACATTTTCTTGTTTTCTTCGATTCTCCGATTCTTTTCTTGTTTTCTATCAAGGGTGAGAACCGCTATTATTGTTCTGATATTAACATAGAAAAGATTAGAAGGTACGCAGTGTTGTATTTGATGTATTTTCCAATATGGTGGCAAAATGCTTGTTCTTCCTCATCTCACACGTATTTAATATCAAATTAGATTCTTTGTTTATAAAAAATGGAATTGTCTTTCATTTCATTTATTTTGCTTTATTCAACGTTTTTTTAAAGATAATACGCACTATTGATAGTTTAAAAACTTTTTTTCTCTCTTGTTATTTTTGCTTTGTTGTTGTTCTCCTTTATGTTGCATTGTTTTTTATTAGACGTCAAAAGTTACATAATGTGCTGTCACTAATACTTATTCAAGCGAAATACGACTCTGTTTCATATCTATTTTTTTCTATGGATATTAATCAAAAAAATAACTATGGCGACCAACTACTTGTTTCGTAGCATTCCTTTATACATCTTCCTTGATTTTACATACACGATTTCGTTCGGTGTATACTTTATAGCGATTTTTAATTTTATCGGAGTTTTGAGAAAAAAAGTTAGCATCAGTGTTTTTGCCAATCTTTGTGTTTGACGTTTCTTGCGTAGTTGTCAAAATTTGCACGCTTCCAGTAGGTGAAAAAGCGGAAATTCTAAGAACATTTTTAACAAAAATTTTGTAAATCTTCTTGTTGATCTTTATATTATATCCAAACCTTAAAGACTTTGTAACAATACATAGTTTTTTCAAAGTAATTTTAAAAGCTAAAATACATACGCATTATACATTCAACAACGAAAAAAAATATTTCACACCAACGAATCGAACAGTCAAGAGAAAAGAAAATCAAAAATGCCGAGTGATACCATTGCCAAAGTATGTCGTGGTTAAATAATTAACATGTATATTTTTTTAATTTTACTTCTTATGTTTCTACAGGTACAGGAGTATAAAGACTCTTTAATCAAAAAGGCAGAACAGCTAATAATTCAAGGTTTCCCTGAAAAAATTGTCGAATTAAATGAGTTGCTGGATACTCACATGTTCAGTGAACGTAATTTTACTGAAGTACATCAAGATTTAAACATTCCAATACCAGACCCCGTCGTAGTAAGTAATAATGGTGCAAATGCCACTCGCAGCGAATCATCTGCCGGCGATGGAGGCGATGGCGATCAACCACCAGCCAAAAGAGTTCGCACCGAAATGCCATTGGTTTCTGGCACTAAAGTTATGTATTTGTCAAGTGGCTCAGTGCCCTGCAACGCTCCTCTATGCGAAATGATTAAAATTGTTAAACCAATTATTCGCAAATTGGTGGAAGACTGTAAGTTTGCATTAATGTTGTTTGGGAGAATTTTTGGCAAAAGTGCACTTTAGGGGGCACAAATATTTTTAGGGGAAAAAGATTGGACCCCCTCTGGTATTCAAAAAGAAAAAAACCGAAATTAAAATTTAAGGGGACATGGCCCCGGGGCCCCCTGGAGCCAAAAAACTGACCCTCCCACCTACAGGTTTGTGTGGGTACTTAAATTAAAGGTAGGTCCCTGGGCCCCTCTTGGTCCAAAAAACCGTCCTGATGCGTTTTTTTTTTTAAAAGTCCACCAAAAAAATAATTTTTTTTTGCTTAAAATTTTTTTCTGCGTAGCCAGCCTTCGACCGGGCTTAGGGATTACAAACTCCATAAATTAATTTAGCGGCTTCGCTAAATAAAGTTTTTTTGTGGATCAAGCCTTTTACCTACTGAATGGCTTAAATATTGAACTGAAAGTTACTAAAATAGATTTAGGGGTTACAAAATTGTTAAAATACATAAAAAAATACATATGTATTTGCAATCGTGAGCAAATTACCTTTCATTTGAGTACCCATACGCACATGTTTGTGGGTGGGGAAATTTTTTGTCTCCAGGGGGTCCACCGGGGCCCAGCCCCTTTAAATTTTAATTTCGGTTTTTTCTTTTTTAATTTTAAAGGGGGTGACACATTTTTTTTTGCCAAAATATTTGTGACCTGTAAAGTGCACTTTAGCCGAATTTTTTATACCTACCGTCTAACATACATGGGACTATTTAAATAAATGGACTAATTAATCATTGGCATTATATTAAAACTAATGCCAATGAAATTTTTTATCATTGGCATTGTTTCAATCAATGCCAATGTTTGTTAAGGAATTGGTAACATTACTAATGTTAATTATGAAAAATTTCATTGGCATTAAAAAATGCCATAATGAAAACAAAGCAGCAATATTAAATATTTGTTTAACAATATTGTTTAGGGCTGGTAACTCATAACAATATGTATAATCAATGATTAGTGCAAATCATTGTTTCCAAACGTCAAATTTATGTGAAATCGATCAATGATTTGCATTATTCATTGATTAGCTATTGATAAGTTATAGCCCTTATAGCCGTAATTTCAACAAGCAGATAACTATTAGTGCATAGATATCTACCGTGTAAAAAAAATTGCGTAAACTTACCTCTTAGGTAACTATAGTTTTCAATGTTAATTTACCGGCTAGGTAAAGATATCTGTTAGGTATTTTACACCCGTAGTTACCTACTTCTTGAAATTACAAGCATTACTCTGAAAAATATTTTTTTTGTTAAAACTTAAAATGGCTATTTCATGATAACTAAGCCAGATAGAGCAAAATAGAGGACAAATGGAGGGCAAAATGGTTCTCAGAATAACCATAGTTTCGTTGGTCCTCTTCACATGTGTGGACCCTATTGTGTCCAAATTTTGAGTTTAAAAAAAAATGGCACGCGCCATACATGGGCATTTTTAATTGGCATTGAATTTTCATTGGCATTAGTTGGAACTAATGCCAATGCCAAAAAAAGCATTAGCATTTATTGCCAATGAAATTTTTTGGCATTGGCATTATTTGTACTAATGCCAATGAAACGGCACAAATGCCTAAAAAACTATTTACAATTGATAAAAAAGCATTTGTTTACAATAAACATATATTTTTTAAAAAAAATTAAAATGGCGATATCTCGAAAACTAAGCCAGATAGAGCAAAGTGGAGAGCATTTTTGGTTCTTTGGATCGCCATAGTTTCGCGGGACTTAAGTTATATCTATATATATAAACTGACTGACTGACTGATTGGCAATAATCATCGCCCAGCCCAAACCGCTAAAGCTAGAGACTTGAAATTTGGAATGTAGGTTCGGCTCCCGACAAAACCACCCACTAAGAAGGGATTTTTGGAAATTCCGATTCTAAGGGGGGCAAAAGGGGGAAAATAGGGCTCTTTGGGGGATTTTGTATCTTTTGAACTAATAGTCCTAGAAACTTCAAATTTGAACTCTAGGATCCTCTCGCGGAAATAAAATTTCGGAAAATTTTTTTTTGGAAAATTCCGCCTCCAAGGGGGGAAAAAGGGGAAAATAGGGCAAATTGGTACATTTTTTATATTCTAAACAAATGGTCCCAGAAACTTGAAATTTGAAGTCTAGGACCCTCTCGCGGAAATAACATTTTGGAAAAAGTAATATTTTGAAAATTCCGTTTCTAAGGTGGGGGAAGGGGGAAAATAGGGCAAGTTGGTACATTTTGTATCTTCTGAACTAATGGTCCTACAATCTTGAAATTTTGGATATAGGATACTCTCCCGGAAATAACATTTTGAAAAAAGTACTTTTTTGAAAATTTCGGTTTTAAGGGGAACAAAAAGGGGGGAAAATAGGGCAATTTGGTGAATTTTGAACTAATGGTCCTAGAAACTAGATATTTGAACTATAGTATCCTCTCGGGGAAAAAACATTTTTTTACTAAAATTTGTTCACTCAAAAATTTTTTTCACTCAAATTTTTTTTTGTCACTCAAAATTTTTTTTTTACAAATTTTTTTCACTCAAAATTTTTTTTTACTCAAAATTTTTTTTCACTCAAAAATTTTTTTTTACTCAAATTTTTTTTCACTCAAATTTTTTTTTTTTTTAATTTTTTTTTTCACTCAAATTTTTTTTTCACTCAAAATTTTTTTCACTCAAAAATTTTTTTTTTACTCAAAATTTTTTTACTCAATTTTTTTAATAAATTTTTTTTTTCACTCAATTGTATTTTATTCTTCAGTTTTTTTACTCATTTTTTTTACTTAGTAAAGTAATATTTTGAAAATTCCGTTTCTAAGGTGGGGGGAGGGGGAAAATAGGGCAAGTTGGTACATTTTGTATCTTCTGAACTAATGGTCCTACAATCTTGAAATTTTGAATATAGGATACTCTCGCGGAAATAACATTTTGAAAAAAGTACTTTTTTGAAAACTCCGGTTTTAAGGGGGACAAAAAGGGGGAAAATAGGGCAATTTGGTGAATTTTGAACTAATGGTCCTAGAAACTAGATATTTGAACTATAGTATCCTCTCGGGGAAAAAACATTTTTTTACTTAAATTTTTTCACTCAAATTTTTTTTTTTCACTCAAGTTTGGATTATAAGATCCTCTTTGGATCTTATAATTATTTGGATTATAAGATCCTCTAACGGAAAAAACATTCTGAAACAAAGTTTTTTTTTATTCTGATTCTAGGGGGTTGAAAGGGGGAAAGTAGGATAATTTGGTACATTTTGTATCTTCTGAACTAATGGTCCTAGAAACTTAAAAATTAGGACTATATGATCCTCTCGCTGAAATTATGTTCTGAAGAAAGTATTTTTTGAAAATTTTTCATTCAAATTTGGGGGGAAATAGGACGAATTTGAACATTTTCTATATTGTAAACTAATGGTCCCAGAAACCTGAAATTTGGACTATAGGATCCTCTCGCGGAAATAATATTCTGAAGAAAGTACTTTTTTAAAAAGGCACTTCTAAGAAGGGGAAAAGGGGGAAAATTGGGCAATTTGATACATTTTCTTTTCTCTGACCTAATGGTCCTAGAAACTTAAAGTTTGGACTATAAGATCCTCTCGCGGAAAAAACATTCCGAAACAAAGTTTTTTTTTTCAATTCCGCTTCTAGGGTGGTAAAAAGGGGGATAATAGGACAATTTGGTAAACTTTGTATGTTCTGAACTAATTTTCCCAGAAACTTAAAAATTTTGACTATGGGATCCTTCGCGGATATAACATTGTGAAGAAAGCTCTATTTTGAAAATTTCGCTTCTAAGGGGGAAAGTAAGGTAATTTTGTGTCTGCTGAGCTAATGGTCGTAGATCCTTGAAATTTGGGCTGTGAGATCCTCTCGCGGAAATAACTTTCTGAAAGAAGTACTTTTTGAAAATTCCGGTTTGTGTCTGCTAAACAAATAGGAATGCACGATCCTCTCGCGTGGACTGCACGATCCTTTCGCGGAAATAACATTCTGAAAAAAGTACTTTTTTGAAAATTCCGCTTTAAAGGGGGAAAAAGAGGAAGGTGGGGCAATTTTGTATATGCTGAAAATATGGTCCTAGATACTTGAAATTTGTAGTGAACGAACCTCTCGCGGAAATAACATTCTAAAGGAAGTACTTTTTCAAAATTCTAGGGGGAAATCGGGAAAGTATGGCAATTTTGAATCTGCTGAACTAATGGTCCTTAATACTTGAAATTCAAACTGTACGATCCTTTCGTACAGTTTAAATTCTTAAAGAAGAACTTTTCAAAAAATCCGCTTCTACGGGGAAAAAGCGGGAAAGTAGGGCAATTTTGTATCTGCTAAACTAATGGTCCTATATACTTGAAATTTTAACTGTACAATCCTCTCGCGGAAATAATATTCTAAAGGAAGTACTTTTTGAAAATTCCGGGGAAAAACGGGGGTGAGTGGGGTAATTTTGAATCTGCTGAACTCATGGTCCTAGATACTTGAAATTTCAACTGCACGATCCTCTCGCGGAAATAACATTGTTAAAGAAAAACTTTTTTAAAAATTATGCTTCTACGGGGAAAAGGGGGAAAGTAGGGCAATTTTGAATCTGCTGAACTAATGGCCCTAGATACTTAAAATTTGAACTGTACAATCCTATCCCGAAAATAACATTCTAAAAGAAGTACATTTTTGAAAATTCGTTTTTAAAGGGGGAAAATGGGGAAAGAAAGGCAATTTCGTATCTGCTAAACGAATGGTCCCAAAAACTTGAAATTTTAACTCTACTCACGCGGAAAAAACATTATGTAAAAAGTAATATTTTGAAAAATCCTTTTATAAGGGTGGGGTGGTGGGTAGAAGGGGTTTAATAGGGCAATTTTGTATCTTCTGAACAAACTTGAAATTTTGAATCTGGATGCTCTCGCGGAAATTATTTTTTGAAAAATATATTTTTTTGAGCATTTTGGTTTTAAGGAGGCCCAAAAGGGGGAAAATATGGCAATTTGCTAAACTTTAAATTAATGGTCTTAGAAACATGACATTTGGAATATGGGATCATATCGCGGCAATAACATTCTAAGAGAAGTACTTTTTTGAAAATTTCGCTTTTAAGGGGGAGAAAGGGGGAAAGTAGTGCAATTTTGTATATGCTAAAGTAATGGTCCTAGATACTTGAAAATTGGACTGTACGATCCTCCCGCGGAAATAACATTCGGAAAGGAATACTTTTTTAAAAATTCTTCTTTAAGGGGGAAAAAGGGGGAAAGTAGGCCAATTTTGTATCTGCTGAACAAATAGTCCTAGATACTTGAAAATTGGAATGAACAATCCTCTCGCGGAAATAAAATTCGAATAGAGGACTTTTTGGAAAATTCCGCCTCTAAGAGGGAAAAGCGGGAAAGTAGGCAATTTTGTATCTGCTGAACTAATGGTCCGGGAGACTTGAAATATGGACTGTACAATCTTTTCGCGAAATAACATTCTGAAAAAAGTACTTTTTTAAATATTCCGATTTAAAGTGGGAAAAAGGGGAAAAGTAGGGCAATTTTGTATCTGCTGAAATAATGGTCCTATATACTTGAAATTTGGACTGTACGATCCTCTGGCGGAAATAACATTCTCAATGAAAAAGGAAAAAGGAGAAGGTAGGGCAATTTTGTATCTGCTAAACTAATGGTCCTCGATACTTAAAATTTAACTGTACGATCCTCTCGCGGATATAACATTCTAAAAGAAATACTTTTTTTTTAATTGTGCTTCTACGGGGGAAAAGGGAGAAATTAGGGCAATTTTGAATCTGCTTAACTAATAGTCCTACATACTTGAAGTTTGGACTGACGATCCTCTCGCGGAAAGAACATTCTAGAAGAAGTACTTTTTTGAAAGTTCTCCTTCTAAAGGGGGAAAAGTTGGAAAGAAGGGCAATTCTGTATCTGCTAAACTAATGATCCTAGATACTTAAAATTTGAACTGTACGATCCTCTTGCTGAAAAAGTACTTATTGTGGAAAGTTCCGCTTCTAAGAGGGAAAAGGCGAAAAGTAGGGCAATTTTGTATCTGCTGAAATAATGGTCCTAGATACTTGAAATTTAGACTGCACGATCCTCTCTCTTGGAATTAACATTCGGAAAGAAGTACTTCTTTTGAAAATTCCGATTTCAAGGGGAAAAACGGGGAAGGTAGGGCAATTTTGTATCTGCTGAACTAATGGTTCTAGATACTTGAAATTTGGCTGAACGATCCTCTAGCGGAAATAACATTCTTAAGAAAGTACTTTTCAAAATTCTGGGGGAAAAAGGGGGAAAGAAGGGTAATTTTGAATCTGCTAAACTAATGGTCCTAGATTCTTGAAATTTGAACTGAACGATTACTTAAAGAACTTTTTTAAAAATTCCACTTCTAAGGGGGAAAAAGGGGAAGGTAGGGCCCTTTGGGGGATTTTGTATCTTTTGAACTAATAGTTTTAATAGTTTTATGAAATTTGGACCCTATAATCCTCTCGCGAAAAAAAAAACTAAAAAAATATTTTTTTGAAAATTCCGCCTCCAAGGTGGGGAAAATAGAGCAAATTGGTACATTTTTTATCTTCTGGACAAATGGTCCCAGAAACTTGAAATTTGGACTCTAGGATCCTCTCGCAGAATTAACATGCGGAAAACTAAATTTTTTGAAAATTCCGCCTCCAAGGGTGGGAAAATAGGGAAAATCGGTGAATTTTTTATCTTCTGAACAAATGGTCACAGAAAAGTGAAGTTTGGTCTTTAGGATCCTCTCGCGGAAACAACATTCCGAAAAAAATATTGTTTGAAAAATTCCTCCTCCACGGCGGGAAAGGGGGGGGGGGGAAATAGGGAAAATCGGTACATTATTTATCTTTTAAACAAATGGTTCCAGAAACTTGAAATTTGAACTCTAGGATCATCTCGCAAAAAAAAAACATCTTGAAAAAAGTAGAAGTGGGAAAATAGGGCAATTTTGTATCTTCTGAACTAAAACTTTAAGTTTTGATCCTCTAGCGGAAATAATTTTTTGAAAAATACACTTTTTGAAAATTTTGGTTTTAAGGAGGGCCAAGAGGGGCAAAATAGGGCAATTTTTTAAATTTTAAACTAATGGTCTTAAAAACATGACATTTGCAATATAGGATCATCTCGCGGAATAACATATTGAAAGAAGTACTTTTTTGAAAATTACTTTTTAAAGGGGGAAAGAAGGGCAATTTTGTATTTGCTGAACTAATGGTCCTAGATATTGAAGTTTGGACTGTACGATCCTCTCGCGGAAAAACGTTCTGAAAGAAGTACTTTTTTGAAACTTTTGTTTTATAGGTGGAAACGGGGGAAAAGTAGGGCAATTTTGTATCTGCTGAACTAATGGTCCTAGATACTTGAATTTTGAACTGTTTTGTATCTGCTGAACTAATGGTTCTAGATACTTGAATTTTGAACTGTTTTGTATCTGCTGAACTAATGGTTCTAGATACTTGCAGGTTTGGACTGTACGATCCTCTAGCGGAAATAACATTCTGGAAGAAGCACTTTTTTAGTAAAATCTGCTTCTAAGGGGGAAAATGGGGAAAGTAGGGCAATTTTGTATATGCTGAATTAATGGTCCTAAATACTTGAAATTTGGACTGTACGATCCTTTCGCTGAAATAACATTCTAAAATAAGTACTTTTATGAAAATTCTGCTTATAATGAGGAAAAAGGGAGAAAGTAGAGATACTTAAAATTGGTACTTTACGATCCACTCGCGGAAATTACATTCTGGGAAATTAAATTTTTGAATTTTCGCTTTAATTTGGTACATATTGTTCCTTATGCACTAATATTTCTTGAAACTTAAAGTTTGAATTATGGGATCGTTTCGCCAAAATAAAAATTTTTGCAACTTTAAATCTACTCAAAATATAATATTTTAAAGGTCGAAACTAACAATTTTTATGTTTAATTAAAAATTAATAAGAATTTGAAGTAATAAAGTTGTTTTTTTTTACAGCTAACCGGTAACGAAGTACCGGGCGAGTTAGCTAGTATAAGATATAATAAGATATTTACTTAAGAAGTTATAGCTTTTCAAACTACACCACATTTTAAATTTTTTTGTGATTTAAAAAAAATTAAAATCGCGAATAGAATTTTTAGAATTTAATTAAACTGTAAATGGCAATGTCTCAATGGCCCCATGGGGCATTTATATACACAATATGAAAAAAATTCTAAAGACCACAGTTCAAACAAGTAAGAAAGCTATATTCGGCTGCAGTGTTACCGTTGTGCGACTTTAGTTGCAATTTGCAACCTTTTTGACACCTTGAGACTTTTTGTGCGACTTTTTTAAACTTGTCTAATTTTGCAACTTTTTCCAACTTTGTGCGACCTTTTTCCCCTTTTTTTGTTAAGTGAAATATATTGTTCTTTTTTAAACCATATACTCCGAAACTACACAAATTTTAAATAATTTTACCAAATATTCGAATTTTAGATTTTTACATTATTTACATTGTTAAAATGCATAATCAAATGAAAACAAAAATCATCCATTCCAAAAGATATTGCCCATTTCATAAGATATAGCCCATTCCTTTAGATATATCCTATACTATCGTAAAATATTGCATGGAAACACACTTATGAAATGGAGATAGGTTGTTGGTATGGTCAGAAAAAATTTTGCGGGGTAAAAATTAATGAGGGTTAGGGTTAAAAAACAATTGGGCTTTGGTCATACATTTGACTCCTCCAGAGGCACCCTTGGGACAGTTAGGGCTGTTTGGAAAAAATGTTAGGGAGGAAAAACTAATGGGGATCGATCTCAGATTTTATTTCTGTTTGGGCGTAAAAGTCCACAAAAAGCCCCACAACTGCCCCGGAAACGCCAAAAAAAGAGTTAAATTTTGAAATTTTTACCCTAAAATTTTTTCCAAACATACCCAGGTAGAAAAATACAACCGTTAAAACGCTTTAAAAGCGCTTTGTATGGTAGTACGAATGCTCTCAGACCATACTGAAAACCATCATCAAAGCGCTTTCAGACTGTCATAATGATAACACCGTTAGACGGTTTATTTGAAGCGTTTTTAAAGATATTTATAATAATGATTTTAGAACGCTTCGTTATAGCGCTTTTAAAGCATTGCAAAAACCAAAAATGTATCACTTTTAAAACGGTATGTAAAGCAATTTTAAAGTGCTTTATATGCAAAAAAAAAGCAATTTACAAGCATTTCAGATACAAAACCTCAAGTAATTTTCCATCAGTTTAAAAACCAAATGAAAGTTTATTTTTGTTTTAATTTTTATTGTTTTAAGAAAAGATAAATATATTATTTTTTTTTTATAAAAAATAACTGTTTTTTTATACCAAAAACTAAATAGAATTTCGTTTAGTTATTCTCTCTTCTGCTGCCGCTAGCCAGCGGCTTGTTTTGGTCACGATAGACTTGTCGGACTCATTTTCAAATTGTAGAAGAAGGTGTTCTGCAACGGGAAAACAAAATGAGTTTATTAATATAATAGGTATAAAGCATTTCTGATCTGACGAAAACTGCGATGTGTTTTTTTTTTAAATCTTTTAAAAAAAGATCTAGAAATTTGCTTAATTTGATGCTTTCGCGGTAATATGGAGTAAACATGTTGTTCAACAAAACACCAGTAGCAGAATAAAAACGTAATGGACACGGAACAAAGACTTTTTTAAACATCTCACTCTTAAACACTTCAAAACAGCTAGTGTGAACTCCATATAAGGCAAACTTCACAAATATCAAAAAAAACAAGTGAGAGTGTTAAATTCGGCTGTGCCGAATCTTTTATACCCTCCAACACGTTAAAAAAAAAAAAAAACAGGGGCGTCTTTTTTTTTTTGGGGGGGGGTAACGTCGGTGGGAGACAACCTTCCTGGATCCAACTGCAAGACTTTGAACTTCTTTTGGCATAAAAATGTTTCGTTTGCTAAGCAAAAGTACAAAAAACCTATAAAAAATGGCTTTTTTTAGAGGTTTGTTTAGTTCTTAAGAGGGGAACTTTTTTCCCCCTGATCCGATTTTGCCCATGTTCGAACTTAACCAGCCCAATACCATAAGACATATTCGTGCCAAATTTCAGGAGTCTAGCTCTTTTACTTTGGACTGTATCGTGTCTTCCACAGACGGACGGACGGACGGGCGGACAGACGGACATCGCTAGAATGATCACTGATCAATAATATATATACTTTATGGGGTCCTAGACCGATATTTCGATGCGTTACACACGGATTGACAAAGTGAGTATACCCCCCATACTGTGGTTGGAGGGTATAAAAAATTGAAAAGTTTCTATTAACATAAATTTTACTTTAAAAATATAACGCGAAGGGACGAAATTAGGTTGATACCTAAAATTGTTTTCTGAAAAACACATACATGTTTTGGTCAAAGATATATAGTTGTTGGCCAGCATAATATTACCTTTCAATTCATTCAAAACTTTAATGGTGCTAAAATTTTTTTTTTAAACTCCTTTAGTCGGTTTTCCAACGCCGCTAAACATTTGCAGTAAACCTGGGGACATTATAACGGAAAGGATACTTCCAATGGCCTTATATCATACATGGGAATTTTTAATTGGCATTGAATTTTCATTGGCATTAGTTGGAACTAATCCACACATGTGAAGAGGACCGGCGAAACTATGGAGATTCTAAGAACCAAAAATGCCCTCCATTTTGCTCTATCTAACTTAGTTTTCGAGATATTATGCCTGTTCGTTTACCTAACTACAATCATCTCATTTTTACTACTTTTAATAAAGCTGGAAATTTGTAATACAAAAAGTTAACAAAACTATCCAGTTGTAGTAAAAAAAGTAAGAAATTTGGGTAAACAAACAGACCTATAGCCATTTTAAGTTTTAACCAAAAAAAATTTTTACAACTGGTTGACGGAAATACGACTTTTAATATTGCTTGCTAATGCTTTGTTTTCATTAAGACATTTAATAATGCCAATGAAATTTTTCATAATTGGCATTACTAATGCTACTAATTCCTTAACGGACATTGGCATTGATTGAAACAATGCTAATGCTAAAAATTTCATTGGCATTAGTTTCATTATAATACCAATGAAATCGTCAATTAATTAGTCCATTTATTTAAATAGTCCCATGTATGCCTCATATAATGAGTCGGCCTTACATTTTAACCGCATCAGGTCACGCTGAATAACAAAATAAAAATTAGTAATTTTGATTCAAATGTAAATATAGAAAAATACATACCAGTGAATTGCAAAATTGCTGATCAGTTTTAACCTTGTTGTCACACTCCTCAAACTTAACTAAATCTGTTATGGGGTCGTCTAAAGTTAATTCGCTTTTAATGTCGGCTTTTTGGTCGTCGTAAACCATATTTAAAAAGTAGTGTAAAAAAATGTTGTAAAAAAATTGTATTCCTAAACCAACATAAATTTGGCGAAAAAGTAATCTCAAAAAGCTTTTTCAAAACGTTCATAAAGCGTTATGAAATAATGCTTTAAAAATGCTTTATTTTTGATAAGTCATGACTTTTTTTTTTACCGTCATGAATTTATACTTGGAAGTGCTTTAA
Source organism: Pegoplata infirma (assembly GCA_963921195.1). Taxonomy (NCBI): domain Eukaryota; kingdom Metazoa; phylum Arthropoda; class Insecta; order Diptera; family Anthomyiidae; genus Pegoplata; species Pegoplata infirma. The sequence goes on along the minus strand of OY992540.1, from coordinate 333,745 downwards.
AAATGCTATTTTTTTATTACCGTCATGAGTTTCTACTTTGGAGTGCTTTAAAAACGCTTTTTTTTTATAACCGTCATGAATTTCTACTTGGGTACTTAAGCCCTATCTTCACTCCCTAATACAAAAACAAAATTTAAGAAAAAAATATTCAACCCTTAAAAAAAATGTGCGACTTTTATTTAGTAAAACGACTTTTTTTGTAAAAAACGACTTTCTGCGACTTTTTCAAAATTCTCAACGGTAACACTGTTCGGCTGTGCCGAATCTTTAACTACCCTCCACTATGTTAACCAATGCACTATGGTTTCGCAGACGACCTTTCTTGGCCAAAATTCAATTTTCTCAAAATCGATTTTATAGAAAATCGTAAACACTTACAAACAACAGAAAACATATTTTGTTTTTGTATACACTCATTTACCGTTCCCCAGCAAAACTTTTCGGAGTCATTCAAAAATAACTAGTTCTAGAAGTACTTCAAAGCTTGTCACGATAGGTTCTCAAAGAGCATCCTGGAACTAGTGATGTCACAACTACTTCTAGAAGTGATCCAAAAGGGTAATATTGTGATTCCAAAGAGCTTTTTTGGAGTAGTTTGGGAACTAGTGATTTGGAACTAGTCGTACATGACTTCTGCACCACTTCCATGAAGCAAATACTGGTTCTCAAATAACATCTTGGAAGCTGTTTCAAAAACTTATAATTTTTTTCAAAAAAGAAAAAAATATATATTTGATTACGCATTTCTCTGTTGCATCTTCTATTTGGAAAAAGTCAAACTTTTTGAAATATGTACAGAGGGGCTAAAAATATTATTCAGGGTATTCACTTCAGAATTTTTTGACCCTTGCAACAGTGCAATATTGCAACATTTTTTTTAAACATTTTTTTTTATAAAATTTTTATTTTTCTATTACCTTTTATATGATGCGTAGTTGCAAGAAAAAAATTGCAATTTATTTTAACATAAATACAATTGCTTTTATTCACAAAGAAACAAGCAAAAAAAGTTGCAATTTTGACATTGCGCAATTTTGCAAGACTAAAATTTCTGACGTGAATTCCATTATTAAGTATTGGGTAATTTGTTTGGTATTATTAAGTATTAAGGCATTAGTGCAAATAGGTTTTTATAGATCCATTCAATTACTTTACTACAATCTGCAATATACTACTTTATTTTATACAGCTGGATTTTTTTATTACAAAAAGTAAACAAAACTTTCCAATTGTAGCAAAATTAATAAGCAATTTGAGTAATCCAACTAAGCATATAATAATATTTTTTTCTTCAAAAATCGCTTATTTTCCTTCTAGATAATTTCCAATTGCATTAATGAAATAATAAAAATAATACGGAAACAAAAAATACTACTAAAAGGGCCTTAACATTGTTATACTTTGTGTGTTGAAATGTTTTATTCAAACAAAAATTTTGTTTAAATAAATATTAGAGGTATTCAGAGTCTTGCTTGCCAGCCCTGGCACTGGTGGTAAAAGAGCACTTTTCAAAATTACTTTTCAAAATACATGTATTTTTTGAAAGAAGTACTCTTTTGCTACATTGCCAGGGGTGGTAACAAGACTCTGAATACCTCTATTATTTTTTGAAAAATTTCAAAATATTTTCTGATACGTTATACATTTAAAAAAAAAAAGTAAATTATACAAAATCCATTATACAAAGTGTGATAATGTTAAACCTGCTCAATTTTGCTCACTAAAGTGCTGATGTTTTTTTGCAAAAAAAAAATTTACAAAATGTTCCTAGACTGCTTCTCTAGAACTAGTTCTGATGGTAACAATTTCAAACAAAAATCATGGGTTAAAGAATAGGATAAAGAATTTGTTCTAGAATGACTTAAAGAACCGTTCCATATATGGGTTCCTAGACTACTTCCCTAGAACTAGCTCTGATGGTGACAATTTCAAACAAAAATCATCACTCTGAGAACGAGATAGAGAACTAGTGACTAAGAAGTACTCGTACATGACTTCTACACCACTTCTATAAAACAAATACTATAAAACTAAAAAAAAAAAAAAATTGTGTCAGGGACTTAGTAAATTTTATAATTTTTTTTCGGGACTTATAAGGAGTTCACAATTACTACCTTATACCCTGTTCTCACGTACAGCTAAAACCCGTTTTAAACAACAATATTTTTAGGATTTTTTTGCCATCTTTAATTTGGAAAAATATGTTTTGTTCATTATTAATATGTTACGACTATACCCTAAAATTTTACATTTCTCGTCAGTTAGTGGTTATCTTGTTTCTTGATTATACTATTTTGTTTCCGTTTTTTGTGACAACTTTTTTTAACTTAATTTGTTGTTTTTTAGTTTGCTATTTTAAAATTTGAATTAAAACTATTTTAATGAATTTGTTGAGAAAAAAATTAATGATTTTTTAGTATTTTAACTGGTTACACATTTATGCTCGAACTAGTTTTGTATAGTAAAATAGAATTAGTGAATACACAACTTCTAGAAGGCATTCCTGAAGTACTTCCACATTCATGCCACAATAGTTTCTTAGAAATAGTTCCTGTCGTGACCATTTTAAAGAAAAATAATGGGTTAAAGAATGGGATAAAGAACTGGTTCTAGAACTAGTTCTGGTGGTGACAATTTCAAACAAAAATCATGGGTTACAGAATGGGATAAACAATTGGTTCTAGAATGACTTATGGAACCGTTCCATAGAAGGTGTGATTGTTCCTAGACTACTTCCCTAGAACTAGTTCTGAGGGTGACAATTTCAAACAAAAATCATGACTCTGAGAACGAGATAGAGAACTAGTCGAGCTAAAAAGAAGGACTCTAGCACTAGTTCTGGAAGTCCTCCAAGTTTTGCTGGGTCAAAAACAAATTTAAATTTTTTTAATTATTTTTTTGAGTTTAAATACAACAAATTTATTATATAATATTATACATGGAAAACAAAAAAATTATAACAATTTTTAACACAAAAGCTATTTAAAACCAAACTTTTTTACATTTTGTAATTTTGGCCAAGAAAAATGATGATCGGAACCATAGTGCAATGCAAATATTTAAAAAACAAAAAATAATATTTTATAAGTATGTTAGGGTTTTCACAGTGACGATTAAATTTGCCTTTTTTAGTTTGGTATTTGGCAAATGTGCCAAACGTCCAAAAAAATGCCAATTTGAATGTGCCATATTTTTCTTAAAATGCCCAACTCAAACCTTGTCTAAAAACAAAATGCCAGTGTGCAAATAAAAAAAAAACATAAAAATGACAACAGCTGTGATTGTTTATGCTGAAATTTCGAACGCGGCAACAAAAACATTTATACAAAAAGAAACATACACATTTTTTGTGTTTATTTTAAAATTGTGAATGTAAAAAGTTAATTAAAGTTATTTTGTGCAAATTATTAACGAAAAGTGCACTCACGATATGTAAAGAAAAAATGGTGGCAAATACTTGACGTTTAGTAAAATGGCAAATTTGCCAAATACCCAACTAAAAAAGGCAAATTTAATCGTCACTGTTAAAACCCCAATTTATACAAAAAGAAACATACACATTTTTTGTTTTTATTTTAAAATTGTGAATGTAAAAAGTTAATTAAAGTTATTTTGTGCAAATTATTAACGAAAAAAATGGTTGCAAATACTTGACGTTTAGTAAAATGGCAAATTTGCCAAACACCCAACTAAAAAAGGCAAATTTAATCGTCACTGTGAAAACCGCATGTACACTCGGCAGCATAAGTCTGCGTAGCAAAAAAACAAAATCACTCATTTAAAACCAGAAGCAAAAGCCTGCTTACAGTTTCATTTGGGGGTAGTTTTTTAACTGAATTTTAATTTTTAACAATTAGTGGAATAGTCTTTGTGCTTTAGAACCTCTGTTAGTCTTTTCTGCAGTGATTGTAACAATTTTGTAGTTTCAGCGGATTTTAAATTCCACCGATCCTGCTCCATAACCTCTTTTAGCATCGTTTTTGATGTTATTTGATGTGCGCAATTTTTTTCCGAGAATATCCAACAAATGATCAATAGAGTTGAGGTCTGGCGATAGGGAAGTAGTTTTTTTTATTGTTTGGATGTATTATTAAGCAACCAAATCTTCGCATATCAGTGTTATATTTGGAGTAATTTTTTTGTTTGAGGAGATAATCACCCTGGAGACCCAATCTGATCGCACTTTTCTTTAAATTACATTTAAATATATCTTGGTAACTTTTCTTATCCATCATTGACTTAACTGATTGCACTTGTTCAACTCCACTTGCCGCCATGCACCATCAAACCATTATAACTCTACCCCTATATTTTACAGTACCACACAAGTTTTATTTTTTAAGAGCTGTACCAGTTTTTCTCCACACAATTTGTCTTTCCATGATTCCAATTATACAAAACTAACTTTCATCTGGAAATTTGACCATTTCCCAGAATGAAAGAGGTTTTAAAAGGAAATTTGTGTTGTAATGTAAAATATAGGGGTGGTGGTATAACAGTTTGGAGGTGAATAGTGGCAAGTGGAGTTTGACAAATGCAAATAATTGAGTCAATGATGGATAAGAGGGTTTACCTAGATATATTTAAAGGTAATTTAAAGAAAATGGCGATTAGATTTTGTCTCTAGTGTGATTTTTTTCTCTAACAAAAAAATAACTCCAAATATTCCGTTGATATTGTGAAGATTTGGCTGCTTTATAAAACGCGCAAACAATAAATAACTACCCAAGTAGAAATTCATGACGGTTATAAAAATAAAGCGACTTTAAAGCACTCTTAAGTAGAAATTTATGACGGTAATAAGAAAAAGCGTTTTCAAAACACCCCCAAGTATAAATTCATGATGGTTATAAAATAAAATCAAGACTTATCAAAAATAACTCAATTTTAAAGCATAACTTTTCGAACGATTCGTAAAAGCGTTTTGAGAATACTTTTCAACCAAACCTATGATTTTATTTCACTGCCATTCAAAAAATAACTGTCAAAATTGTTTTTGGCTTGATTTGAGCAAAAAATTGGGTTTGCTATCATAATTTTCCCATTACAAAATATTTTCAACATTATATCCTATTATGTCCTGTATCTATTGATGAAATTGGGTTATAAAATGCTGTTGATTTCATTGAAGATATTGGATAACTTTGTGATAAGAATTTGATTTACAATCATACTTTTTGCATTTCAAATTGGGCATACGTTATCAGGATGAGAGGCAGCCATAAGAAAACACCAATTTTGTTGCATTGGATTCTATTCTTGTAGAGTGGGTATACTACCAATGGCGTTTTATTTTGAGAATTTGTATGAAGCATTTACAATTGACTTTAAGAAACTGGTTTCAAAATCGAAGTCAGAAAACTGAGATATTGTAGCTTCCATATTAGCTACATCATCTGCGATGTGAAAAATTTTCATTGTTTGTTTCTAATAATTTTCTTAAAATTTTCTTCGCATTAATCGCTTTTGAAGTTCAGTAGAATCTCACAAATTAGAACTCTCACAAATTAGAACTGTCCAGAAATTAGAACCGGCTTTTTTAATGTATTGGAAGCTCTGAAATTAGAACCTGTGGTTCTAATTTCTGGAAGTTTTTTTTTATTTTCACTACAAAATGTTTTTTTTTTAGTTTTTTTTTTAAGCTAAATAGGGGAAAACCCGAATTATTAGTAGTTAACGCTCTAAAATTAGAACCAGTGGTTCTAATTTCTGGACTTTTTATTTTGTTTTTTTTTTTCACAATTCTATAAGCGTAAGAGAAACCAAAAAATGGAATAAAGATGGGTTTAATGACGGATCAGATAGCAGTGACGATGATATAATCGATGCAACGCCTGTTATTTCTCATTTCAAAGCGCTTAAAAACGTTTTTCTACGAATTTAATGTGTTAAATTAATTAAATATTAACAAATAAAAATTGTTTTGTTTTAAAATAAAGCAGTCGTAACTGTTTTTATTGTTACTTTGTCATTTTCTTTGAAAAAAAAAATGTCCAGAAATTAGAACTTTTCAGAAATTAGAACTACCCGAGGAACAAAGTGGTTCTAATTTGCGAGATTCTACTGTATCTATTTTTCTGGATGGAAAAAAACGTCAAACTGTATAAAGAATTTAAAGTGTCAGTACTGCTTAAATTCCACTACATTTTTTAGAATTATTGCTCAACCATATAACAAAAATATCTAATTTTCAATATCGAGGGCCTATATTCAAAACCCTCTATCTTCCATTTTCACGAAAATGACTTTGATGGCAAAATATTCAGTAAAACGGCCCTCATCTATGATGTAAAATTCAGAACAAAAATATATTTTTTTGCTATTTTATTTGCATTTTTGGTTTTCTCTATCTCTTACACATTTAATTTTTCTGAATGCAAAACCCTCTATCTTTTCAAATAATTAATTCATAATTTTTTTTTTTGAATAATTTCATCATGCAATACATGTTTTCATACTAATTTTTGCATGCTGCACATGAATTTGTCAACAAAATTCCAGAACCACGATTTTGGTCCACTGATGCTAATTTTTTCTGAAAATTCTTGATTGACTTTTTTGAAAAATATGGCTCAAAATTTGGATTTCTTGTGTACATTATGAAACAAAAATTTTAATCTTTAAAATCCCGATGCTGATCAGCATCTGTGGACCAAAATCGCGTTTTTAATTTTTTTACTATTTTTTACATAACATACTCAACAGTTTGTCAACTTTTGAGACGAATTCGGTAAAAAAATAATTTTTGTCTTAAAAATCCGCATCTGTGGACCAAAACCGCGATTTCGGAATTTTTTATAAGCCGTTATCATTAATAAATTACGTTAAAAATTTAACGATGTCGTAAATGAAATCATAATAATCAATTTTTATTAAAATGCAAAACCCTCTATCTGATCATTTTCATTCATGTACTTAATATTTTTGAGAAACAAAACCCTCTATCTATCCTCTAAAACCCCCAATAGTGCAAAATTTAAAAAACGAATCATATGTGAGATTCAGTAGTTGATTTAAAAAAATATTGTAGAATATCGAATTTTAATTACTCTAATAATACGCGAAATAAACAGTTTTTTGGCTCTCCTGAAAAGTTGTGTTTTTTTAGATAGAGGGTTTTGAATATAGGCCCTCGATATCCATTAAAACGAAAGATTTCCTCTGAAACTATAAAGTTATGTCATCAAATATTTTATTAAAATTTTGTTGCAATATTACATTTTCGTGCTAACTTTAACATTTGTAAAACTAATTTTTGCAGCAATTTCTTGCCTATACCAAGATACAACTTATATCGTTAAGTACGACAAAGTTTACAAAAATTTTAAAAATGCTATATTTTTTGCTTTTTAACGCTTTTATAATGCTTAAACGAAGCGTTCTCAAATCACCATTATAAATGTCTTTAAAACCGCTTTATATAAACCGTTTAATAGTGTTATCATTAGGACTATCTGAAAGCGCTCTGAGGATGGTTTTCCGTTTGATCTGAAAGCATTCGTACTACCATGCAGAGCGCTTTAAAAGCGTTTTTACGGTTGTATTTTTCTACCTGGGTACTTCCCAATCAATAGACCTCAACCCTATTGATTATTGGTTGGATATTTTCGGAAAAAAATTGGTACACATCAAATAACATCAAAAGCGATGCCAAAAGAGGTTATGGAGAAGGCTTGGTGGAATATAAAATCCGCTGAAACTACAAAAGTGTTCTAATCAATGCAGAAAAGACTCACGGAGGTTCTAAAGCACAAATACTATCCCACTAATTGTTAAAAATTTAAAACTTAGTTAGAAAACTAACTTTAAACGATACTGTACGCAGACTTTTGCTTTTGGCTTTTAATGAATAATTTTGTTTTTTGCTTTGATGATGTTAACCGCGGACTATTAAAAATTGCCTTTTTGTTATTTTAATAGTCTGAAGTATACAAAATAATATGTCATTCGCTTTGGTTAAAAAACGCTTCAGAACGCTTCGTTAAAGCATTATTAAAGCGTAAAAAAGCAAAAAAATATAGCAATTTAAAATTTTTTGTAAACTTTGTCATACTGGACGATATAAGTTGTATCTTGGTATAGGCAAGACATTGCTGCAAAAATTAGTTTTAAAAATGTTAAAGTTTGCAAGAAAATTGGAAAATTAGATATTTTTGTTATATGGTTCAGCAATAATTCTAAAAAATGTATTGGAATTTAAGCAGTACTGACACTTTAAATTATTTATACAGTTTGACGTATTTTTCCATCCAGAAAAATAGATACTTCAAAAGCGATTAATGCGAAGACAATTTTAAGAAAATTATTAGAAACAAACAATGAATTTTCACAACATTTTTCACATCGCAGATGATGTAGCTAATATGGAAGCTACAGTATCTCAGTTTTCTGACTTCGATTTTGAAACCAGTTTCTTAAAATCAATTGTAAATGCTTCATACAAATTCTCAAAATAAAACGCCATTGGTAGTATACCAGTGTTGCCACTTCTTGGATAATTATCCAAAAAATGGATAATTTAAAATTTTTTGGATGCTCTTTGGATAATTTATGTATAATTTTATCATTTACAATTTAAAGTTTGAAATGGACAAAGTTTATTTTGTTTTTTATTTTAATTTAATTTGGTGTTGTTTTTCAGTTACTTCTAATTAAACAGCACTTTATTTGTTTTTAGTTTTGACAATACCTTTTAAATTTGGAGTTGTTCAAATTAAATCAATTTTATTTTAATTTAATTTGGTGTTTTTTTTTCAGTTCTAATTAAACAGCACTTTATTTGTTTTTAGTTTTGACAATACCTTTTAAATTTGGAGTTGTTCAAATTATATCAATCTATAAGCCTTATTGGACCACAAAAAATATGGTCTGTTTGATTATTGGATGTCCAAACTTATTGGGCAAATGATTTTAAAATTACAAATTGTGCTGATGAAAATCTTTTTTAAATTTAGAAGTTGTTTTTTAATTTCTTATGATTCTTCCATTTTCTAATTCATCAGTAGAAAGAGTTTTAGTAAATTAAGATAAAAAACCCGATTTACGAAATGAATTATCTTCAAATACTGTTGGTTCAATTCTTTTTACAAAAGGAGGCATTGAAAGAAATGGGGATACAAATTTTGAGCCCACAAAAAAATATTAAAATAACTGGAAAACTATTATAAAATATTTTTCATTCTGAACATTACAAAATGTATGATTTTTATTAAAAAATAATTTATGTTTTCTTAAAATTGAATTTGATAATCCACTTTTGTTTCGTTAAAAAATCGTTTTTGATTTTTTTTGGATAATTTTTGGGATTTTGGATAATTTCGGACAAACTCCTGGATAATTTTTTGGTTCACTGGTGGCAACACTGTAGTATACCCACTCTACAAGAATAGAATCCAATGCAACAAAATTGGTGTTTTCTTATGGCTGCCTCTCATCCTGATAACGTATGCCCAATTTGAAATGCAAAAACTATGATTGTAAATCAAATTCTTATCACAAAGTTATCCAATATCTTCAATGAAATGAACAGCATTTTATAACCCAATTTCATCAATAGATACAGGACATAATAGAATATAATGTTGAAAATACTTTGTAATGGGAAAATTATGATAGCCAACCCAATTTTTTGCTCAAATCAAGCCAAAAACAATTTTGACAGTTATTTTTTGAATGGCAGTGAAATAAAATCATAGGTTTGGTTAAAAAGTATTCTCAAAACGCTTTTACAAATCGTTCGAAAAGCGTTATGAAGTTATGTTTTAAAATTGAGTTATTTTTGATAAGTCTTGATTTTATTTTATAACCGTCATGAATTTATACTTGGGGGTGTTTTGAAAACGCTTTTTCTTATTACCGTCATGAATTTCTTCATGACATACGTCATGTAGATGCAAATATTAACGCTAGCCTTTCAAAGAAGTAAAACATTTAATTTTAGCAGAAATACTAATTAATATAAATAATTGAAAAATCTTTAATAACAAAAACAAGAAAAAAATCCTGATAACAAAAATTGTTTGTAATTGCATTAATAAGTTTTTTAAATTACAACGAAATGTTAAAAAAAAAAAATTAAAAAAATTTAATGTATTTTTCTAAGGTGAATGTAAACTCCGTCCCAAAAAATCATAAAATTGTCCATAAAATTAGTTTGAAACAATTTGTAGAAGAGATTTTTTGTAGTAATATTAGTAGTGACATATCCCCTGCAAACAAAACGATACGACATCGATTCGCCGATTGTTTTGCCGATACGATAAATGTTATTGCGGCAATTATCGAATTCGTATCGCCGGCGATACACCTTTCGGGAGAAACTGTTACCCGACGGCAAAACATCCCGGCGATACGAAAACGATTCGTCTTGGCGATAAAAGGGCAATATCGCCAGATAATCGTATAAGCGAAAAATAATAGATTTGTATGTATCGCCGGAATATCGCCAAAATGATAAACCGGCGATACAGCTATATCGATTCCCTGAAGCTGAAAATAGACATTTATATTTTTCATTCATATTTTGGTCATGTTAACAGGACTAAAAACATTTGCATTCACCAGAAAAATATATCCGCAACATTCGCTGAATTTTGTATTTTATCTTTGAACGCACATTTGTGTTTTTCGGCCAAATTTATATTCTTTCAGAGATTTCTTGTTGTGCTTGATAAATTATTTTATTTTAAATTGACAAAGAAATAAAAATTTTCAATATTTTTTTTTGTTTATCGCCAAAATATCGTTCGTATGAAAAACGGCGATATAACAAAAATACTACTTTGATTTTTTATTGAAATGATAAATTTTCGTATCGCCGCAATATCTTTTAGGCGATATATCGCCCTATTGTTTGCAGGGTCGATTCTAATAAAAAAATTTACCAAAAATTAAAATTGCAAAAAACTATAAAGAGACAAACGAGTTGAATAAATGGATGTGGTGACGTTGAAATTACTAGCGGACGAACTGTTGTTGTTATAATTGTCAATCTCTCTGTAGAAAACTATTAATATGCAATGCAAGCAGTAATGAATAGAAAAAACGAATATTTATCCAACACATATGTATCTAACCAATGCTTTGGCGGTGATGTTTAGAGTGCCATCCCACCAGTATTGTTAATGGTAGGAAAATATTCGTGGTTCGATTCTGGACTGGGTATTGATATTAATAAAATTCACATATTAGAAAAACAATTACCATTAACAAAACAAACTGGCATTTAAATCCTACTGATGAAGACAGTTAACTGGAACTGTCCGGAACCGGTATAGGAACACCAGAAATGTCTATAGCTTTTAGAAATTAAAATTTTTCTTCTACATTTTTCAACTCAAACCCTTATAACAAATAGAATTAGAGCCCGTGCTCGATCTGTACTAACAGAAAAATCAACAAATATAAAATTTTTTGTTTGTACAATTTTGGCTCAAAAACACTGACATTTTTTGATTTCACCCATGTACATTAGAGTTCGTTTGGTGACTATGTCACTTCATCTGTTTATTGGGTATCATAATTTTTCTGAAGGATTTAGGGAAGCTAAAAAGAATGCCGGTATTGTTTTGGAAAAATGTTCACTCCTTGGGGTGGTTCAATGCATCTGAAAACGCGGATTTTGAGCTGACTTTTCTGCAGAAAAAAACGGCTTAATATATTGCAAATCTGATTTCACAGTTTCTACAGCAAAAATTAATACAACAGCAGTTTTTTGAACTCTTAAAAAAAGTTCCAATAACCCACAGCAGGGGGCGGAAAAATCGATAAAAATTTTTTTTTTTTTAATTATGCACGATGAAGAGGCAATTTTTGCTAAGAAAATTGGTACAAAAAGCACCTTTCTATCACATCCCATTAAAAAGTTATAAGGCTTCAAAGTTTTTTTTCTAGTGGCAAAATTATAACACACTGAACGAAATTTGAAAAATTTTTAGACTTTTAACGGGATGTGAAGAACGGAAAATTTGGTATCATTTTGTTAAGCTGAAAATGCCCTTTAATTGTGCATATTTAAAAAAATAATTTAAAAATAAAATGGAAAAACCTTATATTTCCGCCCTCTGTTGTGGGTTTTTGGAACTTTTAAAAAACGACCATTGTATTATTTTTATACCCTCCACTTAGTGATAGAGGGTATATATAAGTTTGTCATTACGTTTGTAACTCATCGAAATATCGATCTGGGACCCCATAAAGTATATATATTCATGATGCCCGATCGATTTTAAGACATTCTAGCGATGTCCGTCTGTCCGTCTGTGGAAAATGCTGTCACGAACAAAATATTGCACAGAGATGACTGAAACTTAACATATTTATGGAAGATCTCCCGTGAAGTTTGGTATTGCATTTGAGCGATATGGGTTCAGCGGTTCAAAAGTTATGAACGAAAATGTAAGCACACCTCAAAAATTTCAGTACATTCAACATAACCTAAAAATACAAAATGCTTTAATTCGGCTTCTAGTTGGCATATGTAAACATAATTAAACACCAAATGGTATTTAAACAAGTACAAATATATTTTTTGACAAAAAAAAAAAATCGCGGATTTTTTTTACCAAAATTTTTTTTCGCGGAAATTTTTTTTTCAAAATTTTTTTTTTTTTTTTCAAAAGTAATTTCCTTTTAAATAAAGTTTTTTGCAATAATCTTTTTGAAATTGTGAAGGGTATCACTATATTCGGCAAGGCCGAATTTAACTTTTTTACTTGTTTGCTGTAGAAAATCGACTGGTGAAATCAGATTTGCGATATATTCAGCCGTTTTTGCTCTGCAGAAAAATTAGCTCTAAATTCACGTTTTCAGATGCGTTGAACCACACCAAGGAGCGAATTTTTTTTCCAAAAAAATACCGCCAATCTTTTTAGTTCCCCCAAATCCTTCAAAAAAATTATGATACCCGCAGATCAAATTTTGAAAATTAACTCTAATGCACAACGAACAATATATCCTTTAAAAATCTGAAAAAATTGCCCGAAAAAAACAATTTTTTTTCGTGGGTCTTAACGGTGTCTTATTTTGAAGAGTTCTTAAGTTCTAAAACAAATAACACTTGTAGTTTGTTTTCTATAGTAAAAATAAATGTAAGAAATTTTATTTGTTTAAGATTTAGGCTGAATTACTCAATGCTCCGTTATAAAATAACTCTTCGTTAAATTTAACTTTTTCATACAAATTTTGACATAAGGCTCCGTTAAAACGGCAGTTAGCAGCTAACTTTTCATTGAGTAATCCGCCCTTAATGATATTTATTTTATCAGCAGTTAAAATTGAATGTTACTGTCTGTTGAAACTGAATGTTACTGTCTGTTGAAAAGCCAACAAGCCAAACAAACGTTAACAACTACAAAATGGCGCGCTGCCACGCCATATCATACAGGTTTATATTGAAACTCATCTCAATTGCTCATAGCTTCTTAACCTCTGGGCCGATGCCACAATTGGTACCAAAATAACCAGAAACATGCTGAGAATAATAAAATATCAACCAAATTTCATTTAAATATGTTTGCCATTAGCCAAGATAAAGCATTTAAAAAGGTTGGGTTGAATTTCTGGTGCCTCTCCCCATTGTGCGATTCCACCTAATTTTTTTGTGAGTGCTAGGAATGATAAAATTACATTAAATTCCAAGTTTCGTTCACATTCATTCAACAGGTGTCAAGTTATAGCATTTTTTTATGTAAAATTCACCATAATTTTAGAGGTACCTTTATATTTTCACTCATAACTTTTAAAATACCTAACCGATTTAAAAAAAAAACATCAGGTTCGCCTAGGAGAATTACGCAACTACTTTTGGTACCCCAAGCGTTTAAATCGATTCTGTATTATTGCCAAAAACATGATTTCAACAGACAGACAGACGGACGGAAAGACAGACAGACGAACACCGCTAGATCGACTTAAAATCGATCAAGGATCATGAATATATATACTTTATGGGGTCCTAAACCAATATTTCAATGTGTTACATACGGAATGACATACTTATACATAAATACCCTCTATCACCAGAGTGGAGGGTATAAAAATACCCTTTTTCCCAGCGCGCCCTTGTATCACATTTAATACTGTCTCAATCTGGACCTTATGAAACTTAAATTAAAACTTGAAAATTACCTATACATATAGCATTTTTTAAAATAATAGTTTGGGTATTTATAACTTTGTCTTTAAGGAATACTGTTCCATTATAGGTTTTCGCCACTGTATATAGATTTTGGTTTTCCTCACGTTTATATTACCCTCCAACCACAGTATAGGGGTATACTCACGTTGTCATTCCGTGTGTAACGTATATATATTATTGATCAGTGATCGATTCTAAGACATTCTAGCAATGTCCGTCTGTCCGTCCGTCTGTCCGTCCGTCTGTCCGTCTGTGGAAGACACGATACAGTCCAAAATAAAAGAGATAGACTCTTGAAGGTTGGCACGTATATGTCTTATGGTATTATGGCTGATTAAGTTCGAACATGGGCAAAATCCGATCAGGAGGAAAAAAGTTCCCCATTCAAGAACTAAACCAACCTCTGAAAAACGCAATTTTTATGTGTTTTTTGTACTCTTGCTTAGTAAACGAAACATTTTTATGCCAGAAGAAGTTCAAAGTCCTGAAGTTGGATCCAGGAAGTTTTTCTCCCAACGCCGACCCCCCCCCCCCCCCCCAAAAAAAAAAAAACGCCCCTCTATTTTTTTTTTGGTTTTTTTTTTGGTTTTACGAATTTAACACTCTCACATGTTTATGATGGGATCGTGAGAAATTTAAAATATTGAAAAGGGTTCGCGAAGCAAAACTTAGCTAGAAGCCCTGTTTTAGAGGGTATACTTATTCAATACTCTCATACTAATTTAACATTCTCACTTGTTTACCACTTTTTTTTTAGCAAATCTGTTAAAAATGTGGATATCGTTTATGATACCGAAAATTGAGGATGGCAATAATTTTGGCGTATCCATTCAGGAAGACACCTTAGCAGAAATACAAACGGTGGAAAGTGAAGCAGCTGCATTTTTTGATCAAATTTCCCGCTATTTTCTATCACGGGCAAAAGTCGTTTCTAAGGTTGCTAAATATCCTCATATTGAAGACTACAGGCGTGCTGTTGTTGAATTGGACGAAAAGGAATACTTAAGCTTATGGTTGGTTGTATGTGAAGTACGAAATCGTTACTCGTCCCTGCACGACATTGTCATAAAAAATATGGAAAAACTCAAAAAACCTCGTTCCTCAAATGCCGAAAGTCTTTATTAGATTAAAGTAACATTTGTAAAAAATACCTTAAAGATTTTGTGTAAATGAAATTTACGGTGTTATAACATAATAAAAAACAAAAATAAAACTTCAGTTGATTTTTTAAATTGTCAGCGAATAAACATATTTATGCTTTTTATAGGTCCGATCGATTGCCTTACTGCAATCTATTATTTTTTACTACAGCTGAACATTTTAAATCAGGGGTAACTCATGAATAGTAGTTTCAGTAATAACGAAGTCGTTATCTACAGATGGCAATTTTTTTTGGAAAGTATTTGGGAACGATTTGGGAATAACGAAAAATAAACATTAAAAATTTTTAAAATTATGAATGAAAATTATTGTTGTGTTACTTGAAAATATAAAAATACGTAATAGTACATTCACACTCAGCTCGAAACCTCGTTGAAAGTACGTACTTTCATTTTAAAAACATAACCGTTCACACCCGAAATTTTTGACGGTTATCACGTTTTCGAAAATTACCGAATAAAATTTGCGAACATACCGACATTAATCGCACACAATTAATTAATTTTCGCACTAATTTACAATAATTTATTTAAATCTTTTGATTTAATGCTATTTTTTATGAAAATATTTAAATATTTTTATTTTTTATTTTTGACACTTTCTTTAATTTATTTTCTTTATGAAATTTAAGAGCTTTCGAACGTACTTTCGTTGAAAACTCATAACAAAAAGTTTTCAATTTGTATGGGAAAATACGTACTTTCAAATGAGGTTTGAGGCGAAACCTCGTTAAACGGGCTTTCGATGCCAATGTGAATGCACTATAATAAAAAAAAGAAATAAATATAATTAAATCAAATCAACCAGCAAAATTAAACGAAAAATAAAAGGTAAACAAATTTTCCAGCTTTCCCAAATGGAATTTGTAAAACTAAAACCACCTTTAAAAGTCAAAAAGAACTGACTCATGCATAGTCTTTATAAATATAAGTTTTTGTTTTAAATTGTATTAGGGTAATTCCAAAAATTTTCGCCCCACTGTTCGGAAACATGCCTTTGACCCCACTGGGAATTTGGCTCATAGATATCCACGTTTATATGAGATATGTTGCATTTTTGGATTTTCAAAATTTGCTGTAGTTTTCAAATTATCGCGGGTCAAAGTTCGACTTTTTTAACAAAAGTCAGAAAAATACATGACGTTTAACGTGCTCTAACTTTTTAACTAGTAATCCGATCATCACAAGTAATGGCTCATATGAAAGCTTAATTCTTCTTCTTTTAGGAAATATTATTATACGGTTTTTTTTTCAGAAGTGTTGCAAAAATTCAAAAACATTTTTTTTTTGCGAATATTTAAAAAACCACATCTTCGATTTTTAAAAAAAAAAGTTTGGTGATAAACAATACTGTTTTGTACAACATATCCAAAATTCAGAGTGGGATCCCAATGGGATCAAAAAATATTCTGGTTTTAGTACGAAGTTCTTAAATTTTACCTTAGAAAATTAAAATTTTATGTTTCTTCAATATAAAAATTAAAATTTTCAAAGAAAATTATACTATTAAAATTTTGAAAAACATTCAAAACATTAGAAATTTAAATTTTCTAAGGGAAAAATATGAGAACCTCGTACTTAAAACAGAATAGTTTTTGATCCCATGGAGATCCCACTCTGAATATTGAATACCCAGCAGAAATTTTGCTGAACTGGCAGCAGCTTTTGGAAAGGAATTCCGAGTCAAGTAGCGCTTCCAAACGTGCTGAATTCATGCATGATTCTCTAAGGCGATGTCCCACTTTAGAGCGCTAGTTGGATACACAGAAAAAGCGCTCTTAAGATGCACTGAAATCACGTGTCTTTAGAGCGCTGATTAAAGCATACTTTTATAGCGCTGATTAAGCGCTATAAAGATGCAGTGAATTCATGTATCTTTTCAGAGCTGGAAAGAGTTTAGAAAATTTTGAAATAGAAATTTTTGCAACACAATTGGAAATTTCTAAAATACACATGGAATTTTTTTAAAATTTAAATGGAATTTTCCTAATAGCAAAAAAAAATTTGAAAATTTTGAAATCAAATTGGAAATTTTTAAAATACAAATGGAATTTTCTGAAAAGTATTTAGAAAATTTTGGAAATACAAATGTAAATTTCTTAAATACAATTGGAAATTTTTGTAATATAAATGGAAATTTCTGAAATATAAGTGGAAGTTTCTGAAATAGAAATTTAGGAAATATAATTGGAAAATTTTTGAAATATAATTGTAAATTTTTGAGTTATAAATGAAAATTTCTGAAAAATAATTGGAAATTTTTGAAATATAATTGGAAATTTTATAAATATAATTTAAGTTTCTAAAATATGATTGTAAGTTTTTCGTAATATAATTTGTATTATTTGAAATTTAAGTTTCTAAAATATGATTGTAAGTTTTTCGTAATATAATTTGTATTATTTGAAATTAAAGTGGAAATTGTGTAGTCAAAAATTGTTTTTAAAAATACTGAAAAATATTCTAAAATCTGCAAAAATTTTTTTGAAATACATATGTATTTGTAAAAATTTTAGCAACATTTTTTTGATTTAAAAAAAAAATAATCTAGATAAATTACAAGAAAAAAGTTGTAAGAAAGAGAAAAAAATGTAAAAATGAGATAAAAAACATACCAATAAATCATGGCACAATAATACCAGGTAGTATTAGCCCTGTTTTCACGTAACCGTATATACGCTTACCCATACAAATTTTAAATTATCCACGCTTATTTTTAACTTGTATAATTATCTGTGTTAAAATGAAGCGTCGATAAAGAGTGATGCCAAGTTCACATTTTTATTGAAATGTCAAAGACACAAACCTTTTTCTTTGTTAATAGCAAATACACATACCTTTTTCACAGAAGTGATGCTAAGTAAATTTTGTTAAACATGGATGTGTTTTCGGTTAATCGGTTAATGTTAACATGTATACGGTTATGCGAAAACAGGGCAATTATTAGAATTTGTTGTCAATAACGTCCACCTATTAATTTCAAATTTTAAAAATAAAAATTCAAATAAAAAAATCAAAACAAAAAAAATATAAACAACAAAATAAACAAGAAATCCCAGCAGACAATTTGAAAATATATTTCAAAAAGTGGTTATGTTTATGCCCATATACAAAACTTTAAACCACGGTTTTAAACAAATTGGTTAATATTCACAATACGAACACAGTTTTTGCAACAATAGCCATTTTTCTCCAAGAAAAGCGATTGGAAATCTTCTTCTTATTTCTTTGTTTGTTGGGTTGCTTTATTATTTGGATTTGTTGAAGTCAAGGGGTTTTATGTTTGTTTACATATTTTTGATTACTTTTTCTAATGATAGTACCGTTATAGTTTTACAATGCCAATAAATGAAAAAATATGCAAAAAAAGTTAAAACAAATTTATTTTAATATTTGTGTTTTTTCGTTATCAGACTGTGTTAAATCCAAATCGGTTTATTCTTTGAAATAACAAAAAAGCATGTGCTGTTTTTTGGTTAGCCAATTTATCATCATTCAAAATGTGTTAAATATGTTATGATTGAAGCACTCTTTGCAGCGCTGATAAATGCGCAATAATGATGCAGTGAAATCATCTGTCTTCGTCCAAAACTCATACTTTTTCATTCAAAAAGTGTTAAAAATATTAAAAAGGAAAGCAAGTGTGAAATTTTATCAAAAAATAATTTTAAATTGTAAGTTTTATATAAAAAATCTTAACAAAAAATTAAACTTTTTTCCCCTTACTTTTACTGCATCCTTAAGAGCGCTCTTTGGATGCGCTTCGGTATGCTATAAATAGATGCTGTGTCGCCAAAATCTCGATTTATTTCTGCTGGGTATGTTACACAAAATATTGTTATTTTTCACCAGAATTTAAAAAAAAAAAATCGAAGATGTGTTTTTTAAAATATTCGAAAAGAAAAAATTTTTTGGCATTTTTGCATTATTTCTGTAAAAAAAACTGTGTTATTTTAAAAATATTTTCTAAAAGAAGAACCCCAGCTTTCACATGAGCCTAAATTTGTGAAAATCGTGTCATTGGTTAAGAAGTTACAGCTCTTTAAACGTGATGTATTTTTCTTACTTTTGCTTAAAAAGTCAATCTTTGACCCGCCATAATTCGTTAAATACACCAAATGTAAAAAAACGATATATATAATTTAATAAAACGATATATAATATTTAATCTTGATATCTTGTATTTGTTGATTATGTCGGCAAAGTTTCGCGTTGATTTTTGTAATATTCGTGGGTTAAGAACGAATTTTCTCTCGGTTTATGCGCATGTGAATTCCTGTCGGCCGGATATCTTTGCGCTATGCGAAACGCAAGTTTTTGAGGACGTTGACCCTGATGACTTTTATATCCCTGGCTACCACTAATCCCTTATTTTGTTTCCCATAGGGGAATCGCAGTTTACATTCGGGATAATGTTGTTTATCAGCACCAACAGCATTTGGACTTCAGGGATCCAGAATTTAGCTCTATATGGCTAAGACTTAGGATACGTACCCATACTTTTCATATCGGAATTGTCTACCGGAGTCCTAATGCTGGAAGGGTTCTATCCTACAATGGGTTTGACTCTCTTTCGGACTCTGTCTCTAGTATTTTAGGTTGCTACCTGGATAGTGAAATAGTTATAGCTGGTGACTTCAATGTTCATAATGCATCTTGGCTCTCGGACTCGAATCAAACGACGCCTGAGGGTTAATATGCTGAACTCTTTGCCGCTCATAACCATTTGGACCAATTGGTTAAAGGGGCAACACATATTCCGCGTGGGGAAGGGCAAGAGGGAAATACTCTTGACCTCTTTTTGTCTTCGCACCCTGATAAGTACGAAGTATATTTGCCTGCCCCTCTTGGAAATTCAGACCATTTAACCATATCCGCATCATTTTCATACTCGGATCTTCGTGAGATTCTAGTTCCTGTCGCCAAACGCTCGGTTTTTTTATATGACAAAGCCCGTTGGGACGAGTTAAACAATTTCTATAGGGACTTCAACTGGAAGATATGTTTTCTCGATAAGGATGTCAATGCCGCGGCGGATATGGTTGTGAACATTATATTGCTTGGTATGAAATCGTTTATACCAATGAAATATACTTCCCCTAAACCAAATGGAAAATGTTGGTTTAATGCAAATTGCAGGGAAGCAATCCGGTCCAGAGAGGAAGCTTTTAGGGAATGGCGGTTGAATAATAATGAGACTACCGAACGGCTGCGTAAGCAAACAAGGTCAAATTGTGCTAAGGTACTGAGGCGTGAAAAGATTATGTATGAACAGCGCCTACGTGCTAAGATCCTTGCTATTCCAAAGGGTGGCAAAAGCTTCTGGTCGTTTGTCAAGCGGGTCAAGAGTAATACGACCTCTTCCATCCCAACTCTGTTAAGGGATGATCGTATTATTACTGACCCAATGGATAAAGCTAATCTTATGGCTGAGATTTTTGCCAAAAACTCCTCACTACCTGTGAGTAACCAACCACTACCTGTGCTACCTAGGGTATCATGTTCTATGCCCAACATTTTCTTTAGAACACGAGCGGTCAAAAAGGTTCTCACCGAGCTCAATGTGAACAAATCTCCGGGACCGGATGGTATTCCAGCACTTGTCTTGAGGAAGTGTTCTACGACGCTGGCTAGTCCATTGCGAAATCTTTTCAGTATTTCATACCACGCGGGTATATTTCCGTCTTGCTGGAAAGTGGCCAATATTCAACCAATCCCGAAAAAAGGGGAAGCCTCAAACCCCGACAACTATCGTCCAATCGCCATATGTTCCACGCTTTCAAAAGTTATGGAGAGTATGGTGAACTTCCATTTTGTAGACTATTTAGAGTCTAATGACCTGTTGAGCGACCGTCAATACGGATTCCGTAAGGGCCGTTCTACAGGCGATCTGATGGCGTTTCTCTCCGAACAGTGGAGTAGATCCATTCACCGCCTCGGTGAAAGTAAAGTTATCGCTCTGGATATTTCCAAGGCGTTTGATCGGGTTTGGCACCATGCACTTATATCAAAGATAAGAGCATTTGGGGTAGGTGATGATTTTGCTCGTTTTATCTCAAGCTTTCTAAGTGAACGTTCTATTCGTGTTGTTGTAGATGGGTTCTCTTCTAGGAACTTCATATTAAACGCAGGTGTACCACAGGGGTCTGTTCTTTCTCCATCCCTTTTTTTAGTTTTTATTAACGACTTACTGAACCTGACAGTGAACCCTATTTATTCTTTTGCGGATGACAGCAATATCTGTCACTCTTATTCTTTTGACCACAGACCGAGTCAATCCGAAGTTAGACTTATGAGACAACATATGAATAACTCTCTTAACCTTGACCTTTCGAAAATCTGTTTATGGGGTCTTGAGAATAGGGTCGATTTTAATGCACAGAAGACTCAATGCTGTACTCTGACGCACAAGCGTATTCGGGGTGCGGAATCTTCTAATCTATCTATTGGTACTACGGATATTGATGAATCGGAAGCTCTAGACGTTTTGGGCATGAAAATTCAGTGTGATGTCCGTTGGAATAAGCACATTTTTGTAGTAGCAAAGAATGCATTTAAATGTTTAGGGTTTTTAAAACGTTGTAGAAGATACTTCACACCATCTGATCTCTTGACCGTCTATACCACCTATATCCGTCCCAAAATGGAATACAATTCCCATGTATGGGCTGGTGCTTCAATATCTTCATTGGAGCTACTGGACCGGGTACAGAAAAGGGCGCTTTTACTTATAGGGGACGATCGGATTGTAGAAAGTATTATTTATTTGGAACTGAAGAAAAATATTTTATTTTACATGTCACAAATTCACAAACTATATTGATTTAGAATTTTAAACAAAACAAAGTATTTGAACAACAAGTATGTAATAATTATATTCCAATACCCTTCCTTAATTAATACAATTGAAATAAACTTCTGAATTTTGACAATTTTACATGTGTTAAAGGTTTTGTTAAAATATCTGCTTGCATCTCTTCAGTCGGACAATAGGATAACTCAAGGATTTTCTTATTCTTTAAGTCCCGTACAAAATGATATTTAGTATCCACATGTTTTGTTCGTTTACTAAATTTTTCAGTATCGACCAACTTGATGCAGCTTTGATTATCTTCGAAAAGTTTTGTAGGTTCTTGAAGTTTGATATGA
This sequence comes from Pegoplata infirma, assembly GCA_963921195.1. Classification (NCBI taxonomy): domain Eukaryota; kingdom Metazoa; phylum Arthropoda; class Insecta; order Diptera; family Anthomyiidae; genus Pegoplata; species Pegoplata infirma. Next base: position 311,299 of record OY992540.1, on the reverse strand, counting down.
AAGTCTTCAAGAAGTTGTCTTAGCCACAATGTTTCTTGTGCTGCTTCAGCTAGCGCTATGTATTCTGCTTCCGTTGACGAAAGTGACACACATTGTTGTTTATGACACGACCAGCTTACACACCCACCATTATATTTAAAAACATATCCACTATTTGATTTTCTATCAATACGATTTTGTGCCCAATTAGCATCCACGTACCCAATAAGTTTTTCTGATCTGTTACCTCCTAGCTTTAACTTCAGATCTTTGGTTCCTTTTAAGTATTTTATCAATCTTTTCAGCTCTACCCAATCCTCTTCTGCTGGCTGACTAACATGTTGGCTTAGAATAGAAACAGCTGCTGATATATCTGGACGACTGTTTACTGACAGATAAATTAAACATCCAATAAGCTCTTGATATTTTCCATTATTATCCATTATATTACACATTTTTCGATCTAAGTTTATGTAACCAACATCCATAGGTATTTTAGAAATTTTGCTATCCTGCAAACCAGCTCTTGAAACGATTGAATCAATGTATTGGCTTTGATGAATATTGTAGAAACCATCATCCGCCCTCTCAATTTTGACACCAAGATAAAAACTTACATCACCCAATATTGTAAGTTCAAAATTGCTTTGTAAAATTCTTTCAACCATGGTAAAATATTTATATTTCATACCAGAATATCGTCTACATAAACGAGTATAAAAATAAAATCATCACCAATTTTCCTTTTTTAGTAGACAAGGATCAGCACTTCCTTGAACAAACCCTTCCTGCTTTAGTACATCAAACAACTTTGTGTTCCAGCATCGCGCTGCTTGTTTGAGACCATATAAACTTTTTTTGTAGTTTACATACCAGTAGTTCATTGCCATTTTTCTTTACTTCATATCCAATAGGTTGTCGCATATAAATATCTTCACTAAGATCGCCGTTTAAAAACGCTGTTTTTATATCGTAATGTTTAACGTTGTATTTCATAGAACCAGCAATTGTTAAAAACATTCGTAATGTGGATTGTCTTACAACGGGGGCGAAAACTTCGTCGTAATCCAAGCCGTATTTTTGACTAAAGCCCTGAGCCACCAACCGTGCTTTGTACTTTAAGATTTCACCATTTGAACCTCGTTTAAATTTATAAATCCATTTGCAGCCTATAGCTTTTCGACCTTCTGGTAATGGTACAATCTTCCAAGTTTTGTTGTTTTCTAATGACTTCATTTCCTCATTCATAGCCTCAATCCATTTAGATTGATCAACACATTCCACAGCTTGTTTGTAAGTACTTGGTTCAACACTTTTGACCAAATTGACATACCGCTTTGGTATCGCACCTAAGTTTGGACGATTTGATCTTCTCAAAGAATTTTGTGCATCTGGAATGAGTTCTAAATCATTAGTTTCAGATATATTTGAAATTACCGTTACATCGTTGCTATCACTGGAAAGTGTAATGTTATCTTCTTCATCAGTTTCCTCTAAAACTTCTTCATCAGAATCATATTCTTCATTATTATATGTTGGCATTTCGTTGACTTCATTACTTAAATTCCTGCAACTCAAATTGACTTCGATATCTTCAGTATTATTATTTACCATTTCGTTTTTTCTTGAATGAGACTTTAGTATCTTGTTATCACTAGAGTTGTGCTTACTCGTTCATTTCAGTGAGCGAACATTTTAGTTCAGTTCATCAAAAAGACCTAGTTCGTTCTTCTAGTTCACTAGTTCATTTTGAACTATATTGAGTTCGTACAAAGAACGATGAACTGTTGTGGTTCTTCTTGATCACTAGTTCATTTTGAACTATATTGAGCGAACTATTTTTAACAGCTCGTTCAAAAGAACGATGAACTGTAAAGCTGCCCATTCACTTGCAATAAAATTGCTCAACTTAAAAAAAAATTATTTTACAATATTATTGTCGTTTTACCCTACACAGCAAATAAAATTGCTCAATACTTAAACCCAATATATTGTACAAGATATAAACATAAACATAACATAATAAAAGTTGTACAATATAGACAACACACTGATAAAATATATTGCAGTATTCTTGTTTGTACAATAAATATCAAAAGTGTTTTGATATTCTCCAATATATTGCACAACCGTAAATATTACATACACACAAGCGATATTATTGTACAATTTGAAAAGTTGAACAATAATATTGCAAGTGAATGGGCAGCTTAAAGGCTTAACAAAAGCAAACAACATCTGACAATTTCATAATTTTGTATGAAAAAAATACATGTTTATGGAAAGAAGGAATTAGTTAAAAATTTAATATGTGTTTTAATATCACTGAAATTACAGGCAATGTTTACAGTGTAAGCTTTTGCAAGTAGCAATTAATAAAAAAACCCGAATGAACGAAAGAACTGGATTAAAAAAGATCTGAATGAACGAATGAACTAAAAGAACTAAATGAACGAAAAGTCGTGACCTAGGTCTTATAGTTCAGCAAAGTGAACTAGGTCTTCGAACTAGTTCGTTAATGAACGACACAACTCTAGTTATCACGACTTATTACGATTTTCATGTTGGACTTGTTCAAAAACCGTAGAGCTTTTGACTCTTCTGAGTATCCAACAAACACCAATACTTCTGTTTTCTCATCTAACTTCTTACGCTTTTGTCCTGGTATTAGTACATGTGGTATTAGTACATTTGATTGCTCACCTGATTTCTGGGGAAATGATTTTCTAGACATCTTACCACTGAGACATATTTCACAATCCTCATCGTTACCACAATCGACTACCTTGACGTTAGCACTTTTTAGCATATTCCTTACAGCATTAACATTCCGATGACCCATTTTTCTGTGCCACTCATGTATGCACCCGTTATGTTTATTATCATTGATCATGTTGACTTGATTATACTTCACCCTTAGCTTGTATAGATCACTCACCAAATCACCAACTGCAACAGTCTCGTTGTTCTTAACAATTTTGCATGTTTTATTTTCAAAATATACACCATAGCCTTTTTCAGCTAACTTTTTGACAGATAGTAGATTACACTCAATCGATGGAACATAAAGAACATCCTTTACAAAAATTTTTTCAGTTGACTTATCTTCCTTTACTACTTCAATGTGGCCCGAACCTTTACCTTGTGAATTGATTTGATAGCCATTTGCGACGTTGACAGACTCAATATGATTTTCATTCAAACTTGCAAAAAATGATTTTTGATTTGAAATATGACAAGTCGCTCCTGAGTCTAAAAACCAATCTGATTTACCACATTTACCAAGCCAAAAACAATGTTCTTGATTGTTGTTCTGTATATCGCAAATTCCAGTCATGTTGATTTTGTTCTTCTTCATTGCTTCTTTGTAAAATCTGCAGTCCTTCTTGAAGTGACCAGCTTTGTCACAGTAAAAACACTTTTTCACACTGCTCTGTTGTTCTTTCTGTTGTTTACCCTTGTGTACCTTCATTACAGTTGTATCCGATGATGACCTTTTATGTACCTTGCGTGTTGCTTCTTCAATTAACTTTCCTTTAACAAAAGTAAAATTTAGATTTTCATCACTACGAGCTTCTAAAGCAACAATTAGTGGATCATAAGTATCCGGAAGGCTTCTTAACAACATTGCTACTGTCCATGATTCACTTAACGGATCACCCATGACAGCTAGTTGGTCAATGTACTTCATCATCTCATTGATATGTGCCTCCATTTTGTCATCATCTGCGAGTTGCATTTTGCAAATTGTTTTCATTACATGTACACGTGTACTTAAAGATGGTTTTTCATAATGATCCTTTAGATTTCTCCAATAATCTAATGCATTATCCGCATTCCTAAAATGAATCAGTTGTGGATCCTCCACCATGAGCCCAATACATGCGGGCAGGCACGTCCTTTTTTATCCAATTTGCATCTGGCTCTGCGGGTTTTGGTTTTGAAACGACATCCCACAGATCTTCTTTGATTAAGATTAATTCCATCTTAACCTTCCATATTGAATAATTTGCTCCATTGAGTTGCTGACGGTTGATTTAATTTCTTCACGCGAATACATTTCTATTTTTTAATAGCCCATAACCTGTAGAAAGTATTATTTATTTGGAACTGAAGAAAAATATTTTATTTTACATGTCACAAATTCACAAACTATATTCCCGAGTAAAAAGGATTTTATATAAATGTATATTATTTTATATGTTTTCATAAAACCATATAAAACTATATGAGTCAAAGTATAAAATTATATCTCACTTTGAAATTTTCCAATTTTTTTAAATGATGTCATATAAAATCATATCTAATTATATTGTTCATAATATATTAATATAAATGGTAGATGTAATCATACGTTGCACATAAAACTTAATCCGATTTCATACATTATTATACGTGACTTTATATCTAATTATGTATAGGACTTCACTAAACAAAAAGTCCAGTATCAATTTATGTATAATTATATATGACTAATATAATACAATTTAAAACTATATATGGTTCCATACTAAAAAAATTTCCAACAAAAATAATAGATATAATTATATGTGTCTTAAACGATAACATATCTGTGTTTGTATGGTACTATATATACGCAAATTTCGTCTAAACTCAATATATATTTATAAATGGTCGCATATGTAATGGAATATATATTTTGATATAATCATGTATATAAAAAATATTTTTTTGACCAAACAACTAGCCATATATAATTATATATGCCAGTATTTCAAAATTTATTTTTGTGTGTCAACATATATGGTTATACAAAACTTTTTATTGGATCATATAAGATTGCATATGATTTTTGGGAACCCGAGTTCGATTCCCGGCCCAGTCGAGAGAAAAAAAGTTTTTTTTTAATTTTTTTTAAATAGAAAACACTTTTTTATTGCATTTAATTTTTTTAGAACTAAAAAATTTTCATTTTTGGAATTTTTGCAATCATTTTTAAAAAAATATTTTTCTTTTATATAGTTATATATAACTATATTTGATTTATTATAAAATTATCTATAATTTTTGGGAACCCGAGTTCGATTCCAGAATAAAAATATATTTTTTTTTATTTTTTTAAACAAAAAACACGTTCTTATTGCATTTATTTTTTTTAGAACTAAAAATTTTTCTTTTTTTGCATTTTTTTCTTTTTTCTTTTTTTGAATTTTTGCAATCATTTTTAAAAAATTATATTGCTTTTATATAGTTATATAAAACTATATTTAATTTTTTATAAAATTATCTATCATTTTTGGGAACCCGAGTTCGATTCCAGAAAAAAATATATTTTTTTTATTTTTTTTTAAATAGAAAACACTTTTTTATTGCATTTCTTTTTTAGAACTTAAAAAATTTTACTTTTTGAATTTTTGCAATCATTTTTAAACATTTATATTGCATTAATATTGTTAATAATAGCTATATTTGGTTTAAATTATCAAATTATCAATGATTTTTGGAACCCGATCTCAAATCAAATTCTGATTTCCTGATTCCATAAAAAATTTCAAACTTATAAGCCAGTCTTATTTCACTTTGGAAGCCTATGACTTGGAAATAAGGCATATCGCTACATTAAAATTATGGTTTAAGCTTACCATGGAAGCCCCTAATAGCGCTGTACGTCATTCCAATTTTTTTTTTTGCAAATTTTATCAAAAATTTTCTAAGTCTTTTTGAAAATTGTTTACAAGTAAATAACATATTTAATTGGATGTAATCATACATTACTATATGTTAGATCAATTTGATATAATTAGATACGATTAATTTATTTAAAACTAAGTCTTTTAAAGTTGTTATTTGCTAACAACGTCCGCTGGTCTAGAGGGTAGAGATTGCGATTACAAAACGGAAGACTTGTGGTTCTAATCTCCGTCCGTTCGAAGTTTTTTTTTTTTTTTTATTTATTTTCAGTTTGACATTATTATATCTAAAAATAAATCTAAAAATAGAAACATTTTTTGGATAAAAATGTATCCAATAATTTTTTTATAAAATCAAGATATCAGATATTATAAGATAACTTTGGCGCGGCCAAATTTCGGATGAAATTACATTATATAATATCCAATTTAATATAAAATCATGATATTGGATATTTTAAGATAACTTTGGCGCGGCCAATTTCCGGATGAAATTACGTCATATCATATCATATTTAATATAAAATCATAATAATAGATAATTTGGGATAACTTTGGCGCGGCCAATTTCCGGATGAAATCACATACAATCAAATATTAAACTGTAACTTCATATATTATAAGATGTTATGAGATAACTTTGGCGCGGCCAATTTTCGGATGAAATTTAGCAAAATCAGATCCAATAAATTATATATAATTTTATAAGATAACATGTTTTACCATACAATTTTTTTTTACTCGGGTTGATTTAGAATTTTAAACAAAACAAAGTATTTGAACAACAAGTATGTAATAATTATATTCCAATACGGATATCTAATTCCATCAACTCCTTAGAGCATCGTAGGAGTGTTGGTTGTGTGCACAGAACAAATTTTGTACATAAATAATATGAACTGCTTTCATTGATTTCAGTTCATACTATTTATGAATAAATTTTTACTATTTATAAATGTGTTCATTTATTTTCAATTTCCAAAAAAATAAACAACTTTTTTCTTTTTGAAATATAAAAAATTTGTCAAATTATATTTTTTCTTTTTGTTCGCTTGGAAAATGTCAACAATGGGATTTAAAATTGGTTTACCATGGAGGATATGTATTAAAGAGGAGAAACGGTATGTAGAACATAAAATTGCCAAAATATTTTGTAGTAAAATATGTATTTTTCTTAATTTTTTTAAGGCAATTTATCTTGGATGCTTGGACCAATTTCATTGTTTTTTACCAATTATTGTTAATGAATTGTATTTAATATGGATTATTTATGAAGAGCTTGAGGACACCACAATATTCTGGACGATAATCTTGCAAATTTTATATGAATTTTTAATATTTTGTATGTTATGTAATTTTTGTGTAAAAACGCCTTTTAGGTTAATAAAACGCGTCTTTTAGGGTGCAAATATACTTTTTTAAGTAAACAGATATCAAAATATTGTTATTATTGTTCGCAAAATATATTTTGTGTAGAAAATTTGCAGAAATTCAAGGAAAAAATTACCGTAAATTTATTTATTATATGTATGAACAAATTCATACACTGTATAAAAAAGATTTGGGAAAAAAAAGTCATGTTAGATTCATACAGTTTATGAACAAATTTATTCCATGAATGAACTTTTTTTTTCTGTGTGTGTTTGTTCTATAGATACTTCCACGGTGAATGTTCTGCTGAGATAGATGACCTCATTCCGGATAGACGTGTATTTGGTCGTAGTACGCGCCTTTCTAGCAGAGCTCACCCGTTTGTCGTTGATTGGACAGCAGAACGCACCACACACTATAGAGAAAATTCTTTCTTTGGCCGAACGATTCGTATGTGGAACAGACTTCCCGCATATGTCTTTCCCGACACTTTTAACATCTACAAATTCAAGTCAAATATTAACAAATACTACTCCCTCTTTCCTCCTTCCCATACCTATATTTCCTGATTTCAACACAATGCAAAGCATTTATAGGGGGATCCCCTGAATGTTGGTCAAAAAAAAAAAAATACATTATTATACGTGACTTTATGTCTAATTACACTGTGCAACAAATTTCGGGTCATCGCATTGAGCCTCAATGCGTTCAACGCCATATGAAAGTAGATAATCAAATGGACAAAATCACCAAAGGGTTTTGTAAAGTCAGTTCGGATTTCTTTTTTATAGCCCACTGAAGTTTTGAAATTTTTATCAAAGGCGTTTGGAAAACGTCAAAAATACTATAATAAGAACACATCTGAGCTTCAAAATATGATTTAATGTCTTCAGTGAAATTTTATGGCGGTTCTTTTTTAAGAACATTTTAACCCTCTAACTGCCATTTTAAGGGGTCATTTTAGTCCTTTTTTAAAAACTAAACACAGGATTTTTTTTTTATTTTTTATTTTTTTTTGCAAATAAACTTTTTTACATCGTGGAGGGTATTAATACATTCGACAAAGTTGAATTTAACTTGGTTACTTATTTTTTTATTTCGGCCAAAAAAAAAAATGTAAAAAAAAATTTGAATACTTTAAAATTTTTAAGCATTTTCTATATGCTGGACGAACTTTCTGTCTTATTGTTAGACGTGCCCTAGTAAAATTTGATGCAGAAAATATTTGTAAAACATTTTAACCCTTTAACTGCATTTTTTTATAGACTTTTTGTATTTCTTTTAAAAAAGGACAAAAATGACCCTTTAAAACAGGAGCTAGAGGGTTAATTTGGTCAAAGAAAATAATCATCATACAATTTTATAAAACACATCAGAACAACATTTTTAGCTCAAAAGTATATTTCCACTGTTTTTTGTCGATATTTTTTAACACTGCTTTGGTAAAAATAAATAACAAACATTGATTATTTATACTTGACCCTTTTTAAGCACTTTGCGCATGTCGCACAAACTTTGAACATTCGACAACCCCTAGTGAAATTTTATGAGGAAAATATTTGTAGAACATTTTAACCCTCTAAATGGACGTTTTATTAGACTTCTGTGTTTAGTTTTTGAAAAAGGACTAAAATGACCCCTTAAAATGGCAGTTAGAGGGTTAAAATGTTCTAAGAAAAAAACCGCCATAATTTCACTGAATTTCACTGAAGACATCAAATCATATTTTGAAGCTCAGATGTGTTCTTATTATAGTATTTTTGACGTTTTCCAAACGCCTTTGATAAAAAAATAAAAACTTCAGTGGGCTATAAAAAAGAAATCCGAACTGACTTTGCAAAACCCTTTGGTGATTTTGTCCATTTGATGGTCTACTTTCATATGGCGTTGAAGCCATTGAGGCTCATTTTTCTTGTTGCACAGTGTTATGTGTATGACTTTACTAAACAAAAAATCCAGTATCAATTTATGTATAATTATATATGACTAATATAATACCATTTAAAACTATATATGGTCCATACTAAAAAAATTTTCAACAAAAATAATAGATATAATTATATAAGTCTTAAGCATAACACCCAGTCAGAAAAATACAATCGGGTCAGTGTCGGCAAAGCGTTGGCAACAGTGGCCCAAACGTTGGCATAACGTCAGCTATACAAATTTACAACGTCTCCCCAACGACTAAATGATAACGTCGGAGTACGGTCTGGCAACGCTATTTTCTGACGTCGGCAAGGCGTTGGATTTACAAATTATACAGTGACCTCCCAACGTCAAAAAAACGTCGGAGTGGTCCATGTTTGAACTTGGGACGCATTTTCCGGGAAACTCTGGTGTATGGTATTATATGGTCGATCTTGACCGACTATAACTTTCTTACTTGTTTTTAATTCGGAGTTTTTCCTTGTCTGGAGTTTATATTATCCTAAGAGGGGTTGTATTCTTTATTATAATTTTTAATTTTCTTTAGAATGCTGTTAATTTTTTTTAACAAAACAAACACTTTTTTATTTACAACTAAAAAATAAAGAAACTTGAAAATGGTTGTAAATTCAATACAGTGCTGCCGCAGCACTGCAGGAGTGGTGCTGACGCAACACTGGTGATACAAAAAAACAGTGTTGGGGCAACGCTTTATTTTTATAACCATCGCCATTTCTGACTGGGTTGGTTTCATGAAACGACTTATTGATTTTTGATAATAACTCTTGGTTACAAATGAAAACTATTTCTGCGCACTAACCGCGAATAATTTTTTTATATGTATTTTGGATCGCTAAACTTAAAAATTTCATTAAAACAACATTTCGCGAATACATTTTTGTTTAATGAATTTTTAGCGTTTTTTGGAAGTATATTTGACTAGAGCCCCCCATTACCCGGGTTTCGGTCTACCCGGGTAGACCGGGTTTAAACCCGGGTACCCGGTCTGACCGGTTTACCCGGGTAGACCGGTCTTTTTGTTCATCGGTCTACCCGGGTAGACCGGTCTACCCGGGTAACCCGGTCTACCCGGTTAACCGGACTGTCGGTCAACCGGTCTACCCGGGTAGACCGGTTTTTAATTTTTTATTTAACGAATTTTTATTAAGAACAACTTTTACAATCAATTAAGGGCGAAAATGAAATATTAAATTACTTTAGTGTTATTTTCACCAAAACTTGGAAAATTTCTCCATTTTTTTTTTCACTAAAAATGAAAAATGCTGATATCTTAAAAACTAAGCAAGATAGAGCAAAACGTAGAAAATTTTCAAAAGAAAGACAACAAAGGAAAATATGGAACAGCCTTCCTCTACCCACGTGTGGACTCAATAGGTCCGAAATTTTGAATTAAAAATTCGCATTCCGGAAAATTTTAAAAAGCCAATATCTCGGTAAGTATTGTCCACACGATAAAAAGTCCAATGGCGTTTTTGTTGCTCTTTACTTGAAGAACTTGACCACAGAATATCCGAAAGCCCTGAGATCAAAAGTTTTTGAGCTATTTGATTTTTAATTTTTTTAGGACCCCAAAACTAATTTTTTTATGATTTCAAATGCTGATTTCTCAAAATTTTTGTTCTACGACCGGCACAAAAAGCTGTGAATAGATCGAAAATTATGTCTAGTTATATGTCTAATTATATGGAGTCATTTGAAGCAACCGTAAAAAAGTGCCATCCTAAAGACCGAAAAAGACCGTCCCAATTTCATGTAAATATATGGAAAGCACAAGACTTTACGAGTTTAACAGCCGATTTCTCAAAATTTTGTTCTACGACCGGCACAAAAAGGCTGTGGGTAGATCGGCAATTATATCTAGAGTATCCCTATTCCATATGGAGTCATTTGAGGCAACCACAAAAAAGTGCCGTCCTAAAGACCGAAAAAGACCGTCCCAATTTCATGTAAATACATGGAAACACAAGACTTTACGAGTTTAACAGCCGATTTCTCAAAATTTTTGTTCTACGACCGGCAAAAAAAACTGTGGGTAGATCGGCAATTATGTCTAGAGTATCCCTATTCCATATGGAGTCATTTGAGGCAACCACAAAAAAGTGCCGTCCTAAAGACCGAAAAAGACCGTCCCAATTTCATGTAAATACATGGAAAAAACAAGACTTTACGAGTTTAACAACCGAGTTCTCAAAATTTTTGTTCTACGACCGGCACAAAAAGCTGTGGGTAGATCGGCAATTATGTCTAGAGTATCCCTATTCCATATGGAGACATTTGAGACAACCACAAAAAAGTGCCGCACAGTGTTGTGTCATTGGCCATAAATGGTCAATCTAAACGTCTTAAAATTTCAGCTTATATGAATTTTATTTTAAGAAAACATCCTAAATAAAACAAATCAAAAACAGTTTGTAGATATCTTTAATAGTTTTTAAGTTACGTGTCTCTAAAGCTGAACTTTTTGAAATATATCATATTTTGGCTTTAAAATCTTTGAAATCCACATGTACTTGTAACGGTTAAATAATTATATTGCATTTAAAATTCGACCTTATTGGTAATGAAGTTTTAAGTTAGTTATGTTGCTTCTATGATAATGCTGTTTTGGTTGACATAAGTTAATCATATGGCAAGTAACGCTGTTATAAGGTGAGTTCCAAAGAAAATACAAATTTATTTTGCAAGTTTCATATTTGATAGTCAGCCACTTTTGTGGCCCTCATTGGCGCGCTTAGTTCTTTGCAGAAAATATTAGTATAAGTATGTAGATTAAAAATAACAAAAGAACTCGTCCACGTTTTTCCACTTTTTTTTTTAATCAATTTTTTTTTGTGGGAGCCCAAATATAAATTTGGAAATTTTTAAAACACCAAGGTGCAGCAGTTGTTCTTGATAATTTGAAATGTTTTGCTAAAAATAGTTGTGGAACACATATAATAAATCGGAATGCAGAATGAATCGGTCGGTTAAATATTAATTTTTTTTTAAATTGGTCCAAGATCCATTATTTGTCGTCCAGGCCTGACACAAATTAGATGCTCGGCTAGACACAAGGAGGAAGTACGTTGTATTGTATTTTTACTTGCTTATTTTATAAAGGTCTTTTTGAGATAGGCATATCCCTGCTCAAACCTAAAGCAATATTAAACGTATTGTAAATACTACGTGCAAAAAGTGTTGAGAATTATTGATAGTTTTAAGGTCCAAGGATTTCCCTGAATTTTTTCAAGTCTTTAAAAAAGGAAATATATTCGCTAAGAATATCCTTAGGATAGGTAAAGGAAAATCCTTGCTTCAATTATACTAAAATAAGGTATTTTCAACATTATCAGAACAGAATTTTTGAAGTACGAAGGATTTTTAAAATTTTTTTTTTCAATTTTTTAAGGACATTTTTAATTTATGTATTACATCCTTGCTTCAATTTTTTTATTTGATTAAGACTTGAGGTATATTCTAAGTGTTGCTGATGCAAAAATTCATGAAGGGATTTGAACTTTACACTTTTTCGTGACTTTTTTAAAAAAAGACATTTTCGAGGAAGGCGTATCCTTGTTCCGATTTGCACTAATTTTGGTAAATACATTGGGCATAGAATAACAGTTGGATTTTCAAAATTTCATGAAATAACTTAAATTTTTACCCTTTGTCTGAACGTTATTTTAAAAAGGACATTTTTGAGCTAGGCGTATCCTTGCTCCGAATTGGACAAAATTTAGTAGAATAATAAATGGCATTATAGGTAATAACTACAATAAATAACATGAAGATTGAAATGTTAGTTTTCAAAAGAAAATTATTGATTTTAACAAAATTTTTATGAATTCATTTTGACTCCCAATAGAAACTTTCTGGATCCATTTCGTATAGTATAGTTTTTTGGGAATTTTTATTTAATCCGTGATGTGGGTGTCCAAGGATTTTGTTGATATTTACAGGACTTCGGGGAAGGCATTTGGAATACTAGCAGGTGGTTTTCCACCATAGTATAATTTTTTGAAGTGGCTTAACTCGTAGAAATCGGCCATAAAGTCCCATAATTCGCAAAAAAAAAATTGTTTGCAATATTTTTGAATGTGATCTTGTTTAGACAGGGAAGACCTATTTTCCCAAATAGATGACACCAACAAAAAAAACTTGGTTGCCTAGAAATAAGATGAAATATGTAATTTTTTGGGGGGTTTTATTTTAACCGCGATGCGCAAGGGAAATAAAATTCTGTGGACCCATTTTGACACCCAATAAGCGGTCCAGATCTTCAAAATTTATGAGCAAAAGACTGAATTACGGCAAGGGTTTTTCGTGAATTTTAGAGATAAAAAAACACGCTAACTTTCGAAAGGCAATCCTGAGTATGCTGAAGCTTGGCATATACTTATATTGCCGTTCCCCTGGTCTAGTTCGTATTGAATTTCAGCCAAATCGCTCAAGTGGTTCAAAAGTTATTAAGAAAACAGTGAATTTCAGATTGGTTTCACCTTAAATTCACTTGTTGAAAAAACTGTTAAAAACTGTAAAAAAACAGCTTTAAAAAAATTGATGAGTCAGGAAAATATTTTACAAAGTATTCTTGTCACTCAAAAAAATTGTTATACCATTGTAAAACTAGAACGGTACTATTATTAGAAAATTTGTCAAAAAAATGTAAACATAAACAAGACCTCTTTGCTTCAAAACTTGAAATAAAAAAAAACAAAACAAAATGTTAAATAAATTTTCTATAAAAATAAAATATTTGAAAAATAATTTAATTTTTCTAAAACAAAATAATAAATAAAAATGCAAACAAATTTGGCGAAGAAGTTTTAATTCAAACAAAAAGTAAAATCTGCAGCACAATTATTTTCGCATAGCATATCCATGCTATTCGGCATGGATATTCGATGGGTGTTGATGTGTATTATGCTATTAATGCAGCCGTTATGTTAAATTGTCAGCAATGAGGTTGAGGAATTGGAGTCTGTTAAGACGAAGATTTGGACTGTTTTCCTGAAGAATTCCGGATACATTCTAAAACGTAAGCTTATTAACTGCAAATCAACGAGTACGCTAGAAGTCAAGTAAAGACTTGACCAGTTTTCAAGAGGAGGAGGAGGCCTTTTCAAGGAAGTTGGAAAAATCTTTCAGAAAAACCGAGGTCCAGCCTTGCATAAATATAGTTAATTTTCAATGATTTTAAGCTGTTGAAATTTGTTGAAAAACTATTTTTTAATTTTTCTTTAAAAAAAAAATAAATAATTTTGTTTTTTTATTTGATGTAGTTTTTTTTTTTTTTTTTTGTTTTGCTATTTACGTTTTTATTTTTATAATTTTGAGTTCAAGGGGTATATTTTGTTTGACAAATAATTCTAATAATAGTACCTGGTTATTATTGTACCATGTTGTTATACTAAAACAAAAAAAACTTACACTCAAAAAACAATGTTGTCAATTTTTTTTTTTTCAAAAATGACTAAAAAAGTTTTTTACTCAAAATAAAATATTTCTAATCAAAATTGTTAATTTGATTCACGTTGGATAATTACTATCACTTTAGAAGGGCATTGTGGAGGGTACACTCAAAAAAATACGTCAGTAAAAAAGTTTGTAAAATGGTTTGTAACCCAACTTTACAGGTTTTTTACTAATTCTTACTAAAAATTATTTTTTAGTAGTTCTTTTTTGTAAACTCGCGTTACAAACTATTGATTTTTTACTGATTTTTTAATAATTTTTTCAGTTAATTTTTTAAAAATTATCCTACAAAATTTTGATATTATTTTTGTAAATTTTACAAAATTAGTTTGTAAATTTCGTATTTTTTTCTAGAAAAAAAGAAATTATAATTAAATATTATTTTTTTCTATTTTTTACTCACCTATTTGGCATTTAAAAAATTAATGTTTAATTTATATTTGTAACTTTAAGAAATAGCATAACAAGGAGAAGAATATACGTACAACAAAGGCTTTGGATTTTAATTTTTTTTACACATACATTATGATATGCAAAATTCAAAAGCAAGGCGCTAGCGAGCTGGTATTTTTATTAATTTTTACAACCGGGTTTTAAAATTTATTTTACAGAAATTGTACAGAAAAATTTAGTAATACTAATTTTTTTAGTATTTTAAAGATTACTAATTTTTGAAAACCAAAGTTTGTAATGGTAACTGAAAAAGTTATCGGGCACAAATTGAAAACTTTATTAGTAATGGTAACAGACTTTTTTGTAAGGAATACTAACATATTTTTATGAGTGTATTGATGGATTCATGTAAGTCGAATTTAACTTTTCTACTTGTTTTTACAATTTTTTTTTAAGTTTTTATAGGTTTTTTAATACTTTTAGCAATTTTTCGATAATACCGGTACGTACCGGTATTGACGTTTCGGTATCGGTAATACCGTAACCGATTCATCTCAAATACCGTAACCGATACCGATACCGAAATAAATAAAAAAATCGATACCAATACCGATATCGATACCGTTATTCGTTTCGATTGCCAACCTTGCAAAAAACTGTAGGTAGATCGGAAATTATGTCTAGAGTAGAGTTTGCAAATAATCGAGATATTTCATAATCGCGATTACGATTAAAAAAATAGCCGTTAATCGCGATTATCGATTAATCGAGTTTTTTAAATAAATATAATTGCAATAGTTTATTTAAAAAAAATCTTTTACAAAAATAGGTGGTATAGCCCTATATGAAACTAAGAAAATTGCTTTTTTGGTTTTTCAATTTTTTAAAAACTAATGAGGCGTGGTTAAATATTGGGAAAATTGTCAAAATTGTGTCGAGTTCCCATGATTAAATATTTATCAAATTTACGAAATGCACCACAATCGCAAAAATTAACATTCATGTATATTTTTTTATGGGCTATCTACTAACATTTTTTATTTTGGAAAATATTCAGAAAAAAGTTTTAATTTTTTAAAAAAAGTCAATTCATCAAAAATCCGGGCACATTTTTTTTAAGTTTAGATGTTTGTCTATTCGCACAAAAAAAATCAGGAGGGCATTTTTCGTATTTTTCGAGAAAATAGCATTTGAGAATACTAGATTTCATAAAAATTCTGTAATTCTCTTGTATTTTGTTGTGTCAACACCGCGTATGAGCAACGAAAATTCATTGGTTTCGCAAATAGTCGTTACTCATACGCGGTGTTGACACAATAAAGTACAAGGAATTATAGAATTTTTCTGAAATCCAATATTCAAATGCGATTTTCTCGAAAAATACGAAAAATGCCCTCGTGAATTTTTTATGTGAATAGACAAACACCTAAACTAAAAAACACAATTAAAAAATGTGGCCGGATTTTTGATAAATTGTTATAAATAGGTAAAAAATAAAAAAAAACGTCTGAAAAAAAGTACTTGTTGTAAAATTAAATTCGAAGGGTCGTAAAATTGGTTAAAAAAGTGTAATTTTGTCCTTTTCATATTTTATGAAAGCGATCCTGGACTCTTAAAATTTGTAATAAAGGATCCTTTGGTAAAAAAAAAAACATTCCACAAAATTTACTTTTATGTGTATATTTTTGGGGGTCCCGAAAATTATAATCTTTCGAATTTCGTGTCAGAATACCTGCCAAAAGCGTCTTCAGTCTACAACCAGAGAAAAAACTACGTTTTTTGATAAAACTACGTTTTTTTATAAAACTTCATGCCCGAATTTTTTGACCAAATTCAGCCAAATCCTTTTGGATTTCATATTTTTAAAACAAAATTGTGGTGTTACTAATATAAAAATTTAAATTTTACTTTAAATTTAGGGGCCTATTCACAAAAAAAGTCAAAACTCAATCATAACTAAATTTTTTCCATGTGGTTGCTGTAAACAACCATAAAAAAATTCAAATTTTGTTTGAAAATTGTCTCAAAGTTGACAAATAATTTTAAATTTTGAGACTTTTTATGATTTTGTTTACAACAAACACAGGGAATATGAAGTTTAAAAATAATAAATTTAGTCATAACCAGTCATAACTGTGAATAGGCCTGTTAAATTACTTTTACAAGAAAAAAGGAAAGAGAAATTGCAAATAAGTTAAATGAATCGTAGGCCAAAATAATATATTTTAAAATCATTATAAAATCAGTGTTTATCAAAGAAAATGATTAATCGTAATCGCATGATTTTTTTGTCGATTACGATTACGATTAATTGGTGCGATTAATCGCGATTACGATTACGATTTTAATCGTTTTGCAAACTCTAGTCTAGAGTATCCCTATTCCATATGGAGTCATTTGAAGCAACCACAAAAAAGTGCCGTCCTAAAGACCGAAAAAGACCGTCGCAATTACATGAAAATTTCGACGGTCTTTTTCGGTCTTTAGGACGGCACATTTTTGTGGTTGCTTCAAATGACTCCATATGGAACAGGGATACTCTAGACATAATTGGCGATCTACCCACAGTTTTTTGTGCCGGTCGTAGAACAAAAATTTTGAGAAATCGGCTGTTAAAATCGTAAAGTCTTGTGTTTTCCATGTATTTACATGAAATTAGGGCGGTCTTTTTCGGTCTTTAGGACGGCACTTTTTTGCGGTTGCTTCAAATGACTCCATATGGAATAGGGATACTCTAGACATAATTGCCGATCAACATACAGCTTTTTGTGCCGGTCGTAGAACAAGAATTTTTTGGGGTCCTAAAAAAATTAAAAATCAAAAAGCTCAAAAACTTTTGATGTCAGGGCTTTCGGATATTCTGTGGTCAAGTTCTTCAAGTAAAACAAGAATTTTGTGAAATCGGCATTTGAAATCATAAAAAAATGAGTTGGGGTCCTAAAAAAATTAAAAATCAAAAAGCTCAAAAACTTTTGATCTCAGGGCTTTCGGATATTCTGTGGTCAAGTTCTTCAAGTAAAGAGCAACAAAAACGCCATTAAACTTTTTATCGTGTGGACAATACTTACCGAGATATTGGCTTTTTAAACTTTTCCGGAATGCGAATTTTTAATTCAAACTTTCGGACCTATTGAGTCCACACATCGATAGAGGAAGGCTGTTCCATATTTTTTTGTTGTCTTTCTTTTGAAAATTTTCTCCGTTTTGCTCTATCTTGCTTAAATTTTGAGATATCGGCATTTTTAATTTTTTAATGAAAAAAAAACCGAATTTTTCTTAAGTTTTGTAAAAAATTCACTTTCTCTACATAATATTTCAGTTTGACACTTCAGTTGTTCTTAAAAATGGTGGAAGTGGGAAATTAAAAAAAAAAATATTAATATAAAGACCGGTCTGCCCGGGTAACTGGTCCTGACCGTAGGCTATAATTTTGACTATTTTTCTTATATCTTAAGTTCTGTGTATCTGATCTTCCAACAAATCCTACATTCATCATTTTTTCATCAGTTTATAGCTTTACGCTGAAATAAAATTTTTAGCGTTATTTGGAGGTATTTTGACTATTTTTCTTAAATTGAGTTCCGTTTATCTGATCCTTCCGAAACAAGAACGAAATTAAAGACAATCAAATTTCCAACAAATCCTTCATTCGTTATTTTTATATCAGTTCATAACTTTACACGCAATAGGCAAACAAGGAAAACCAATTTTTTTATTAACAAAGCTCATTTTTAAAAAATTTAAAAAAAGAAATCGTTACAAATTACCATTTTTTTTTATTTGTCTTAAAATCCTGAACATTTACAACGATAACAAAAGGGTTTCATTCAAATCTATGAGCACATACCAAAGTTATGAAAAATTTTATGAAACTGTCCATAACATTTTCCTTGTTTTTTTTTAACAGCTTAATTTTTTATTTTTTTTTATATATCAATACAATACCTTTAGTGCTTTTCTTATGTATTTGCATATAATTTGTGATAACTTCGGAGTAAACCTATTGATTTTCATCAAATAAACTTTATTATATTTCTAAATGTTCAGGCTTTGCAGATAAATTATTTGCAAAGATTGCTATTTCTTTAATTTTTTTTAAATGAATTGTTAATAAAAAAACTTATGAACTGATGAAAAAATAATGAATGTAGGATTTCTTATAAATTTGATTGTCTTTAGTTTGGTTTTTTTTTGCGAGAAGATCAGATAAACAGAACTTAAGATATAAGCAAAATAGCCAAAATACCTCAAATAAACGCTAAAAAATTCATTAAACAAAAATAAGAGTTGTCAACTATTTGGCATATTTCAAAAACCGGTTTTCGAATAGTTAAAAAAACCGCCGTTTTTTAAAAACCGGTTTTCGGTTTTTTTATTTGAAAACCGGTTCGAATAACCGGGTTTTTTCGGGTTTTTTAATAAAAATTGTTAAAAACATTAAACAAATAGGTTTTTATTTGTTTTTAACAAAAAAAAAGAGAAAAAATAATTGTACACAATTCATTCTTATTAAATAAATCAAATTTAAAGCTTAAAAACAACAAAATATACATATTTTTTATGTAAGTTAATAAAATGTTTTTAATTTATAGTAATACTATGTTTACACCAAACAAAAACTAACTTGTTTTTGGCAAAAAAGCATTTTAGAAAACCAAACTGTTTACACCGAATAAAAAGAGTTTTTGTTTGTCAAATCAAATTAATTATTTTCTAAATTCACTAAAAAACACAAAATTACAATAGCCACACGTTATTAAAAAAATTAAATTACACATTTATTCACTTTTTTAAAAGATTTGAATATTAAATTCATAAAAAAACAAATATTTTTATTTTGACATTCGTTTTTACCAAAAGAAAATTGAAAAAAACATTCACACTGAATTAATAGTAGCATAGACCCCAACCTAAATTCTAGTTTTTGTTCAGTTTTAGTTGGCAATTCAGTTTTTAAATTATATGGAAAATACATGTAGTTTTTGCCAAAAACCAAAAAAATATTCAAAAACAAGTTGTTTTCGTTGGTGTAAATACCGTATAATAGAAATTATAGGGTCATTCACTATAAAATTGAACTATGAGGGTGCTGTGGCTTAGTGGTTAGCGCGTTGGACTACTAGCCAGCAAGCCTGGGTTCGATTCCCGGCTCAGACAGAACAACATTTTTTCAGATATTTATTAGTTTCTATTTATAACTAATATCTATCGCAGCACCCTCCTTCGTTGATAAATAGCACTAAAAAAACGTCAACGAAGTAAAATAATTAAATAATGGCTATTAAACACAGCTTCAAAAATAATTCGCCAGATCAATAACAGATGGCGATGCAACAACTGTACTCAAAATTATCAACACGCGCAATTACAGTGTTGCCATACTGAAGCCCTTCTATCTTTCAAATCTTTCATCTCTCTTCTATCCCCTTTCCGAAAGAAACATCACGGTTACATTAGTAATTGATAGGCAGCATTGCCTGAGTGTTGTTTCTTTAAAAAAAAAAAAAAAATTATAGTAATAGAAATTATAGGGTCATTACTATAAAATTGAACTATGTACTTTAAATCAGTACAATAAAGACTTAAATACATTTAAAAAATACATGTAAAACACAACATTTTTCTTGTTAGTGTTTCTTCACAACCGCGTCTTTTAACCAGAGTTATAGAGTAAGGAATCGACAGTTTTACAGATCTGGCATCTCCAAAAATAATTGGAAAAATCTGGTAATACCACACTAAAGTTTAAACGTAAAACAAAGAGAGACAAAAAACAATCTGCATTCTTACTGTATAACTGGTATCTTCCATTTCGCTCAGATTTCGATTTGTGATAAAATTTCTTCAACAATACCATATGGTTTTTATTTACTACTTTTTCAAACGCCATTTGTTACCCTACTCTATAACTCTGCTTTTAACCTTTTTATTTATTACTGAATTATTACCACATTTCCATACAATGTTTAAAACATCGTTTAACTTTTGTGTTAAAAATTAAACAAAAGTGTTCGCATTGCCAGTAGTTTAAAAAACCATCCGCTTCTCTTCTGGTTCTTTTAGCATCGGCTGTTTTTTTGATGACAACTTAACACAGGGTTATTTCTTGTTGCCGAGATGTTTTGGAGATGTTTCCGAGATGTTTAAACGATGTTTTGTTTTGAATATATAGGAAAACACAAGTTTAAATTTAAACATGCCAATGTGAATATGGTATAAGAAACTAAATTTCAAATACAGAGTTGTATTTTACAAAATTTGTAAAAAATAATGACAAAAAAATGAAGTATTATATATTCGAAAATGTCGAATAATTCGACACAAAAAACCGGTTTTTCGAATAACTAGAAAACAACCGTTTTTAAAAAAACGGCTTGGAAAAACCGGGAAAAAGCGAAAAAACCGGTTTTTCGAATAATTCGGAAACCGGTTTTGACAACTCTATCAAAAATGTATTCGCGAAATGTTGTTTTAATGAAATTTTTGAGTTTAGCGATCCAAAATACATATAAAAAATTATTATGTAAACACGAGTTATTAACAAAAATCAATAAGTCGTTTCATGAAACCACGTTTACAAATAAACCGCTTATCACCACAATTTGGGATTTGCATATCGCTCATTTGCTTGTATAGTGTCATAACTCAAAATGTTTCATTTTGCAGAAAACGCGTTTAAAGTTTACAATTGAAACTGGCTTGGCTGTTCATTGAAAATGGCCGGTACATAGAAAATGTAATAATTACGTATTTTCTTCTCAAATGATGAGTTTTAAAGATATAAATACGAATTTTTGACACAATATAAAGCATATGACGAAAAATGCTGCATTATTAACTCAAAAATCACATTTTTTGAGTTATGACACTATACAAGTAAATGAGCGATATGTTGTTAAGTACATTTTGGGCTATATGTGCAAAAAAATATAGGAAAATTAAAGATACGCATTTTTTGATATTTGCAAGTTAAGGACATTTTTTTAATTTCAATTTCCTTTTTGCAAAGCATCCTATCCTTTTTCAAAATTCTATTTTAAGTACAGGACATAACCATTATTTTGAGCTTTATTGATGATATGATATGATCATTTAAACATTGTGTATTTCTCATAAAATTGTGGCAAAATACCAACTTTGAACAGCGATAAAACGCGAACCATTCACAATTTTTACTAAATAACAAAAACCGAAATTCAACAAAAATCGGAGAAATATACATATGAGGCATTCCATACCAACTGTTCCACTACAGAAAAACCATAGTGGTTTCAATGGGATATCATTTGCAAAGTATTCGCTCTTAGGGTACTATTAAATAATAAAAATAAAATTTAAGTTTTTTCAAAAAGTGGGCCTTGTAGGCGTGGTCAAATATTGAAAATATCAAACTTTTTTGCCTGAGTATCTTTACTTCAATATTTATGCAAATTAAATGAAACACAGTAAAGTCTTTAAGACAAAAGTTTTTTATAGATTTTTGTGTGGGCTATCGATTAAAAAAATAAAAATTGGAAAATTTTCAGAAGAAGTTCTGAATTTTTCAAATTTAAACTTAAACTTTATTTATCAAAAAACATGCCGTAATTTTTTTTTTTTTTAATATTTAAAAAAAAAATTTAAAGTGCCTTTCTATCTGTTCTGAAATTTTCAGAGATGTGTTTTGCCTTGTTTTCGAGAAATCAAATGTCAAAGATTGCAATAAGCTTATTTATTTTATACAATATGGTGTATATAACGTGTACGTATGAGTACTTAATAAAAACACTTAAACAATATTTAAAATAGAGCTGGGATCGTAAATTTGTTTTTAATAACGCTTACGCACGCTCATGAAAGATAAAATTTAGTCACGCATGATATTTTATTTTGCTCACACTCATTCACGCACACGTGAGTAGAAAAAAATAAGTCACGGTCACGATGTTCACGTGAGCGTGAGTAAAATAAAATATCGTGCCTAAATATTTTTTTTCTTTCATTAGCGCGCGTGATCGTAAATAAAAACTCACTCACGCTCCCATCGCCTCTTAAAATATTTTTTAAGTATTGATATTACTCATACGCACACGTTATATACACCATTATTTATACACCATTATTGTATAAAATTACCTTATAGCAATATTTGACATTTGATTTCTCGAAAACAAGGCAAAACACATCTCTGAAAATTTCAGCACAAATAGAAAGGCACTTTAACTTTTTTTTTTTAAAACACTAAACAATGCATACAAAAGTTCGGTAAAGTTTAGCCAAATTTGGAAGAAACCCAAACAGTGGCCGAGTGTCACTTTTTGTCATGTACTGTGTATGTAACCACAGTATATGTACTGTGTCTGTACTGTGTACTTAACCGAACCCGAACGTTCGGTCGGACATGTATGCTATGCAGATGCATAGAATATATGAAGGTGTATAACATTTACATATTCACATATAGTTGCATACATTTACATGAGTTTTATTTCCTTTAGCTTCAAGAAAAGCGCATCCGCATTGTAATATGCGGACACCTTTTGACCTCTTTTGTTGTAAATTGTAAATCTAAAAATCATTTAAGCGTTTTTGACTTGCCGATTAGACTTAGCGCAACAATAATCACAATACATATTAAAAGTCTCGAAAAAATACCACTCTAATATGACAGAGAAAAAATAATAAAAAAAAATTTGGAAATTTTTAACGGTACTGAGTAAAAATATTACTCAATTTTGCACCAGAAAACCATTTGATATTTAAAATTTAATAAATGTTTACCAACAAATTTGAGTAAATTTTCAATTTATAAAACTAAAATTTTACTTGAACTTTTTTTGTTTTTTTTAAGTAATTTTTTAATTGTGTCAAGTAAAAGTTTACTTAAATATTTAAAAAAAGTTTCACCTTTTAAACTAACCAAGCATATTTATGTATGTCTTAAAGACATAGGCAAATTTTAAAAAGATGATTAGAAACTTTCAAATATATATAAAAAGAACTATGAACTCAATGAGAATTCAAAACACCAATTTTATTTTTTTGTAATTAGCTGTAGGTTCAATTTTAACAGATCATTCACTAGGGTTAACAAATTTTAAGACTGTTTTAATTAAAAACTTATTATAAATCTTGTTAGATAACGTTTGTTTCTTTCTTTGTACACAAACCTTTGTCTATTTAAAAAATTCTTAAAAATTCCGAGATGAAACATAAGTTTTTCGCAATTTTTATGTTTAACTTTGTTTTATTAAAAATACAAAATTTTAACTTTTAAAATATCTTAATTCGTTCAGGAGTTACGGCTCGTCAAAGTGGTTACTTATAGAAAAAAAAAATTCCGCTAGGGGGCGTTATAAGCAAATAAAAAAGCCAAAAAAAAAAAACAAAATAATAAATTAAAGACCAATACATCTACTAAGCTAGGTAAAAAATTCCAGTGGATCTCAAAACTGCCCAAAATCTGTTAGGATATTTTGAAAATATCTCCTTTTCGTAGTAAAAGCTGTGTTTTTTCATGTACACGGGCAAGTACGGGCACCCATTTTTGTTTTGAATAAGTTAGAGTATTAAATACTAAGCATCCTCTGTTTAATAGTTCCCGTCACAAACCGTCACTTTTTTAGTTCTATTCTATCAAATCTAAAAAAAGACCGAAATATGGTGTGTTTGCAAAACTGCGCCTAAAAACAAAGTATTCGACCAAATAACCCGTTTTTATATCGCTTCTTTTGAACTAATACACCTTTCAAACGACACCAAAAAAATAATGATGGGTTGCATAGTTTGCCTGAAATTCAATTTAAAAGATGATATATTTTTTTTAAGTTTTAACTTTTTTCTGTAGACTGAAAAATTGCCAACTTTGGGTGGCTCTATAATTCATAATTTTCATCCGATTTCAAAAATGTTTTTGGATTCTTAATCAGTGAGGAGTTTTCAATCAGATGTAATCATTCATTTTATCAAATTCTTCTGTCAATTTTTGGATTTTTGCAACGCTTTTAGGGAAAAGGCGCCACAGTGCGGCGTCTCAGAATTTTAACAATCATAAGGGAAAGATCACTTCTGAAATATTGTAATTTTATTGATATTGAATGCAACCTTGATACGAAGAATTTTGAAAAACGGTCGAATTCTTATTATAAATATGACAAATCAATAGCTTCCGGCCGAAACCAGTTTTTCGAGGCCAAACCGAACCAAAACCGAAACTGAAAAAAATTAATGCCTGGCTGAATAAAATTTTTACATATTTCTTTTTTAAAATAAATATACAGCACTTAATGTTTTTAAACCATCGGAACTGTTGTATTTATTAAAAAATATATATATTTTAAAAAACTTACAAAAAAATCATATTTAAATAAACTTAAGAAAATTTGTTCATTAAATCTGTAAATTAAGAAAAAAAGTTATTTGAACTGTAACGGTAACACGTTAATTGGAAAACCGTGTTACATTTTTTAAAATGAACTGAATCAAGTGTAATGATACTCGAAATTGAAAAATTCAGCATCTTTTTTATATATTTTTTAAAATACTAAAATTATGCCGAATAGAGGCCGAAACCCCATTATTCGGCAGAAGTCGAGACCGAAACCGAATATTCGGTTGGACTCTACAAATCGGCTCTAAATCAATTATCTAAATAGAATTAAACAAGTTTTGGTCAATTATCTAAATAGAATTAAACAAGTTTTTGGTAAGTGCAAAAATAAATATATCGTGGCGTATGAGTGATATGGAAAATAAAATAAGACATTCAAACTTTAAAGCCACTTTTCTCGAAAACCAAAAATATGATGAATTTGATATGATGTAGAGAATGAAATGAACTTTAATTTAATTTTTTTTTTTAAAAATTAAAAATGGCGTGTTTTTTGCTACATCGATTTTTATTTTTTATTTGAAAAATTCAGACATTGTTCTGAATTTTTTCCAAAAACTAATAATACCAATCGATAGCGCATACGAAACACTATAAATTAGATGTGTTTTGAAAATTTTAGAATCGTTGAGTTACTGTAGAAAAAATTAAATATAAAGCGACATCATGCAAAAATTGCTCAATTTTACCATGTTTGACCACGCCTATCTCGCCCATTTTTCCGAAAAACGAAAACTTTTGTTCCACGACATCTCTGGTATCTTAGTGGCGAAGCTGTTGCTCTCGCACTATTTGATCCGAATATCTCTTGTGAAATAAAACGAAAAATGTCGAATGCAATTCGTATATTTGAAGAAGAGAAAGAGGAATTGGAGGGAGAGTTATCTGACGATGAGATGGACTCAGAGGATGCCTCAGAGGATAGCGGCGACAGTGGCAACAAGGATTGTAATCCTCCAGTACATTTTGTTGGATTCGAAGGTGTGAAAAGAATTAACATGGCATCGAAACAGGTGAATCAAGAACTCATGAAAACTGATTTAAGCCACTACGTCACACCTGAGACTCCAAAATTTTTTGCACGCTTCGGAATAACAACAAATTTCATTGCTTCCGATCCAAATACTTTGGAAAATCGTCAGGACTACCAGCGAGCGCTGCAAATATTACGTAAATTACATGATGTCAACGACGCTGCCGAAAGAGGCGTAAAATTAATAGAAGACTATTATAACAACGTGTTGTGCCGTAACGAGGAGGAAAAAATAGTTTTGCTTCAGGTCGTGGCCGAAAATCGGAAGCAATATCCATCACACGATAAAAATAAATGAATTTGATTTATAGTTATATTATTTATCATTTTTTATTATTTTCAAGTTAAAAAAAAAAATATTTTTTTACGCTTAACAAAAGTTACTATTAAATTACAAATTAAAGACCTCGGTTTTCTCGATAAAATAAATAAAAAAATTGTGGGGTAACACCTTGAAGATAGAGGGTAGGTATGTTTGAAGAAAATGTTTTGGCTAAAAAAAATTATGGGCAGGTCATACATTTGACTTCTCTACATACATTACTAATTTAGTTTTCCCCAGGGGAGCACCCCTACAAAGTGGAAATACGGCGTAGGTATGTTCAGAAAAAATGTGGGGGGCAAAAATTAATGGGGGTCAGTCTGCATTTACCGTTCCTTAAAGGCAGAATAAGAGCGGTAGGCGCAGATTTTATAAAAAAAAAAATTAAAAAATAAAAAAAATGTGTGGGGACACCCTCAAGGCTTTAAAATAGATGGTAGGTTTGTTTGGGGAAAATGTTGAGGCTGAAAAAATATTGGGGGTCGGTCACACATTTAACTTCTCTAGCTGATTTAATATGACAATTTAAGAAAAAATAAAAAAAAAATGTATGGGGACCACCCTAAGTATTGAATATAGGGGGTCGGTCATACATTTGATTCCTCTAGGGTGACTTCTAAGACAGCTAGAGCGGTAGGAGTAAGATTTTTTTAAAATTTAACCTTTGTATGGGACCCCCTTAGGGATTGGAGATAGGGCTTAGGTATGTTTGGCCGGTCTCACATTTGACCCCTCTAGGAGCAAAACCGGGGGAGTTTTGGGGCTTTTTGTAGATTTTTTCTCCTCTACGTCCAACTTTGACCCCGATGAGCGACCCCTAGATCCTATCCGACCTGCCCCATTTTTTGGCCCATGCATTTTTTTTACAAACCTCACAAAATAAGCGGTTCTAGCGTGTCGAAATCGAAAACTCGTGCACTATCCCACCCCTAATGTCGAGTCTGTATTAGTCTGTGCTAATAGATTGAAACTAGATTGGAGCCACAATCTACTTTAAGCTACACGCAAAAAAAAATCTGTGTCGGAGTGAGCAAAAATCTGGCATAATTTTACCAAAAATATGCTAAAACTACAACCGACGAAGTAGTTTTCGTAATTTAGCCAAAACACTTATGTAAAAAATTTTGAAGAAAATGCTAATGCTATTTAAGCAAAAACTTGGTAAAATATATCAAAAGAAATATGGTGAAATATACCAAAATTATTAGAAAAGGTGACTAAAAGTAATGCTAAAAATTACCACATTTATGCTAAAATAAATTTTTTATAAAATTTTTGTAAAAATTTGTATATTTGTTGAATTTAAAATTTTCACAGAATAAAGCCATATTAATATAATAAACGGTACAATTTACGGTACAATGGACTATTTTAAGTCTGAGCGCCATGGACTTGTCTAAAAATTTACATATTTTTAGGCTTGTACAACCCACCCTCAACTCAACTCAATATAATAAATGTTGTGTAGGATTTTATTTACCACCGACCAACTGACCCTTTATGTACAATAGGGTGGTTCATAAAAACAAAAGTTGGATTTTTGAATGGGGCACCCGGAATATATATTAAGCACCGTGAAAAAATGACACGTGATTTTTTCCAAATTTTTATATTAAGGTTTAGGGGTCGCTACCGGGCCCTGAACTTTGGGATATAAAAAAAAAAATTTCGTTTTTTTTATATTTTTTTTTTTATTATAGTTTAACTTCATTAGCTTATTAACGGCAAAAGATTTGATTTTCGCCGCATGTTAATGATGTTTCGGAAAGAACAAACATTTTTACGAAGAATGTAGTATCAAGAGGGACTAAAGACCTATAGCGTAAGCTTATCAAAACTAAAAAAAAAAAAAATTTAAAAAAATTTTAGAGTAAGACCCCATCCAGCCTCAATTTTTTTTTTCATGGTCAATTTTGGAACTGAAAAACTTGTCCCACCAAAATGAAATCTTTTGCCGTTAATAAGCTAATGAAGTTAAATTATAATAAAAAAAAAAATATAAAAAAAACGAAATTTTTTTTTTTTCATTGTGTGAAAATTTTTTTTTTATGACCCAAAGTTTAGGGCCCGCTAGCGACCCCTAAATGTTAATGAAAAAATTTGAAAAAAATCACGGGGCAGTTTTTCATGGTGCTTAATATATATTCCGGGTGCCCCATACAAAAATCCAAAAAAAAAAAAAAGTGCCATATATGAACCACACTAATGTACAATTTTCTCCAGTGACTGCTGCCTACGCTTTTCTTGAAGTGAAGGATCCGCTATAGCTTCACGAATTTATTTAAAAGAATCCTGTAAAAATAGAAAGTTATTACAAAACATAAATTTTTAATCTAAAAAACTAGTAAACCCCATTGGTCTTTTGGTTAGGAGGAACACTTACCTTGTGATTCCATTTGTAACTCATCAAAACAGGTCTGGACTCCATTGGCTTTGCTAAATAAATGAGTTTTTAGGTTTTAATTTTATAACTAAAGGGAGGAC
Source organism: Pegoplata infirma (assembly GCA_963921195.1). Classification (NCBI taxonomy): domain Eukaryota; kingdom Metazoa; phylum Arthropoda; class Insecta; order Diptera; family Anthomyiidae; genus Pegoplata; species Pegoplata infirma. The sequence continues at coordinate 282,293 of OY992540.1, read as the reverse complement.
TGGTGCCCACGCTCTTTATTGTAGTGAAGGATTCGCCATAGCTTCAAAAATTTATTTAGCAGTACCCTGTAAAAATATAAAATTATTACCAAACACTAATTTTTAACTAAAAATCTATTAAACTTTATTGGTGTCTTCGGAATAGGGGTATACTCACTTTATCATTCCATTTGTAATTCATTGAAACCATAGATGGGACTAATTAATTAAAGGGACCAATTAATTGATGGTTTAATTACCATTTAATTTATGTCAATGGTAATGAAATTTTTTTCATTATTATTGGTTGTATCAATTGTACCAATTAAATTACTTATCAATTTAATTACTAATGAAAATTAAAAAAAAAAAAATAATTACCATTGGTATGGCATCACTTAAAAAAAATAATTACCATTAGTAAAAGTCGTCACAATATTGTCAAAATCGTTAATATTTGGAAATATCCGTTGTTTTTTGTTATATTCTTTCACATTTTATAAACCAAAAACACGTTGACTGCCTTTGTATAACACAATATTTGAAATTTTTATTTGCGTTTTGATTTTTGTCTTTAACATTTTCATATTTTTTTTGTAAAAACATACTTTGATGTTTAAATTTTTAACTTTTCAAAAAAACAAAAATGTGCAAACCAATGGTTTTGAAACCAATTATAATTGGTGTTTTTCAACAATTGGTGCATTTCATTACCATTAGTAATTATTTTTTCAATTAAAAAAATTTAATTACCATTAAATGGTAATGAAATTTTTTTCATTACCATTGATATCAACCAATGGTAATTAAATTTCAATGGTAATGAAAAATTCCCATCTATGATTGAAACAAACGTCTGGGACTCCATTGGTTTTCTTAATGAATGGTGTTTTAAGTTATGACAGAAAAATTAACTTTAGTATTTTTTAATCTTACACTTATTTATCTTTTAAAAAATTAATTATTTATTTTAATTTTATTTATCAATTTCCTTTTTACGTTTTTATAACAAAATAATAACAACGCACACAAAAATACAAAATGAAAATGGCGGTCTGGATTTGTTGTTTTTTTTTTTGTTGTTTTCTTTCGATAAATTTTTGTGCAAGTAATTTGCGTTATTGTGCAAGCTACTTGGTTATTTTACATAAAAAACTAATTATGTTACTTTAACATCGACAAGCATAATTTTAGCAAAATTTGGTAAATTTTTTTTGGTATGAACAAAATTTTACCAAGTAGCATTGCTCAATCTGACACAGATTTTTTTTTGCGTGTAGCTTAGAGGACCAGTGTAAATGCACTATAAGCTAGCTTAAAGTAGATTGTGGCTCCAATCCAGTTTCAATCTATTAGATTGCCCATACAAATTTATTTTTTTCAATCTAGTAGTTTAGACTCTAATTGGCAAACGTTATCTTGTAAAGTTAAATACAACTCTGTATTTCTATTATTTGCATTTTCCAACACTGAAAAACACCGACACAATGCCTGCCGTTTTGATGACGCCGCCAAGTATGTTTATGCCGCCGACATTGTTATTTTTAAACGCCGTCACTGTCCTTGTTAATCAAACGACGACTAATTACACAGTGATACAAAATCGAACTTTCGGAATCGGAATGGGATGAAACCAAAAGCAAATGAAAGCTGACGTTTTCCATAACAAAACCCACAAGGCCTTTTTTTTTAGGTCAGAGCTAGATTTTATTTTACACCCATTTAAAATTGGTGATTTTAAAGCATTTAAAGTTTGTGTGTACTAAACATATCCTACTTTAAAGGCCCCTGGTTGTGCCCTTATTGAACATGTAGGGTCCAGTTTCCAAACTTAAGCTGAAAATTACTTCAGCTATGATTGGTATGAATTTTGCTGCAATCGGTCCAGTACCTATTTACTGAATAGCCAAATTATTCAAATAAACCACAAAACACCGTTGCGTATGATTGTTATTTAAAGGCAATTATTAACATAAAACACTGGACACCGTTGCGTATGATTGTTATTTAAAGGCAATTACAATATTAATCATTCGCCACTAATACAATTTTCAAGCATTTATTATTATAATTATAATAAAAGTGCACTAAATTTAAATGCGTGTAAAAAAAAATCTAGCTCTGAACTGGAAAAAAGCCTTGAGGGGTTTGTTATGGATTATGTCATCTTTCATTTGCTTTTGGTTTCATCCCATTCCGATTTTGGGTGTTGCACAGTGTTATTATAATTATAATAAAAGTGCACTAACTTTAAATGCGTGTAAAAAAAATCTAGCTCTGAACTGGAAAAAAGCCTTGAGGGGTTTGTTATGGATTATGTCATCTTTCATTTGCTTTTGGTTTCATCCCATTCCGATTTTGGGTGTTGCACAGTGTTACCGCTGCTGTCTTTTGACGCAGTCACACACATTTATTACCAACTTGTTATTATAAATGCCAGTCTTAATCTTCTCAAATGTAAAAAAATACTAATGTAAACGGTACAGATTGCAAAGTAGATTAAAATCGCAATTTACTAGATTAGAAATCCAATGTAAACGTACCATAATAGAACGAAACAAGATTGGAGCCATAATCAACTTTAAGCTTAGAGGACCATGTAAATGCACTATTAGGGATAATATGGGAAAATGTATTTAATAAATCCAAATTATAAAAAAACACAACAATAATATAATACATATATTTATAAAAAATTGTATACATCTAAATTCTTATAAATTTTATTGAATTAGAAAAACTATTCGAAATGCATACATTAACATACATACATTCATATATTTTGTTTTAAAACTATTGAAATTCCTTACGGCAGTATACGTTTTAATACTAACGATTTTACAAAATTATTTTTAATTTTTACCCTATGTATTATCTATGTATATATGTAGATATATCAGCTTTCTTACGAAGACTTAATTAATTATATAATCATAACATTGCAAAGATATTTTAAGTATATAAAACCGTTTATTTATAATGGCACAGATATTTTTAGATTTGTGGTTTCCTTCTTAAGTTAAGTATGTAATAGGGATGCTAATACCGAAATCCTAGAATTTGTTGTAAAATTTAACCGAAAAAGTAAAAATCAAAAATCTAGTGTTAGGTTTTGCTAAAAATACATTTTTTTTATTGAATATTGTTCGAAGACATATACAGAGTTGGGCGCAAATTATTACCATTGACTTTTTATACCCCATTCACACCTGAGGTGAAATCTCGTTCGAATTTTTTTCAGTGTACTGATCTACATCGCATAAAGGCAAGAACTGAGTGTGCCAAACAAAGTACTAATTGTAAGACGCGGAAATGTTCTATACCACACGCGGAAAAAAAACATGGTTGCGGTGATCATGACCCGAGTAAAAATAGACATATATTACAATATATAACTTGATACAAACATAATAAATTATATATAATTAACATCCCTGAGATATTTTCTAAATTTTTTTAATGCAGTCATATGTAGTAATATATAATTTAATCATGATTCGGATTAAAAGGTGTACGGTTGATATAATTATATAAAATTATATGAGGGTCAATACAAAATTTGTTTTTCTGTATAATTTAACATAACATTATATATAGCTTATTCTGTTCCATATAAAACTATATATGTTTCCAATTAACCAAAAATTTTCAGAGGTTTTTAGGCAAAGTAAAAGAAACTTTTTAAAATGTTTCTAAACATTTCCTTGTTAGGGTTATGTATATCACCTATCTGGTTCGAAGCGTACCCAAACATTTTTTTTTTTTTGAAAATTATATGTTTGGTGAATGTATCGTTGACCTGTGGTGTATCTCAACCCCAACCAAAAAACACCAGGATTTTATATGTTTTTGTGCAATTAGATCTAATTAGATACACCAATATAAGGCAATGTCTGGTCAAAACTCGGATGAAATCAAATCATATTTTATACAAGTTGATCTTTTTTAATGCAAAAACATCCACCATTATTCGGATCAAATTGCGTATTAATATATATTGTGTCATATATCATCATATATTGCATCATATAAAAAATTTTACTCGGGGATTTAAGAGCGTCATATTATGATTGTAACAATAATGTTAATATGATTGAAGGCAACAAGGAATGTTAATCATTATATGATTGCGGCAATAATGGCCTAAATATTATCTAATTATCATAATCTGATTCCAGTTTAATATTTTTTTTTTTTTTTAAATTCAGAAAATATATTTTGCTTTAATACCACACGTTTATATGGAAATTCTTCATTACTTTTTTTGGATTTTGAAGTTCACTCCAATAATTTATTTTTTGTTTTTAAATCTTGTTTTTATAAATATGAAACCATTTTTATTAATTTCGGTTGAATTTAGTGGCAACAATGATGTGCAATAAACTTATGTCATTTTTCTAAACAAAATCATCAACGATAACATTTTTGCCAGCAAAAAACATAACACATTTGCTGGAATCATAACATATTTGTTTAAATATGGAAAGTTATTTTTAAACCGCACAATAAATAAATTTTATAAAGAAGATTTTTGTATTTCAATTCCTTCTGTGTTGATCCAATTTTTTAACTCAAATTGCCTTAAATTTTTTAAAGAACTAATTGTAAGTGGCGTCTTTGCGACTAACTGCTTGCTGGCAAAACACTAAACTGATGAATAAACCTGACACCGTTTGCAAAAATCAATTTTCATTAAGTTGTGATTATCTATTTTTATTATTCAAGGGGTGATCTGGCCCTAACGGCCGGCACTGCGACTCTTATGGGTCTTTTGTGCCAAGATCCAATAATCTAATTCAAACTCTTGTCAATGTTCCTTATAAACATTATAACAGAGGATGGGGAAGCTAGTTTTATATCCGCAGAATTAAGCAATTCTTTGTCTAAGAACCGTCTTCTGATCCTACATATATACACTCACATAATATGTGTTGCGTTGTTTCCACTTCCTCAAGACAAAGTCGACACAAAGACGATGCACAAAGGTTTAAATTATGCAAGTGATAATTTACCTTATAATGCCCGGTGAGAAAACCTGTCAGTAACCTAATGTCACTTTTGGTGTGATTAAGTATGCTTCCATATGATAATGGCGCGATTAGTGCTTTGGATTGTCGTAGACCTGCTGAATTTTCCCACAAGTTTAAGAAGTCGGTTCTTTCCAAACCCTTAATCATGTTCGAGAAGGTGGGCCAGTTTACCCCACAAACCTTTGTTCGGGTCCGGTCATAGGAGTAGCGGTCACATTACCCTCAAAACCTCTATGACCAGGGATCCAAAATAGAGTAATTTTGTTTCTCCCGGCCAGCTGTTGAAGGGTATCAAAACATTCCAGTGTCATTTTGGATTTAAATTCCCAAGGAGACAGCGCTTGAGTCTGGCTATCAGAGAAGATTGAAATAATAGTACCCTTCATACCCTTTGCAATATTAACTCTAGCGCATGTTACAATAGCCTGAATTTCAGCCTAAAAAAACTGTAGGCCACCTACCCATTGGTTCGGAGATCCGCGTGTATGGACCGAGGTGTGAGACCCAAAATGACTTCTTGGGCCAAAGTTGGGCAGGTTTTTATAGCAACCGTGATTAGAGTGCAAGCCAGACGCTGTACCTTGCCTAGTCTTACGGTGGCATCCCTCTGCATAGTCTTCGGCCACCAGACAATGGCAGCGTATGTCATGATCGGTTTTACAATCATCTTGTAGATCCACGTGACCATTTTGGGGCTCAATTCCCAGGTCCTACCAACAATCCTATTCGCTGCTCATAATGCCGCAATAGCCTTTCTGATAGTGCCGTCTAAATGTGAATTCCAAGTAAGTTTCGTATCCAAGATAACTCCCAAATATTTAACCTCCTTAGAGAGTTGGATAATAGTATTTCCTACGGAAATTATACCTAAATTCAGATTTCTTCTCCTAGTAAACGGGACTATTATAGTCTTGTTAGGGTTAATGGAAAGACCCTGTTCAGTGCACCAGCCCATTATCAAACGTAGAGCGTTGCACATAATATACGAGATGATATTGTCGAATTTACCAGTTACTATAACTACTAAATCGTCCGCATAACCGATTGCTTGATAACCCATATTATCTAGCCTAAGTCGTCTAGGACGCCGCCCTGAGGACAGCCTTTAACGGCATTCACTGTGACTCGAGTGCAACCCATAGATGCGATTATTTCCCTGCTCTCTAGCATGTTCTTAATCCATCTACATGTACCCTGATCTACACCGAAGTGCAGATTCAATGGAGTCAAAACCAGTATTATCAAAAGTCCCTCAATATCCAGAAAGGCACAAAGAGCTATTTCCATGTCCTTATGGGCTTTTTCTATAACTGTCACCAGATGATGTAAAGCCGAATCAGTAGATTTGCCTTTTGCATATGCATACTGATTTCTGTGTAAAGGATATTGGTTTAAGTACGTGGATCTTAAGTGAAGATCCAGTAATCTTTCCATAGTCTTCAGTAGGAAGGTTATAAGACTTATGGGTCTGTACGATTTTGGCAATTCAGCCCGTCTATTTCCAGCCTTAGAGAAGGGATATGTCCAAATATAAAGCTGGATCTAAAAACAGATACTAATGTATTCAAAAGAAAGTCTAACCCATTCTGCAAAAGAGCGGGGAAGATTGTGTCCCCCCCCAGGGGATTTAATTAGATGTTCTCCTACAAAATCTTATGGGGTCGTGTATAATATTATTTCCTGAAGGATCACAAATGATCGAATCAGGAAAGTGAATTTGTAATAATAACTCCAAAGTCTCTTTTCGGTCCTTGGTATAGATAGCGTTATTTCCCCTTAAGAGACCCATTTCGTTCGTAGAGGATTTCACTAACGTTTTATGTAGTATTGCGACTGTTGGAGTATCTTCTATGCTTTCACAGAATTTCCTCCAAGATGCCCTTTTGGATCTTCTAATTTCCTTGTTGTACTCAGTCAGAGAACTTCTATAAGTATCCCAGTTCCCAGTACGTTTGGCCTCATTAAAAAGTTTTCTAACTTTCTTCTGCATATCATCAAGAGCACCACTCCACCAAGGGACCTTACGTCGTACCTTTTGTTGACGTATTGTGCTGCTTTCATGATACGAGGATTTAATCACTTGATCAAGCTGTCCTGCTGCCACTTCTAGGTCCCCTATGGAACCAATATCGGTGATCAGCAGGTCAGCTTTAGAAGCGATAGATTCCCTATAAGAATTCCAGTTAGTATTTTTCCTTGATATAAACTCTTGAGTGAGTGACAGATTGCCCGGAATGTCAAACCGAATGTGCTGATGATCAGACATTGAGACTTCATCTGACACCCTCCAATTGTTTATATAAGTGGATATGAAAGGACTAGCTAAAGTGAGATCTAATACCTCCTCCCTAATAACATTAATAAAAGTAGGTTTGGATCCCTTGTTCAAAATATCTATCTGATTAAAACTAAATAATCAAGAAGATTAACTATGTCGAGAGTATAATTAACTATAACATTGTAACAACAACCATAAATGTCTAAAACAACCATATAAATGTTTAAATACACTCAAAATAATAACTCTGTTAAATTACAGAAAAACTCTGCTAATTTAACAGAGTACACCATACTTTTCCAGCTAACAACATTTCTTAGTAATTTTACTAAAAAACTCTGTAAAATGATTTTGACAGAAAAAACTGTTAATTTACAGAGTTTCTAGTAAAATATTGGTTAAATATGAAAGCTTTTTTACAGATAAAACTCGGTAATTTTACTATAAAACTCTGTAAAATGATTTGGACAAAAAAAAACTGTTAATTTACAGAGTTTCTAGTAAAATATTGGTTAAATAAACCACCATTTATCAAAGAAAACTACTATGTAAATTTACATATATTTGTAAAATACATTTGATGCAAAAAAAATTTACATTTTGAGTGTAGAATTTTAAAAACAATAACTTGATTGCTGCAATCATAACTGGGTTTAGAGATCATAGTATAGTTGCCGCGATCATGCCGCAACCATATTTTTTCTCTGCGTGCAATGGTTCCCTTTTTGTTGCCATGCCCCTCTTTCGCAATCTGAGAATTTTTCCTAAAGAACAAATGTACATTTTTTCTATAGAAATTTCTCAGATTCTGGGACTCGCGTGCAAGAAAAAACTCAGCATGTAAAATGGCTCCATTTAAGGATTTTAATAAAATCATTTCTGGTTTGTTATTTAAAAACTCACTTACACCGAAAAAAAACATGCATAAAATACACGAATACTTTCGTACAATGTACGAAAACATTAGTAATATATACGTACATTGTACGAAAAATATTTTTAATTATACGAAAATATTTTATGTATGATACGAAAAAATTTCGTAAATTTAATGCAAAATTTCGTAAAATACACGAAATTTATTTGTATTTAAAATCAATAATTTCGTGAAAAGCTAAAATTAAATTGAATACTTACGAAAATAGTTTTACTTGAAAATATCGTAGAATGCACGAAAATAGAAAATTTTCGTACAAAATTATACAAGTTATAAGCCTCTGTTCTGTCTTTCACAACTTTTCAATTCACATGAAAATTTCCGAATCACATGAAATCAAGTTTAGTGTTTTGTTGATCACGTTTTCATTGGAAATTGAAATCAAATAATTAAAATTTAAAAAATTATAAGGAAAAAAGTGCAAAAAAAGTGTGAAACAAAACGAATAAAAATTTCGGATGTGAAATATTACGACTCCAAATAAATTTTAAAATTACGACTCAAAATATTTAAACTTTATGTATTTAAAATAAGTTTAATAAAACCAATAATGATGTCTTTATCGACAAATTTTCAAACAAAATACTTATAGCTCTGTGGAGTGTTTTTGAAAGGCTCTTTTTTAGCTCCAAAAATGTGATTTTTGACAAATATTTTTTGATAATAAAAATATTGTTTCATATTTAAATCATTTTGGACTCTGAAAAAAGTGAACCAAAAAACATTTTTTTCTATGAGTTTTAAGGAAGTCTTATTTAAATTAAAAGTTTGTTTTAATTTCAAGTATCCCATCCAACAAACGTTGGAACGCTCCAAAACAGGAAAATTTTTGTTTTTTGAGAGCCCAAAATGATTCAAATATGGAAAAAAATTGGTGTCAAAAACACAAATTTTTTTCGGAGCTAGAAAAGAGCCTTTTAACACTCCAAAAAGATGTCTCAGAAGCAGGGTTGGCAACCGAAACGAATAACGGTATTGGTAACGGTATTGGTATTACATATTTTTTATATCGGTAACGGTAAAGGTAACGGTATTTTGGATTATTTAGGTAACGGTTAACCGTTACCGAAACAACGATATCGGTATATACCGGTATTATGAATAAAATTTACGAAACATGTTAAAAAGTCAAAAATTTGTTAAAAACACATAAAAAATAAAAAATGTATTTTATAAAATTTAAAAAAACTGATAAATTTAGTGCATTTTCAACATATAATTATATAGACTATTAATTAACTCAGAATTTAGTTAAAACAATCACGCAATATTTTAATTCAACAAATACATTACTGATTTTTACGTGTTTATAAGATGTCCGTCCAATCAGCAGAAATATCGGCATTTTGAGCTATTTAAGAAATCTACTGATTTTTGCTGATGAGGTTTGTTAATTTTCTGCCTGGATAAACCAAGCAGAGTTTGCAGAAAAACTCTGTCAAGACCGTTGATAAATATGCTATGTATGCTATATGTACCTTTTGGTACTAAAAATAAAAAAACAACTTTAGAATTTCTTTTTTATGTTCATTAAACACCGTTTAAGTTTGACCTTCAACATTTATTAACTGTTTAAAAACCCATTCCTTTCAATTTAAATTCCAAGTTTTAATTTATTTTTATAATATTTATAAAGAAATAAAAAATTTCGTAATTTTGTTTTATTTTTCAAAATTTAATTCGTAAATTAAAAAAAAAAATATTCGTTAAATAAACGAAACATTCGCGGATTCTAAGAAATAAAATTGTACGAAGGATATTCGTAATTTCGTAAGTTTTCAAAAATCCTAAACTTATTTTCGTAAAATAATAAACGAAACTTTCGTGTATTTTACGAAAGAAATAGCTACGAAAGTTTAATTCGTAGAATGTTGCATGGATTTTTTCGGTGTAGAATATTAAATAATTCCATGAATCTCTTCAAACAGTTCCCATGTGACAGCTATCTTGTTTCGGTATGGTAATAGTTATAGTCAGTCATGGACGTATACAGGGGGTGGTCACAGGGGGCACGTGCCCCCCTTTTCGATTTAAAAAATTTTAAAATTTAATAAAAAAAAATTAAAAAAGGCATTTCTATAGAAATATCAGTAAAATATGTTTAAAACCACATAATATAAGTTTTATCTAATAAAAATTATGTATCAGGATCATGAAAATAAATTTTTAAAAAAAAAAATTCGAACTATATTGTTAAGATGACTTAAAATAAGGGGTTGAAACTCTAATTGGTTTATATATTTTGATTTTGGAAGAAAATTTTCTAATTTTTTGCAATTGAATGAAGATTTTTATGTTTATTGCAAACACCAATTCCAATGTAACATTTCTGATGATGACACTTTTAGGTTATATATTGTTTCCAAGAACCGCTTCTTAAAAAAATCTCTGAATCTGAGAATTTGTCAGACATATTTTCATCAAAAATTTAGTTTTTCAAATGAAAATTCGTAGACTCAAACATTTTTCCTGTACAAAGATTTTGAGATTTCTAGACATTTTTTTATAGTAATAAGTATAAAATCTAATTGAGGGGGGGGGGGAGGGGCGGTGTAGTCCTAGTTAAAAATAAATATAAAAAGGGAATGACAAAAAAAAATTCCCCCCTTTTCAAATTTCTGTATACGTCGCTGTAGTCTGTTATATTCATCACTTTTAAGCCGCATTTACAATGTTGGAGTACTCCAATCTGTGAAAAATGTTATACTTTTCCCTTTTGCACTTCCATATTTTTGAATTTGACTATCTTTTTTCAATTCACTCCAGAGTCAAACGTGTTCTACTCTGGAGTTCCAATCTGGAGTTAACAGAGCCTATGTTAACCGTTAACAGAGAAAAAATACACCTCTGCGAAAGTGCCATCTCTAAAAATGTCATAAAAAAAAAAAATAATAAACAAAATATGTGTTATAGTACATTCACACTTACCTCGAAACCCCGTTGAAACCTCGTGTTTTCAATTTTAAAACACTACTGTTCACACTCGACAATTTGACACTTATCTAGTTTTCGAAAACTAGAACCAAATATAAATGTCTTTAAAAATTAATTAAATTATCCAAAAACAATTTTTTATTCGGTTTTTTATTTTTTTTTTTTCTAAATAAACAAATAATTTGAAGAAATTTTGTAAATAAATAAATTTGTTTATTTTTATTTTTGGCATTTTTCCATTTTCTCTATTTTTCATTGTCGCACAGTGGTTAAAATACGTAAAATTATGAAATTTACGAGGTTTCGATCGTACATTCGTTGAAACCTCACTATAAAAAGGTTTCAATTTGTGAGGGAAAATACGTATTTTCACATGAGGTTTGGCACGAAACCTCGATAAACGAGGTTTCGAGGCCAATCTGAACGTACTATTAATTTAAAAATAAAATGTTACAAAAATTAAAAAAAAAAAAAAAAAATAATTTTAATTTCAGAATTATGTGCCAAAAATTTAAAAGTATATTTTCCCAAAATTGCAAGGCATGTAAGTAATATGTCAACAACAATATGACAGAACTGCACTCTACATTATGCACGGCTAACATTTTAATCTGTGCCATGGATTGGATTGACTCTGACATTGTGAACGTAGCTTTATTCTCACAAAATTGTTTAAAAAGACGTTCACACTTTGCTTTTGATTTAATAAAATTAATACATTGACGGAAACCATTATTTTGTTTAAGGCAGCAGAAAGATTTTTCGCAATTAAATTTTCTCTGTGGGCAACGCAATGCACATATCTGGGTCAATATTCTTTATTAATTTCAAAAATCCTCCTTTCTTGCCCATCATAGCAGGAGCACCATTTGCAGCACAGGATGTTATATTTTTTTTATTGGTATTTGAGATTTTTCCAAATATCTCTATCAAAAAAATACGAAGTAGTTCAAAACGAAGTAGTTCTAAACTACATCAAAAGTAGCAATTAGTGAATACTTTTTGTTGCAAAAAAAGTTTTTTAAAATGTAATTCAAATAATACTATAGTTGGAATCAGTGTTGCCAGCTTAGGAGTTTTGTCCCCAAATAGGGGATTTTTTTTTTGGAAATTAGGGATGGAAAATTTGATTTGGGGATCTGGGGATTTCATGGGGATGACACTGTTTTTTTCGGGAATTTTTTGGGAATGAAATATTTTAGATAAACAAGTGTTTTTTTAAATACATCAATCAATTTTGAGTAGACTTGTGCTTAATCTTTCAATTGAGTGAGCGCTCATTTTCTTTCATTTCAGATAAAAGACCTAGTTCGTTCATCTAGTTCAATTGCTCATTTGTTGTTTTTGTTCAACAGTACGTGAACGATTTATTTTGATCATGTCGGTTGGTCGTTCATCTAGTTCAAATTGGTCAATTTTTGTTTTCGTTCAACAGTTTGTGAACGAATCATTTCGATCATGTCTATTTTTTTGGCTTTCGTTCAAAAAATATAAAAATGTTGAATAAAAACATTAATTAAAAAAAATATTGAGCTGAATGAACGAAAAGACCTAAAAGAGCTGAAATGAACGAACTAGATAAAGCGCTCAGTTAAGTGAATAGTTCAATTGAACTAGTTCGTTCGTAACCGACACAACTCTAATTTTGAGTAGCTTGCAATGAATTCATTGTTAATCGTTTTTCATAAAGACTTTTTGTTTAATAATGTAAAATTGTCAGTTCAATAATCTCTAAATGGAAATCTGAATATAAAAATCTAATTTTATTGCAAAGCTTAAACAAATTTTTTTTTGTTTCATTTTTACAATTGCTAATGAAAATACGTTTCATTATGTAAAAACGAAATTGAAATTCATTATCATTGAGTTAAGTTAATGATTTTTTTTTTTCAATTTTATTAAACATATTCAATGACATTGAAACACTCAATGGTAATTGGAAAACAATACTTTAGTCCCAACTCTATATAGGTATAAGTTATCAATTTTTAAATAGGTATTTTTAGTTTTTTTAAACAAATTTTATATTCTGCATAAATTAAATAAAAAATGTAATTGTCTGTGGAATAACTAAAAAAAAGTGACAATTTCTTGCAGAATTAAATTTAAAATTTTTTTATCATACATATTTTAAGACTTTTAAATCATACAGTTTAGTTAGTGAACTAATTTCACAAACATTACGATGAAGTAAAATCAATCAGATATTTAAAAAAATTATTCTGTAAAAAAAATGTCTTAAAACATGAAGTGAATTCATATTCATTAGGAAAATGTTACAGACTCAATTCGGTTTAAAAGTAAAATAAGTGCTTTAATAAGAAAACGCAAAAAGATAATTTTTTTTTGGAATGAAATCACTATCAAAAATCAAAGCGTAATAGAATCGCAAGAAATTGGTTACAAAAACTGGCCCCTACATATGTAGTACTCAGGATTAAAAAAGACGCGATCTCGTTTAGCAACCCTAGTGCGAGAACCCCCCCCAATCAATTACACACGCCCCATGTGTATTACAACTGCTGTAGTTGTTGTTGCTGCTGGCTATGTTGTTGTTGTTGTGAATATAGGAATTATTTTGATGGAAATTATGCCCATGATTGACATTGTTGTCGCTAGCAGTAGTTTTGCCGAAGCATTTTTGGGGTGGCTTGGGCGTTGAGTGTTGTTGTATAAGATCCCACCCAACAGTCCCTTGTTGTTAGAAAACACGATGAGTATTTTTTGAATTCAAGAAAGGCTTCTCTTCGTTTATTTTTTCCAAATTGCCACTCAGAGTAGGATCAGGTCTTCTTCTCTTGAAGAAACCACATTTCCACATGGCATATGTAAACAAGGCCAATAGCAATAAACCACCAATAATGGCTAAAATAATAATCCACAACGGCGTGGAAACATCACGTTGTTGATCAATTAGCTCCGGGTACGCTCTAGTTTCCACCTGTTAACATAAAATAAGAAATATTTTAGTTTTGGCACGTTTTTACATAAAAAATTGTAGTTCTTACCATTAATGGCTCTGTAGTTTGCGTTTGTTCTACTCTAAACTCAAGGGGAATTTGTACTTGGGCTGATGAAATTATTCTTACTGCGTCTGCTCTAGGATGTTCGGAGACAAGCGTTGAGTTCCATAGTCTAGCTTTAACGTGGACGTATGCTTCAGTGTTAGGTGGCATATTAAAGATTTCACATTGTATTTTTATACAATTCGCCGATGCTTTATTACAGTCCAATTCGACAATATCACGTTTTTTATTCTTATGGTCTCTTGTGTCCATAAACCTTTCGGGTCGAATGATTCTTGTTAAAGTGTCTCTTCTTAGACGATTAATTGCTGAGGAATCGTCCATGTTCAATGGTTTACTATATGAAGATTTTTCTACGTACGTCCTATGAGCAAAGTGAGTTTTATTCATTGGTCGCATCATATACGGTGCCGGGCCTAATAGTAGTTCATCAACAATAATATTTGATTTCGCTTTGTTTGTAAGCTTGAGAGGATTTACATGATCGGATGAGACGAAACATTCTCCCTGTCGAACATTATCGATAACTGGTATCTCTTCTAAATAAAGAAGCCATTTATCACGTTTATCTTTTTCACTGTACACCTGATAGGGCCAATAAATGGTTAACTGTACTTTAGGAGCCTTCCAGGGTCCCTCATTGTAGATCTGTAAAAAATAAATAAACTAATTAGAAACCAAACAGTAGCGGTTCTCACCCTTGATAGAAAACAAGAAAAGAATTGGAGAATTGAAGAAAACAAGAAAATGTTTGACAGATCTAAAAAAAAAAAATTTTCTACATAGAACAGTTCTTTACTTGATGCTTGAGTAAGTTGAAGTATAGTTAAAAATAGATGTTCCTAAACCAAAAACAACAGCTGATTAGAGAGGCATTTAATTATTTTGTGATTTTCAGACTTTTTATACGAAATTCGAAATGAAACTGCTTTGGACTTAGGGGCCCAACAGTTTCGACGTATCGTATCGTAAAGTGGTTCAGTGCTGGGAAGTATTGTGTATTGACATATTCAGTACAGGCAAATTTCAAAGTTTTCTGTGCCTACACCACAGACCATATAGACATGCAACACGAGTGCTTATTTTGGTACTTTCAATATGGACGCATACAAAATACTACTAAATTTACTTCTCTGCCTAGAATACGTGTGCCTGTACGTGTGAGCTTTTGCATCTGTATTTTCGTTGTTTGTTTACGTTTTGTATGAAACGTCAAAAGTTACACGCGCGTGCCGTCACTAATACATACACATATGCGAAACTTGTTCGTTTCACCCCTATGGCCTACACTAAGTCTAAGTGCAATTGTAAGCTCCAATGTTTTTAACTTTGAAAAAATGTTTCTTATAATATTGAATCCATTGTTAACAATGGTCCCCTATAGGGACCGAAATACTTACCGAAATACTTAAAATAACAGGCCTATTCACAGTTATGACTGGTAATGACTAATTTAACTATTTTTAACTTCATATTCCCTGTGTTTGTTGTAAACACAATCATAAAAAGTCCCAAAATTTAAAATTATTTGTCAATTTTGAGACGATGTGGGTAGCCGGTCTTTAGTTTTTTGAAATTTTCAAACAAAATTTGAATTTTTTATGATTGTTTACAACAACCACATGGAAAAAATTAAGTTATGATTGAGTTATGACTTTTTTTGTGAATAGGCCCCTAAGTCTTTACTGAATTTGTCAATACTCAATACTTCCCAGCACTGAACCACGTTACCACAGACTATATACAGACTCGACAGTAGAGTTTTATAAGAAAAAAAGGGGGAAAACAAAGCGATTTAAGGAGAAAACAGAGCGGTTTTTAGTCCGTTTTACGCTAACATGGCAAAGAAAATCGTAGTAAATTCAACAGAAATCATTGTTGATTTTGACCCTACAAATATTTATGTATGTTGATTTCAACATTAATTGAATAGTTCATGCGAATAAGGACGAATAGACCACTTTTTCGCAAACACGTTTTTTTGCATAAATGCATTTTATTAGCAGAGCCCTACAATCCTATGCAGAAATTTTGGGGAAATTTTGACTTTTAAGGCTAAAAAAATTACTTTGAAAGTGCAATAATTCGTATATTTTTATATTTTTGTTTAAATTGGGAGTGAACTAACGCACAATTTTGATTAAATACAACACAAAAACATACAAAAATTTTTCTTTCGGTAACAATGTGTTAAAAGAACATTACGAGGAATAAACCACACTTATTATATTGTCAAAAAATTTTACCGTTCTTGAGTTATAAGACTTTAAAGTGCGGAAAGCAAAAAGGGCGAATATCCATCCTTAACAAAATATTATATAAAAATTATTTAGCTGCGAGTTTAAAATTGGTATTAGCTAAAATTTGAAATTGTACACAAAAAAAAAAAAACGATCTTAGCACATACAAACTTTTAGTGTTAATACTGCATCCAATGTCAGGAATAAAAAACAAAATTTTTTTCATATCCTTTTATGTTACGTCGTAATATGCAGTCAAGGGTTAATATTATAATTCCTAAAAATTTATTTAGTGTCATAAAGAATTACTACTGCATCAAATGGAAGGAATATTAAAAAAAATGAACAAAAAAAAATTTTTTGCATGTCCTGGCAATCCTTAAAAAGTGTATCCTTGAAGTCCTTAAAGTGTTACAAACAAATACCAACCATAGTTCGTCAAGTATTGCAAGTCTCATGAAAATGTAGTCAAAATCTGCTACAAAGTAACACATTTTTATTCAAATTTCAATACATTTTTTTGGATATTCGCCCTTTTTCTATTTAAGCAAAAAATTGAAGTCCAATTTTTGGCAAGTTCTCTTTCGAATACCTTACTAAAATTTTGTATATAGGTAGATGTGACCTAAATCTTTAAGCTAAAACCAAAAAGTTGACAAAAATATAATTTTTTAATCGTTTCCTGCGTTTTTATTGTCCCCTGTAAAATTCTACAAATGGTCTATTCGTCTTTATTCGCATGAACTATTCAATTGTTGGCAGTTTTTGTGAAAGCTGATCAACTCGTATTTTTGTTTGTTCTATTCGTATTTTTGTTAATCATACTCGTTTTTTGTTGTATATTCATCAGTGTTGCCACCTCATGTGTAATTAGTAGGGCAAGTACTTTCATGCATCTAAAAAACGAAAATATGTGCCTATAATATGCGTCTAAAAATCCAAAACATGCAATAAAAACTTTAAAAATATGCATCTAAAAATTATTGTTTTTACTAAAAAAATAATTTGTCACCACAAATTATACCCTATTCACACGTACAGTTTTAATTCGTTTTTAGCAGCAATATTTTTAGCACTTCTTTGTGCTATTACAGTTTATTGACAGTAAATGCTAAAAATAATTGCTAAAAACGGTTTAAAACTGTAAGTGTGAATAGGGTATTAGGCTTTGTCAAATATTTTAGGGCCCTCGACAATTCTTAAAAATGTTTTATTGAGTGGAAACAATTTTTAGTTAGTAAAATATTTTTTTACTTGAGAAGTTTTTTCCTTGACACACTAAATATTTCTCAAGTAAAAAAGTTTCGAAAAGATCAATGCCATTTTATTGCAAATTCTTTGATTCGGATAGATATTTAATTTATGTTATGTTTACAATGCTGAGTAAAAATATGCATTTTCATGAAAGTACTTGCCCTAGTAATTACACATATCATGTGTAATTTTTTTTTTCATGTGTAGCCCATGTGTAATTGTCTGCATGTGTAATTCATATGTAATTTGAAATTTTTACTTTTTGGAGCATTTTTTTTCATAATTTGTTTTAACAAAACTTTTAGCAGATTTTTCTGCAGAAATGGATATTTTAACGAAATTCTCTGTCATTCAGTTTTAAAAAATAACAGAAGTTTTTAATTATTTTGCTGAGTTTACAAAAATATTTTTGTGAACATTTAAGCTAATTATTTTAAAACTTTGCACATTTTTATTTTTATTTTGTGAAATTTTAACGATTAAAAATTGTTATGAACCGATTTGCCTGGGGCTTAAAATATATACAAAAGAGACAATTCTTAGGTTGGGGTGCCTCGGCTTTTCGGCCATATCAGGCATTTAGGCGTTCAAAAAATGGGTAAAAAAATGGTGAAAAAATCGTTTTTTGAATTTTTCTAAATTTTATTAAAAAAAAAAAATTACGATTTGAAAAAAAAAGAAAAAATACAACAAACTGTTTCTGTGAAATAAGCCACCTTTTCTGCCGTTTTTTGTCCTTAAAATTTAGCAATATTTTCTTTTATGTTTATGCTTAAAATATTTTACTTAAACAATACGTTTAAGATGTTCAGATTTTTCATCAAGTCTGCAGATTTTTCTGCTTTAATCAGCAGGGTTTTCGGTTAAAATGAGCAGATTTTCAGCTGAAATCAATATTTTTTTTTTGGTGTTTTTCAGATTTTCTTCTGATTTGACTTAGATTATCCAGACGGAAATTTCGCAAAAAATATAAATCGTATGTTTTTTGAGCAGTAAAAACCAGACTTTGGTTAACCGTTATATTTTGAAAATTAAAAAAAAACCTTATTAAAAAAGCATGTGTAATTTCATGTGTAATTTTGGCATGATCCATGTGTAATTTGTGATTTCATGTGTAATTTTGGCATGACCCATGTGTAATTTACGATTTTGTTGGTGGCAACACTGATATTCGTGCAATTAAATTCTAGTTGTGTTGTAAATATTATTTTATTTAATTGAATATTTTTACATTATTTTTTCGTGGTTTTCATTAACTCATTATTTTCACATAAACTTATTTTGTTTTTGGATGATATGTTTTTGTTTTCTTGGACTGTGATGTATTTCGCTGTTGTTTTGCTTTGGTTTTTGCCTTAAAATAGATGGTGGTGTCTAGTTACTAGGTTGGTGAAACACTCATTATTTTAACATGGTGATGTCCTTGGAGTAATGACCGCATACCCACTCGCTTACGAGAATGCTACTGAAAAACTACATACATTAGTACCACAAATAATGAGCTACAAGTAGCCCAAAAATAACTCGTTACCCACTCCTTACAAAAATGCTACAAAATAACAGCATACATTATTCCTAAAAATAAGTAGCTACCAGTAGCCCAAAAATAACACGTTACCCACTCCTTACAAAAATGTTACCAAATAAAAGCATACATTAGTCCTAAAAATTGGCCGTCTTCCCTCAGCAAGGAATGGCGTCAAAAGTAAAATGTTCGCTTCATGCCTATTCGTCGGGATGATAAAGTTCATGTTTAACGCGGTTATTTCAAGGGCAACCAAGCGGGAAAATTTCTACAATCCAAATGTAAGAAAAGCCAACGGAACCAATGTTTACGTTGATATCCATCCCTCCAAATGTTTGATTGTAAAATTCAAATAATACAAGGACCGAAAGGGACATTTGGCAGCTTAGGGCAGCACCAATAACAAATATACAGAAGCTACTGCTGCTCAGCCCATGGAAACAGCATCAAACACCATCTTAAGTTTTAGTCTATATAAGAGTAAGTAAGTTTTTAAGGGAAATACTGTCTATTATGGTTTTTTACCTTTTAACCGGTTTTAACATACTTTAAACACCAAGGCAAACAAATGAGTTAAATTAAAATTTGGAAAACGCCCCAACATTTCTAGAAAAACAATTACAATTTAGAAAAAGCCAATTAAAAATTCAGAAAACTTTAATAGAAGTTATGTTAAGACTAATTCAGACTCATAAATCACTATCAAGTGTCAGCCAGGTTTTTAAATATCAATTTGGTTTTCTAAACTTAAATTTGCCTGTTCCCAATTTTAATCAGAATTCCTGAATTTAAATTTCTGTTAACGAAGTTTTATTAGAAAAAGTAGAGAAATGTTAATCTTTTTTAAGCTAAATGTGCAAGTTCTTTCTAAATTTTCTTTAGCTATTTTTAATTTTAATAAAAAAAAAAAATATTTGGACAACTCATCAAATATTTTAAATCGTATTTACCAGTAACCGGTTCTGTATGAGGCTATCGGTAACTTATTATTTGTTAACAAGAAGTAACCAGTCCTGTATGGAGTTAAAATTTTTCAACATGAACCCCTGATTTCCTTCGATGTCTCAGAATTTGATGAAACTTTGTGTATATGTTGGGACTTATAAGACTTATACTCAGACAAAATTGAAGACCTTTCACTTTCGTGGTTCCAGAAATATGACGTGTCAAAAGTCAAGAAAATCTTTTAAATGAAATATAAACATTTATATCTTCAAAAGTATTTGAGCTATATTACTCCCTGATAGCTTGTTTTAAAGGCAAAACCATGACCTTTCAATTAACATTTTGCAAAAAATTTTATTTTGGGAATCTTTTTTATTTCTGCAAAATTCGCGATTCGCGAAAATATATCTGAAAAAGCGACATTTTTAAAAATCTGAAAAAATATATGTTATTGGCTACTACCTTAGCTACAAGCTGTACAAATTTTGAGTTGGTGAACGTATTAAGACCAGAGATATGAATAAAAATGTGTTGCCAAGTACCCAGCAGAAATTTTGCTGAACTGGCAGCAGCTTTTGGAAAGGAATCCCGAGTCAAGTAGCGCTTCCAAACGTGCTGAATTCATGCATGATTCTCTAAGGCGATGTCCCACTTTAGAGCGCTAGTTGGATACACAGAAAAAGCGCTCTTAAGATGCACTGAAATCACGTGTCTTTAGAGCGCTGATTAAAGCATACTTTTATAGCGCTGATTAAGCGCTATAAAGATGCAGTGAATTCATGTATCTTTTCAGAGCTGATTTAAGCAGAATAAAGATGCAGTGAATTCATGTATCTTTTAAGTGCTGATTTAAGCAGAATAAAGATGCAGTGAATTCATGTATCTTACTTATTATACAATTGACTCTTTCTGGAACACAATTTGAAAATCTAGAATACAATTACATAACTGTTTCTGAAATACAATTGACTATTTCTGAAATACAATTTGAAAAAAAATTAAACATTTTTATGTCAAAAAAAGTTCAAAATTCTGAATTATACCATTTCCACTTTTATTTCAGAAAATACAAAATATATTTCAGAAATATCCATTTATATTTCAGAAATTTCTATTTATATATCAGAAAATTCCATTTGTATTTCAAAAATTTCCATTTATATTTCAGAAATTTCCATTTATATTTCAGAAACATCTATTAATGTTTCAGAAATTTCCAACTGTATTTAAGAAGTTTACATTTGTATTTTAAATTTTCTAAATTATTTATTTGGAAATATAAAGGAATTTTATGGAAAGAGTTTAGAAAATTTTGAAATAGAAATTTTTGAAACTCAATTGGAAATTTCTAAAATACACATGGAATTTTTTTAAAATTTAAAAGGAATTTTCCTAATAGCAAAAAAAATTGAAAATTTTGAAATCAAAATGGAAATTTTTAAAATACAAATGGAATTTTCTGAAAAGTATTTAGAAAATTTTGGAAATACAAATGTAAATTTCTTAATACAATTGGAAATTTTTGTAATATAAATGGAAATTTCTGAAATATAAGTGGAAGTTTCTGAAATAGAAATTTAGGAAATATAATTGGAAAATTTTTGAGTTATAAATGAAAATTTCTGAAAAATAATTGGAAATTTTTGAAATATAATTGGAAATTTTATAAATATAATTTAAGTTTCTAAAATATGATTGTAAGTTTTTCGTAATATAATTTGTATTATTTGAAATAAAAGTGGAAATTGTGTAGTCAAAAATTGTTTTTAAAAATACTGAAAATATTTTAAAATCTGCAAACATTTTTTTGAAATACATATGTTTTTGTAAAAATTTTAGCAAGATTTTTTTGATTTAAAAAAAAATAATAATCTAGATAAATTACAAGAAAAAAGTTGTAAGAAAGAGAAAAAAATGTAAAAATGAGATAAAAAACATACCAATAAATGAAAAAATATGCAAAAAAAGTTAAAACAAATGTATTTTAATATTTGTGTTTTTTCGTTATCAGACTGTGTTTAATCCAAATCGGTTTATTCTTTGAAATAACAAAAAAGCATTTGCTGTTTTTTGGTTAGCCTATTTATCATCAATCAAAATGTGTTAAATATGTTATGATTGAAGCACTGTTTTTCAGCGCTGATAAATGCGCAATAATGATGCAGTGAAATCATCTGTCTTCGTCCAAAACTCATACTTTTTCATTCAAAAAGTGTTAAAAATATTAAAAAGGAAAGCAAGTGTGAAATTTTATCAAAAAATAATTTTAAATTGTAAGTTTTATATAAAAAATCTTAACAAAAAATTAAACTTTTTTCCCCTTACTTTTACTGCATCCTTAAGAGCGCTCTTTGGATGCGCTTCGGTATGCTATAAATAGATGCTGTGTCGCCAAAATCTCGATTTATTTCTGCTGGGTAGTAAATTTTTATCAAATCTGATGAATATTAAATTTTTATTTTTGAATATTTTTGCAAATACACATAATAAAACGGTGAAAAAAGTAAAGTTAATGGTACATACGGGTACTACACATAGCT
Organism: Pegoplata infirma; assembly: GCA_963921195.1. NCBI lineage: Eukaryota > Metazoa > Arthropoda > Insecta > Diptera > Anthomyiidae > Pegoplata > Pegoplata infirma. The sequence continues at coordinate 259,605 of OY992540.1, read as the reverse complement.
ACAATATAACATGAATATTTATCAGTTTCACTACTCTACAAAAATCAACTTTTTTTTTGCACAGACTCTTAGATTACATTTGCTAAAGTATTTTGATCTCTTTAACACGAATGTGTCATCAAAAAAATTTTATCAAATCGCCTTTTCGAGAAAAGTCCTTTTTTGCGGTCCCTGCCCATAAAAACCAACGAATGACTTTATATTGGAAAATATGAATAAAAATGCATATAATTTCAAAATTCATTGAGTTTATGCGAAAATATTTGCAAAAAAAAATCTAAATTTTGAGCAAAATTTGCAAATATTATTTGCATATATTTTTCCCCTAATATTTTTATTTTTGTAATTTTCGTTCTTTAAAATACATTTTCTTATGTCGTTTGCCCTCTTTAACTTGAATCCACTAAACGCGAATCCATTGTCATTTTTATGTAATCGCGTTCTCGTGATTTGTCCTTAAGGTATTTTTTTAACCGAAAACGAAAAAAAAAAAATCAAAAAAGTCTTAGAAAATTTTAAAACATTTTTCAGAACTGAAAAATTAAAAAAAAAAACGACTTTTCCTAAAAGCATTTGATAAAAAAAAAATTTGTGTCCGGGACTTTGGAAAATTTTCATAAAAGTTTTCAGGACTTGGAAGATTTTTTATTTTTATCTAAAACTGTTCCGGACTTAGAAAATTTAAATTTTTTTTTGGGATATAATTATAAAAAAACCATATATCTTTTTATCTTAAAATTCCCGACCTTTTATGTCATATCTAATTTCATATAGATCGGTATATAAATAGATATGAATATGTATGTTATCATATTTAAAAATAAGAAAAAATACAATGCCATATATAAACTTATATGCCCATATCAAAGTTCATGCAAAACAATATATAAATAATCATTTATTAGCATATATGATTATATCAGAAAAAAAATATATGAATATATCAGAAAACTGATACGATTAAATATAATTTAAAACCATATAACTGATCATATATTGCTACTTATAACGTCAGATAAGTTGGATAACATTATATATAATCATATGCACTTTATATAATGTTATATACAAAAATATGTTCTTTATGTAGAGCAATATCTTACCATATATATTTATGTCTTATAGTCTCAATTTATTTAAAATTGTATCAGTCCGGATCAAACTGATAAAACCAGATAGACCCATTTTACGTATCATATTATATATAAGACTATCTGTTCAGATCTTGTGGGATAACCGAAGATAATATTTGAAACAATTGTGTCCACCATATTTGGGATCTAATTTGTCACGGATATACATAACTCTTTTTTACTCGGGTAGACTAAAACTTAAGATGGTGTTTAATGCTGTTTCCATGGGCTGAGCAGCAGTCGCTTCTGTATATTTGTTATTGGTGCTGAATTTTACAATCAAACATTTGGAGGGATGGATATCAACGTAAACATTGGTTCCGTTGGTTTTTTTTATATTTAGATTGTAGAAATTTTCCCGCTTGGTTGCCCTTGAAATAACCGCGTTTAACATGAACTTTATCATCCTGACCAATAGGCATGAACCGAACATTTTACTTTTGACGCCATTCCTTGCTGAGGGAAGACGGGCAATTTTTAGGACTAATGTATGCTTTTATTTGGTATCATTTTTGTAAGGAGTGGGTAACGTGTTATTTTTGGGCTACTGGTAGCTACTTATTTTTAGGACTAATGTATGCTGTTATTTTGTAGCATTTTTGTAAGGAGTGGGTAACGAGTTATTTTTGGGCTACTTGTAGCTCATTATTTGTGGTACTAATGTATGCAGTTTTTCAGTAGCATTCTCGTAAGCGAGTGGGTATGCGGTCATTACTCCAATGACATCGCCATGTTAAAATAATGAGTGTTTCACCAACCTAGTAACTAGCTACCACCACCTATTTTAAGGTAAAAACTACTATTACCCCATTACTTGGTAATAGTAGTTTTTACTGGGCAGTTAAAAGTGTTTTTTTTTAATTAAAATTAATGTGAGATTAATAAAAATATTTTCAAATAAACAAAGATTTTCGGAATTTTTTTATTTTTTATATCAAAATAGCAAAAAATAACAACCAAACAACTACACTTTTTAATAGACTCCAAATATGATTTATTATGTTTGTATCAAGTTATATATTGTAATATATGTTTATTTTTACTCCCCGAGTAAAAAAGTTTTGATATAATCATATATTTTGTAATATAATTATTAATTATATATTAATTGATCTATCAATTGATCCCAAAAATGGAGGATCCAAAAATATATGATTTTATTACACAAAATTAGATCCCAAAAATGGAACGGTAAAATTCATATAATTTTATATTGAAGATCATATTAGATCTAATAAGATATTATTATATCTTATTTTTTTATAATATCAAATTGGATATTATTTACCGTTCCATTTTAGGGATCTAATTATATCAAATTTGATCTAATAAGGTATAATCATATATTTTTGGATCCTCCATTTTTGGGATCAAATAATATTATTTATTATTTTTTTTTTGTCGGATCGGTATTTTTAACGAGGTTTCGGGTTCGGTTGAGATTTTTTTTACGATTACCTTAACTACAAGTACTGTTTTAACTAAAGATGCTTAACGTCATAAGACTTACCTGATAAGTATGCATTAATTGTGAACCAACATCTTCCATATACATTATTGAATTGTCCAGTTTGACCTCACCACTATAGAAACTCTGTTCAGGTCTAGCCCAGCCTTGTAAACTTAACTCGGCTCTCTTTACAACGTGAACATCCAATTGCATTTCTGGTTTATGATCTCCGACCAACTTCGAAGTGGTATTTGCAAAAATTTTAAAAGTCAGCTGTCGCTCGTCCAATTCCAGGTCACTGGGATCAAACCGTATGGAAACTTGAGCAGCAGTGCCCCGCCGCATTGGATTTCCTAGGCTACAACCAACAACTGTTTCGTTGAACCGATTGCAAATAGCAGTACTCTAAGTGGGACAAAGAAATGAAATATAATAATCTTTTTCTGTCAGTGTTTAGATAAAACAAAATACATTCAAAATATTTTTGAAGGTACATATGTTAATTTTAAACTTACCGTCTTTAGGGCTGCTATATAAGATACACTCTTTTGATGAACTATAAACAATTGAGTTTCATAAGCTGAATCGGCCGAATTGGAAACATTTATATTAACACGAATTTCATCTTGTTCACCCAAAATTAGAGCATAATTTTCGTCTGAAAAACAAAGAAATGTAGAGTAGTCGACGTTGATTACCAGAAAAAAATAATGCAGCATAGATTTCGGGAAACTTACTCTCCATATTCAAATCAATTTTAGCATTTAGATGCAAATTACTTTCACATACATCATCATCTCCACAATCTTTTTGGAATGTTCCTTCGAATTCGATATTAGATTGTGTCTGATCCAGTATGGGATTTAAGGCCTTCAATGCCGAATTCGGTAATTTTGATTCCACTAAAGTGTAATTCAATCTAAATTTTAGAGGACTTTGTATGTCGCGAGTGTTTTCCTTTATATAGCCCGTCACTCTCTGACAGGATTTTCGGCCATCGGTACGCACAGTTACTTCTCGTTTGATAACGTTGCTTCTCTTATCATCACGATCGAAAAATACCCGAGAAAATTTCTTATTGGCGGCAAATGTTTCGGCTTCTACTGTGTACATTAACTTTAAATCTTTATTGGCCGATGTTTGTTCGTAGGGATCAATGGAGCAACAGGCTTCAAAGGTGAAGCAAGTTAAATTGGTAAAGGCATCTGTAATGCAACCTGGTTTGGCCGGATCTATATTTTTCATTTCATTACTACGCCATTCAGTTTTTATGCTAATAATAGGACGAGACAGCAGCGCTACTACTGCCGATGAATTATATGCGCCTACAACTATATCAGGATAGGAGTTGCCATCCAAATCCGTGCCACCCGTTATGGAACTGCCAAATGTTTTTATGGGCCTAGGTAGGAGCCCCAAATCTGAGGATTGAATACGTTGTGAGGGTTTGGCATTCAAACCATTTCTGCTACCCAAATAAATATATATAACGCCGTCATCTTCATATGGAGCTCCTACAGCGAGGTCTTCACAATTGTCTTTGTTAATATCGCCAATGTTTGCCAATGCCAATCCAAAGCGGCTTTCAAAAGCGCCCGTCAACTTGAGCGTATGCTTATGCGGCAAACTGTCCATATAATTCTGATAAACATAGACAGCTCCTCCTTCAGTTTTGTTAAAGTAGAACGGGGCAGCCACTATTAGATCTGGCTTCTGATCACCATTAACATCGGCGGTAGCTAATTCATATCCAAAACTTGAGGCAAATTGCTCACCTTCAATAATCATGTGTACTGGTATGGGATTTCTATTGTCCTTGTCGAATATTATAACCTGTCCATGACCATTCGAACGAGGAGCACCTGCAGCATATGACATGCGTTCTCCAAAATAGCGACCACCTGTTACAGCCATACCCAAATAACTGTATTTATCAACTGGTGAATATGTATCTGAATGATCGCCATAATACATATTTTTATCCCGCTCCAAATATTCACCACCGATTTCTGTAACGAATACTGTGCCACGCCACGTAAATGGACCCGGAGTACCTAGCACCATGGTATTGTCATCCAATAGAGCGCCAGAAGTACCCACTTGACAAAAGCCATAATCTTCATGAGCTCTTGAAAATAAAATTTAAAATATTAGTGAAAACATGCAAAATCTTATTGATTTGTATGAATGGCTCAATAAGAGTGACTCCTGGTCTGTTTGCTTATCCCATAATCGCATTCATTTGAACTACCCAGCAAAAACTTGGTAATGGGTACCCCTTCCTGCCTCGCTTACGTGGTTATGGCTTTGAATACTACTAATTACCATTAGCATTACATTACGCCAAAAAAGGCAAAATGTGGTTACCTCCAATGACATCACCGTGCTAAAGTAATTAACATTGAAATTGGGAGGTAACTAGTTCTTCATAGTTTAGCTAACCCCTTAAGTTAATTACTTGTTAAGTTAAGTTTTTGCTGGGTAGTTTAATTATGTGTTTTCCCCATACAATTTTAAACACTTTATCTGTCAAAATAAAACACCATTTAATTTTGACAGATAAGGGGTTTAAGGAAAACACATAATTAAACTAGTTTTAATGAATGCGAATATGGTATAAGTTTTTGGGGACATTCGGAACTAAATCTATTTAATAATATAGTATAATATAGATTGCATGTTATCAACGATTTAAAAAAAATAATTTTAATGATAACCATTCTTTGGACGAGATTACAAAGCGAATTCAGTCAAACTTGCATTTATGACCGTATTTACATTAGGCAATTTTAATTGCGGCAATTCTGATTTTATCGTGTATCAGAGAGAGATGTAAGATTCTTCCCTCTCTCTCTGATACACTAGAAAATCAAAATTGCCGCAATTAAAATTGCCTTATGTAAATTTGGTCTATCGGCTGTAAAATGTATATTATGGTTGTAAAAGTACCAGGTATTTGGGTACTTGGTATCGAGTACCAACGAATTTTTCGGGTACCCACCCGAAAAAGTCCCTACTAAAAAGTCCCTACCCAATACTTTTTAGAGTAGTATTTTTTTACACTTTAGCAATAATTTGACGCAGTTAGTTCTTTTAAAATATATCTAAAAAAATGCGTTAGCCATTGCCACTTGTATAAAACAAGCGTCAAAAATACTAAATAACGTGAAGTAAAGGAAGCAATATACGAAATGTATACATTTTTTTAAGTTTTGCATACTGAGCGTATACTTAACAAAAAGTATCGAGTAGTATTGAGTACCCAATTCAAAAAGTATTGAGTTGTATTAAGTACTGAAAAGTAACAGAAATGTACAACCCTAATGTATATTAACATTACCAAACACTGTTTATTTACGCGTTTGGGGATTCCCTAATTTCTAAATCTACGAAATAAAATTTTGAAATTACCCAGAGCCCCCAGTTTCCCGGGAAGCTCAACTACCCGGTTAGCAATCCCGGGTAGTTGAGCTACACTATAAAAAAACTGCAATGATAGCAAAGAAAGCTTGTAAATTAACTAGAAAATTTGCTGATTTTGAACCCACAATTTTTTTGGTAAAGTTAGCAAAAATGTTTCGCTAAAAATAAGTTAACTGAAATTAGCAGAAAAAACTGTAGCTTTTACCACAAAATCTAGTAAAATTTTAGTAGAATGGATTTGAAAACAGATTTGCGGAATTTTTTGCTAAAATTTTAGTAAAATGAAATTTCAATTATTTTGAAAAAAAATTCTATACTTTTTATTAGAAATGCGGGTGGGTTGTACATGCCTAAACATGTTTTTATTAAATAAAATTTACACATTGGTTTAGAGTTTCTTGCAAATGATGAACAGGCCATGTATTATTACACTGTGAAACAAATTTTGGGTCATCGCATTGAGCCTCAATGCCTTTAACGCCATATGAAAGTAGACCATCAAGTGGACAAAATAACCAAAGGGTTTTGCAAAGTCAGTTCGGATTTCTTTTTTATAGCCCACTGAAGTTTTTATTTTTATTTGTCAAAGGCGTTTGGAAACCGCCAAAAATACTACAATAAAAACACATCTGAGCTTCAAAATATGATTTGATGTCTGCAGTGAAATTTTATGGCGGTTCTTTTCTTAGAACATTTTATTCCTCTAACTGCCATTTTAAGGGGTCATTTAGTCCTTTTTCGAAACCTAAACACAGAAGTCTAATAAAACGTCCATTTAGGCTGAGTTTTTGAGTTGTAAAATTTATTGGTTTTAGGTTTAAAATGAGTTAAAACTACAAATTCTGTTTTTGAGATGTGGCTTATTTTAAGTTTAACTCACCAATGATGGAGAGTTAAACCAAGGTACAAAAATGTCAAAAAAACACCTCTGATTTTCAAATACACTGGTTAGTGTTGCCATGTTAATGGAAAAAATGTGCGATGATGGCAACTATTCTAATTGGAAATGCGATGTTTGGTATGGCAATATCGCGTTAATCGACATTTGCTAAACTTTAACTCAAAAACAGAATGCTTGGTTATACTTGGTTTTAATTTAATAAAGTTTAATAAAACTCCCGTTTAAACTAAGTTAAAGCGATATGTCAAAAACGCAGCCTTAGAGGGTTAAAATGTTCTACAAATATTTTCCTCATAAAATTTCACTAGAGGTTGTCAAATTTTCAAAGTTTGTGCGACATGCACAAAGTGCTTAAAAAGGATCAAGTTTAAATAATCAATGTTTGTTATTTTTTTTTACCAAAGCAGTGTTAAAAAACATCGACAAAAAACAGTGCAAATATACTTTTGAGCTAAAAATTATGTTTGGATGTGTTTTATAAAATTTATGATGATTCTTTTCTTTGACCAAATTAGCCCTCTAGGTCCCGTTTTAAAGGGTCATTTTTATCCTTTTTTAAAAGAAATACAAAAAAAAGTCTATAAAAAGTTAGAGGGTTAAACTGTTTTACAAATATTTTCTGCATCAAATTTTACTAGAGCACGTCTAAGACAGAAAGTTCGTCCAGCATATAGAAAATGCTTAAAAATTTAAAAGTATTCAATTTTTTTTTCGGCCCGAAATATAAAAAAAAAACAAGTAAAAAAGTTAAACTCGACTTTGTCGAATGTATTGATACCCTCCACAATGTAAAAAAATTTATTTGCAAAAAAAAAAAAAAAAAAAAAAAAAAATTAAAAAAAAAAATCTGCGAAAAAATTTTTTTGGTAAAAAAAAACTTCAACGAAAATCTTTTTTTTTTTTTTAATATGTTTGTACTTGTTTAAATACCATTCGGTGATCAATTCTGTTCACATGTGTCAACCAGCAACCGAATTAAAGCATTTTGTGTTTGTCGTGTAAGTAATATTTAGCGTGAAATTTGCATCTTAAAAATTTTTTAAATGCAAACCAAAAATTATCTCCATTTTTCTATAATTTGCTTAGTTTTTGAAATATCGTCATTTTAAGTTTTTTTTTGGAATCTGATGACAAAAAATCTTTTAAAAATCGATTGCATTCGCGAATTCGATTTTTCTAAATCGAGTAAACAAAAAATGGAATGCATTCATTTTTTCCATTTAATCGAATGCATTCCAAGGACTGCATTCAATGCTGATTTATAAAATCGAATGCATTCACTAATATAAAAATTTATATAAGGATTTCGTTCTTCGAAGCTCTGAGTACAGCGTTGCCAGAATTTGAAAACAAAAAAGCTAGATTTTTTCAAAAAAACCCTCTAAAAAAAGCTAAAAAATTTGAAAAAAAGCTAAAGCTAACAATTGAATTGCAAAATAGGGGCCTGTTATTCCTTCTATAGCATATTTGGGACTAAAATTATGCATATAAACAAAATATTAAAATATAACAAATCTTCATAAATTTGAAAAAAATTATGTTTCCTAAAATTTTGAATGTAGTTACATCCCAGCAAAATTTTCGGTTGCAGAGAACCGATTGTGGAACAACTTATACTTCCCTAGAACCTGTTCTTATTCTTGTGCAACACCGATTCTTTTTACAAAGGGATTGTCCCAAAAGCAACAGGTGTTTGTAAGTAAAATTAGAACATATTTTTATTCTTCGGAATCGGTTCTAGAAGTAAAATTTGGAATTAAAGAAATATTTTTAATTGTATTAATTTATTAAACAAAGATAAACACAATCATATCTGACATAAAGTATTCACAGTTCTTAACACACATATATCCTTTTGCGCCTCCAAATTGCATTTTGGCCCTTACAATAATGACATGCCAGAACATGGATTTTCTGCAAACTAAAATACAAAACATAATATTATTAGTATTTGACCCGACCCATATAATGAAAATTTTACTTACTCACCTTTTTATTAGCAATTTTCACGATTATATCCTGATATTTTAAGAGAATTTCAAGTTTTTTCTTGGTTAAGAAAAAAAGAAATGATTTTATTTTTTAATTTTTTTTTTGACACATAATTTTTTTTCAATTCCTGAGAACCAAAATGTAATGAAACTTTGATTGCAGAGAACATGTTTCACAACAATTTTCACTTAACTTGTTCCGAATAATTAAAGTGTAATAGTGTTTGATTACCAAAGAACCTGTTCTAGAACAAGTGTTGTCAGAATCGGTTCTGAAAAATTTTCCTGGGATATTAATAAAGATTAAAAATAATTAGGGCAAGTACTTTCATAAAAATGCATATTTTTACTCCGCACTCTAAACATAACATAAATTAAACATCTATCCGACTCAATAAATTTGCAATAAAATGGCATCGATTTGTAGTTGCATATTTTTGCATATTTTGGTAATGGCAATTTTTTTAATTTTTATCAACATTTTTTCAAAAAATCATTTTAAAAACCATTTCAAAAAAATATTTTCTTATAGAAATGATATTCTGAGACAGTTTTTATAGAAATTTGTTTCTGAAAATAAAATTTTTAGATTCTTAAAAAAAGCTTTAAATTTAAAAATTTCTAACAGAAAAATGGACTCAGAAAAGCCTGTTAAAAACTTTTATTATTCTCCAGGTCAGATTGGTATTGCATTTTAGCGAAATTTGCACAGTAGTTAAGAAGTTATGAACAAATTCGTGAAACTAAGATTGGTTTTATCCCGAATTCGCGTGTTGGATAAAACGCTTAACACGTTTTATTAGAGATTGGCAGCCACAAAAATATTTTACCAAGTATTTTTCTGACTCAAATATTTTTTAAACTTAAAAAAATTTTACACCCAAAAAAAAATATTTTTTTAAATTACTAAAATAGTATTTGACTTCAAATTAAATATTTTTGGTAAACATTTGTAAACAGTTTTTTACGTACAAGTCGATTTTTAACTTTCTACTTGTTTATTTAAAAAACTTGTTTCAGAAATATGTTTCGACTTCTAAAGAAAATTTGTACATTTAAAATTTTTTATCACAAAATTTGCAATAAAAAAATATTTTCTAGTTTAAAGCTGAGTCCAATCAAAAACAAGTAGAAAAGTTAAATTCGATTGCCGAATCTATGAATACCCTCCACAATGCATTTTTTTAAAGGGTAGTACATTTTTTAACGTGAAAAAATTAACAATTTTGTTTAGAAATATTTTATTTTGAGTAAAAAACTCTTTTTGTAATTTTTTTAAAAAAAAAAGAATTACTAATTTTATTTTTGAGTGTAAAATTTTTTTCGAGTGTAATGTTTTTTTTACTGTAAAAATATTTCTGAGTGAATGCACGTATGTATGTACACAAAATATTGTCATTTTTGTACAAAAAAAAAACAAAATTTTTTTTGTGTAAATTTTTTTTTTTGAGTGTAAATTTTTTTTTTGAGTGTAAAATTTTTTTTGAGTGTAAAATTTTTTTCGAGTGTAATTTTTAAGTTACTAATGCTTTTCAAACTAAACAAGTTTAAAAAGCATTGCTTTAAAATTAAACAAGTTTGAAAAGCATTGTTTAGTTACCACCAATGCTTTTAAAACTTGTTAAATTACGTGGCATTTTAGATGAAACTAATCTGAAATTCAGGGTTTTGCTTATAACTTTTGAACCACTGGACCGATTGAGCTGAAATTTAATACCAAATAGGCCCGGAGAACGGCAAAGGCACATGCCAAGCTTCAGTAGTCTCATTATTGTGTTTCGAAAGTTATCGTGTTTTTATCTCGTAAATTCGCGAAACACCCTTGCCGAAATTTACTCTTTTGCTCATAACTTTTAAACCACTGGACCGATTTGGCTGGATTGCAATACCAACCTGACAAGGTAAATGACAAACATATATGCCAAACTTCAGTAGCCTCTGTGAAGTCTTTCAAAAGTTAGAGTGTTTTCTACGGACAGACAGACAGACGGACGGACGGACGGACGGACATCGCTAGATCGACTTAAAATCGATCGAGGATCATAAATATATATACTTTATGGGGTCCTGGACCAATATTTCGAGGTGTTACAAACGGAATGACAAACTTATATATACCCTCTATCACTAGAGTGGAGGGTATAAAAAACATTTGATTAATATTGTAGAGGGCATTAAAATATTTGACAAAATTTAATTTATGTTAACAAAGATCTTTTTTAGTAAAAGCAGTTAACTTTTAATACATATTTTTAAATTTTAAGTGCATATTTTTTGAGTTTTAAGTGCATATTTTTTATTTTTAGAGGCATATTATAGGCACATATTTTCGATTTTTAGATGCATGAAAGTACTTGCCCTAAAAATAATACAATCAAGAAAATCTTTAACGTTAACAAATTCAAAGTGCATTTCAGAAATTTAAAAACGTTGTGTATACATTTCCAAATAAATCAAAGGAATTTTCAAATACAATTTAGATCGTTTTTTCGATTTTTTCAATTGCATTTCAGAAGTATTTCAAATAAAGTTAAGAAATTTGGGAAAAATTGGAAGTGGGAATTTCTTTAATAATTTCTGAATAGAAAAACAGTTTGTAAATACATCAACACTTTCCCAACAATTTTTCAAAAAATACAAACAATATTAAAAAAATTTACAAATACGTTTCAGAAATCTTCATTTATATTTTAAAAATTTTTAATTTTATTTCACAAAATATGTTTTAGAAACTTCTTTATATGTTCCAAAAATTTCTTTTTCGCAAATTTACATTTAAGAAATTTTCAAATACATTTTAAAAATTTTTATTAAAGTTTCAAAAATGTTCAATTACTTATTAGAATTCTGAAAAAATTAAAAATTAAATAAAAAAAAAACCTCCTAAAACTTATTTAGATAAACTTAAAAATAGAAATAGCTACATGTTTCTGAAAAAAAATTGTGTTTTTGAACACAACTAGAAATTTTTCAAGAAAAAATTTATGTTTCTTCTATTTTTACATTGATATCACTACGTTACAAAAAACCAAAAATTTTTTGCAACACGAGGTCTGATCATCATTTCTATATAATTAAGGCATGCTGATTTCAATGGTGAAGTCCGTTTTTGAATCAATGGAACAGTTTTCTTGCAAATCTTCATCAAATTTTTGTCCATTTTTTTGCGGTTTTTTATTTAAAAAAAAAATCTACTTGCACAGTAAAAAGTTTTGGGTTATATTTAAAACCTAGCGGAGCACATTTTAAACTACTTTGGAATTAAACTCAAAGTTAAATCCGAAATGGGTTATATGCTAAACCACATAGGGATTAAAAATTTGATTATCTTTATGTATTTTTTTTTAGTTTTATTTTGATGCCAAAAAATAATTAAATTTCTCTCTTGAAAAACTTATAAAAAATAAACGTCAAACGTCATCAAAAAATTGTATTTCATCAAGTTTAAGATAAACACTTAACAAGGAATTGAAAACAGCTGTCATATTGAGTGAACAAAAAATGTTTATTCATTCAATGAAAGTGAGAAAAGAGTTTAGCAATGTACACAAAAATCTTTATATTATCAAAATTTGTGATCCAGAAAGTGAAGATTTTACTCCGACCGAAATATAAATATCAAGTAAGTATTGACTACAAACGTTTATCAATCATTTTAATTGATTTTTGGTTAACTTTACTTTTAGGCCAGCTGAATCTTGAAGCAGAAGGCAGAGAGATGGAATTTTTAGATCACGACGGTGCCTACCCCCAGCAATAATTTCTTAATATAGAAGCAGTAGCAGTTTATTTTATGCAGAGTTTGGGTGACAAATCAACAGTCCTCTGGATTTTAACTTTATTCATGTATTTGGTCTGTATTTGTATTCAATACACAAAAATATTAAAAAACATAACCTTACATTAGTTTTATTTATTTTTGGAGAAATTTAAGTCCTGCCTTGTTCAAATAAACACCTGTTTAGGTGTAAAATTATTTCCATATTTTGGTTTTATTATAACACCCAAAAATAAATTCAAAATCCATTCTCTCACTCTCTTTTTATCTCTTTAAAAGTAAACTTTTTATGGAATAAATTAAATTATTTTTGGCATTGTTATATATACACACCAGCTAGGAATTAAAATTAACCCAAAACTTTTTACTGTGTGCACAAATTTAAATTTGTTTGATATGGGAAATGTGAATTAGACCCATAGCAATATATTAAGTACGAATTTGGATTAAATTGTTTTCGTTTAAGTGGTAAAAATCGCGATTTTTATCATAATTTATTAATTTTGAGATTTTTTTGGCAACTCCGTAAATTATTTCAAGACCTGATCTGATTTATGTAAAAAGACTAATGTGAGTTATTAATTTATGCAAAAAAAAAAAAAATTATATATATGTAAGTTTTTTCGCAATTCGCGAAAAATCTTTTTGTTATAAAGGTGGCATCCCTTTAAAATGAGATGTATCGCTTCATCTTTTAGTATAATATGTAAGCATGCCTAAAAACCTTATGTTTCAAATTTCAAGCAAAAAAGTTTATATTTGCAAAAGTTTTCTTCACAAAAACTGTTTTTAAAATACCTTGTTTAACAAAATTTTTATATTTATGGCTAACAAAACATAAAAATAAAAAACATAATTTTAGGGATTTTAACAAAACAAAAATTTTAAAAATTTTATTTAAATTTTTTTTTAATGAAACAAAAAATAAAAATAAAGTTAAAAACATTTTTTAATGCTTTTGTTTTTTTATAGGCTTGGTTAGGGGTCTCTCTTAATATATACCACACATATTCTGCTAGCATAATTTTGTTATTATTTGAATGAAAACTTTTTTTCGAAAGGTGATAGTTGCTGATGAAACCGTTCCCCGTGGTCATCAGAAACATCTCCGAAACATGCTGGAAAAAGGTCAGGATGGTCATGTAAAACATGAACTTTTAAGGACATTAAAACTTCGATTTCTTTATAGTTTTTTATCATTTCGGATACGAACTCCTTAAACATCACAGATTTATTGTTTCCTAATACTTCATTTATTACGTTCTTTACTGATATCCAAGCTTCTTTTTGGGAAGCATTAAGCCAAAGTTCAAAGTTATCATCTGCGATAAGCTTTCTAATGTCAGGACCAAATAACACGCCTAAAATACATAGTACAATTTAAGAAAAAAATATTATAGAAAATTTTGCTACACTCACAAAAATAAGTAAAGAATTATTATTTTTTTCACAAAAAATAGTACCTCTGTAAAACAAAAGTACTCAAAACAACGTTTTTGACATTCAAAAAAAATTTCACACAAAAAACTTTCTACTCAAAATGTTCAATAAAAAAAAAAAAAAAATCTCTAAAATTTGATTTTTTATTTAAATACAAAATATATTACCCGAGTAAAAAAGTTCCTATATAATTGTATATAATTTTATAAACATCATATATGATTAAATAGAATTATATAGAATTTGATGCGAAAAATGAGTCGATAAAACCATATAAAATTTTATCGATGTTACTTGTGTTTTGATAAATTTTTTATATAATTTTATGCGAAATTTGGACCCCTATTTTTATATAACAAAAGCAAATTTATATAATCAGATATAATTATATACAACTATATCAAATTATATAAAACAATATATAATTTTATAAAGTTATATAAAATTATATCAAGTTTTATATAAATCATAAAATTTTGTTTTAATTATATATAATTATATATAATTTTATGCAACTTTATATAGTTTTATACAGTTTTATACAATTTTATATATTTTTATATAAATATATCTAATTATATAATTTTGCTATTATTATATAAAAATAGGGGTCCAAATTTCGCATAAAATTATATAAAAATTTTATCAAAATATAAGAAACATTGATCAAATTTTATATAGTTTTATCGACTCATTTTTCGCATCAAATTCTATATAATTCTATTTAATCATATATGATGTTTATAAAATTATATACAACTATATAGGAACTTTTTTACTCGGGTACCAAACATTTAATCAAAATAAAATTTTTTGGCGACAAAATATTTTTTTAAAAAACAAAGGCCCGTACCACAAGAAAACAAAAAGTATATTTTAACAAAAGTTTTATTTTAAATTTCAAATTTTCAATACATTTTTTGAAAGTCGATATAAAAAACAAAAACAATTTGTATGGAAATAAAATTAAAAGCTCATTTTAAATTTATTTTATTTTTTTGTGGTAAAGCTGAAAGTTTTTGAAACTCAAAAAAAATGTTTACAGAAAAAAATAAATAAATTAACACAAAAAAAATTTAGTTAAAAGGAAATTTCTTTATTCAAAATGTTCATTTGCAACTCAATTTTTTTTAACATCTATCAAAAATTTTGTACTCAAAAAAAAAAAATTCTCTTAAATTGGATTTCTTATTTAAAAAAAATATTTTTAAAACATACAAAATTTACTTAAAATAAAAGTTTTGGGCTACAAAATATTTTTTTCTACATAAAACAATTGGCATTACTTAAAAAATGTTTTTGCACTTAAATCCATTTTTTTTGAATAGTCAAAATTAAAAAAAAAACCTACCGTTGAAAACAAAACTGGTTTTAAAGGTTTTAAAAAACCGGTCCAATCCCTCTACACTAGAGTGACCCTTATTTTGGAAATGTTTGAAATGTTGAAGCGGTACCCGCTCATTTTTTCCTTTTGACTTAAAAATAACTGAGAAAAAATTTTACGCCCCTACGACCATGCCTTCCCTACGTGACGGGGCCTAAAGGGCCTAAAAAATCATTTTTCCATACAAACCAAAAAATTTATTTTTTTGATTTTACATTTTTTTGTTATTAATTATTATATTACTTGGTTATCTTATTCACGACAAAAAATTTGATTTTGGTGGGATAAGGCTTTCAGCTCTAGAACACGATAAAGATGTCACAGATACAAATAATATTTTTTATGAATATATATCATTTAAATCAACATAGCAAATAAAAGCGTTGCTTGACAAAACTAAAAAAAAAAAAATATTTTTTAAAAAATTTTTACCGTTGGACCCCAATTTTTTTTTTCAAAAAAGATAAAGACGTAACAGATATGAATAATATTTTTTTTTTGAATATACATCATTTAAATCAACATAGCAACTTAAACCGTTGCTTGTCAAAACTTGAAAAAAAAAAAAAAAATTAAAATTTTTTGCCGTAGGACCCCGGCGGCTCAAATTTTTTGTTTCCAAAAATTTTTTAGAGCTGAAAGCCTTATTCCACCTAAATCAAATTTTTTGTCGTGACCAAGTAATATAATAATTAGGGAAAGTACTTTCATGAAAATGCATATTTTTACTCCGCACTCTAAACATAACATAAATTAAATATCTATCCGAATCAATAAATTTGCAATAAAATGGCATCGATTTGTAGTTGCATATTTTTGCATATTTTGGTATAAATGCATATTTTTGCATATTTTCATATAAATTGCACTTTTTTAATTATCATTAACATTTTTTCAAAAAAATCATTTCAAAAATTTAATTTAACAAACATAATCTAGAACCGATCCACCATTTCTTGTAAAAAATATTATTTTCTGATAGAAATGATATTCTGAGACAGTTTTTATAAAGATTTGTTTCTAAAAAAATTTAGATTCTTAAATAAAGCTTTAAATTTAAAAATATCTTACAGAAAAATGGACTTAGAAAAGGCTATACAAAAACATTTATTCTCCAGGTCAGATTGGTTGAATTTTAGAGAAATTTGCACAGTAGTTAAGAAGTTATGAACAAATCAGTGAAACTAAGATTGGGCTTATCCCGAATCCACGTGCTGAACAAAACGCTCAACACGTTTTAGTAGAGATTTTTGGCCACAAAAATATTTTACTAAGAATTTTTGTGACTCAAATATTTTTTAAACTCAAAAAAAATTTTACACCCAAAAAATATATAATTTTTTTTTATATATTCGATTAGAGTTTTATTCTAGTTCGAGGCCCAAAAATATTTCTATTTATGATATTGTCATAATAGAGTATTTTTAATTTATTGCTTTAAAAAGTTACTCATCTCATCTGATCAGTTTCATCCCCACTAAGGAATCTTCAGCAGACTTTAGAGAATCATCGTTGGTCAATCAAACATCAAACCAGACATAATATTTGATATATTTCACAAGTTATACGAGAAATACTATTATGAAGGTCCGAAATCTGTTTTCCAACAAAAATAACTCTTTTTTTTGTTTTTTCAAAAATTGCTAAAGAAGTATTTGACTTCAAATTTAATATTTTTAGTAAACATTTTTAAACATTTTTTTACGTCCAAATCTACTTTAAAGTTTCTACTTGTTTATTTATAAAATTTGTTCCAGAAATAGTTTTTGACTTCTAAAGAAAATTTGTTCATTTAAAATTTTTTATCGCAAAATATGTCATTAAAAAAATATTGTGCAATTAAAAGCTGAATCCACTCAAAAAACATTTATTTAATATTGTAGAGGGAATTAAAGTATTTGAAAAAATCTAATTTAGGTTAGTAAAAGCAATTCATTAGTAACTACAAAGCAATTTATTTTTAATACACTCAAAAAAAAAAAAAAAAAACTGTAAAGTTAGCAAAAAATTTAGTTAAATTTAACTAAAAAAGCACCTGATTTTGGGCCTACTAAATTTTTAGTTAATTTTACTAAAAATATTTAGCTAACTTTTCGTAGAATGAATGTAGCAAAAAAAACCGTAACTTTAACTAAAAATTTAGCTGAAATTTCGTAACGTTTTTATGTACATATATTAACAAAAAAATTAGTTGAATTCAGCTAAACTTTTTGTTACTTTTCGTAAACTAAAATTTACAAAATATTTGGTAAAAAATTGTAAGTTTATTTTTTCTATTTTTTCATTAGCTTAAGTAGAACTTATGAGACTTGCATAGGAGGCTACACAAAAAATTTCACTTAACAAATTTGTTACGAAAAATCAGCAAATTAATTAGTAAAAATTCGTAAACTCAGTTTTGAAGTCAACAAAAAAAATTAATTAAAAATTTGTTCAAAACTAGTATTTTCGTAAATTGAACTTAACTAAAAAAAGTAGTTAAAACGCTGATTTTAACTAAAAATTTGCTAAAAAGCCAGTAAACTTGAGTTAACAAAAAAAAAATTTGTTAACTTTACAGTTTTATTTTTTTGAGTGTACATATTTTTAAATTTTAAGTGCATATTTTTCGAATTTTAAGTGCATAGTTTTGATTTTTAGATGCATATTATAGGCACATATTATCGATTTTTAGATGCATGAAAGTACTTGCCCTAATTATAATTAATAACAAAAAAATTTTTTTTTTGGTTTGTATGGAAAAATGATTTTTTAGGCCCTTTAAGGCTCCGTCGCGTAGGAAAGGCGTGGTCGTAGGGGCGTAAAATTTTTTCTCAGTTATTTTTAAGTTAGAAGGAAAAAAATGAGCGGGTACCGTCTCAACATTTCCAACATTTCCAAAATAAGGGACACTCTACTATACACTAAGAAAAGCCTTTTAAAAATAAAAGAAAAGTTTGTAACTTTTTTTTTGCAGCCTCCTATAGTAAAAATTACGAGTTTTTTGTAAGTTTTTTTACTAACAAAATTGTTAACTTACAAGTTTTTTTTTGTAAATTTACAACTTTTTTTTACAAATGTAGCAACTTGCATCTTTTAAAACTAGTAGATTTCTCACATGCCAAATTTCCGGTGCATTGTCATCTGTTTTTTTGCAAATTGAACAGTCGTTTTATTTTGAAAACCATTATGTTTAAAGTTTATATTTACAAAAACATTTAAAATATTTTATTAGGTTTAAGTGAATCCCCTTAATATATTTTATTTTTGGTATCGTAAAACTCCTAAAACTATGTTATTTATTTTTATGTTTTGTTAGCCATAAATATAAAAATTTTTTTAAATAAGGTATTTTAAAAACAGTTTTTGTGAAGAAAACTTTTGCAAATATAAACTTTTTTGCTTGAATTTTGAAACATAAGGTTTTTAGGCATGCTTACATATTATACTAAAACATGAAGCGATACATCTCATTTTAAAGGGATGCCACCTTTATAACAAAAAGATTTTTCGCGAATTGCAAAAAAACTTACATATGAGGCATTCCACACCAAATGTCCCGCTACAGAAAAACATGTGTCCCGTAAATTTCTGAATAGGTTGTTTGAATAGCCCTATATGTAACTAAGAAAATTGCGTTTTTGTTTTTCAAATTTTCGAAAACTGGGCTGAGGAGGCGTGGTCAAATATTGGAAAAATGGTAAAATTTGTGGCGAGTTGCCTTGATTAAATATTTATCACATTAAAACGGAATGCACCACAATGTCAAAAATTTACGTTTTAGTTTTGTATGGGCTATCGATTAAAATTTTTTTTTTGGAAAATTTTCAGAACCCGTTCTGAAATTTTCCATTTTTTAAAAAAGTCAATTTATCAAAAATCCGGCCACTTTTTTTTTTTCTTTTTTATTTATTTTTTTAAAAGTTTAGATGTTTTTCCATCCACACAAAAAAAATCAGAAACACGTTCATCTTTTTTTTCGAGAAATCGCATTTGAACTTTAAATTTCATAACAATTTTGTTATTTGCTTGCATTTCTTTGTTTTAAAGTTGCGAATGAGTAATATTAATTACATAAATATTCGTCATACGCTCTGTTGGCACAAGAAAATACAAGCAAATTACTAAATTGTTATGAAATTTAAAGTTCAAATGCGATTTTCTCGAAAAAAAAGATGAACGTGTTTCTGATTTTTTTTGTGTGGATGGACAAACATCTAAACTTTTAAAAAAATAAAGAAAAAAGAAAAAAAAAGTGGCCGGATTTTTGATAAATTGACTTTTTTAAAAAATGGAAAATTTCAGAACGGGTTCTGAAAATTTTCCAAAAAAAAAAATTTTAATCGATAGCCCATACAAAACTATATAAGACTATAAATTTTTGAGATTGTGGTGTATTCCGTTTTAATGTGATAAATATTTAATCAAGGCAACTCGCCACAAATTTGACCATTTTTCCAATATTTGACCACGCCTCCTAAGCCCAGTTTTTAAAAATTTAAAAACCAAAAACGCAATTTTCTAGGTTCCATATAGGGCTATCCATACCACCTATTCAGAAGTATACGGTACACATGTTTTTTTCGCTGGACATTTGGTGAGGAATGCCTCATATATATAATTTTTTTTTTGCATAAATTAATAACTCACATTAGTCTTTTTACATAAATCAGATCAGGTCTTGAAATAATTTACGGAGTTGCCAAAAAAATCTCAAAATTAATAAATTATGATAAAAATCGCGATTTTTACCACTTAAACGAAAACAATTTAATCCAAATTCGTACTTAATATATTGCTATGGGTCTAATTCACATTTCCCGAATCAAACAAATTTAAATTTGTGCAAGCAGATTTTTTTTTAAATAAAAAACCGCAAAAAATGGGCAAAACTTTGATGAGGATTTGCAAGAAAACTGTTCCATTGATTCAAAAAGGGACTTCAACATTGAAATCAGCATGCCTTAATTATATAGAAATGATGGTCAGACCTCATGTCGCAAATTTGATGTTACGTAGTGTATTTAATGCAAAAAAGTTTTAAAAAAGTCTAAAAAAAGCTAAAAAAAAAACCAACAAATTTAAAAAAAAGCTAAAAAATCCGATTAAAGCTAAAAGCAAAATTTTCCCACGAAAAATTTTAAAAATCTAAATCTAGCGGGAAAAAAGCTTAATTGGCAACACTGTCTGAGTAGGACAAGTCATCATGAATGTATGAACGGATAACGGTATTGAAAAGGTATCAATTGCCAACATTGAAAAAATATTTGAAAGAATTCAGATTCTGTTATATTATTTCCGAAAATAATCTCTGATTGAAAAAAAAAAACTTAAAAAAATCATTAATATTTTTGGTATAGATAATTTCTTAAAGTCAAAACATTTTCCCCAAGAAAATTTTTGAGGTTCTCAGACAAATACCAGAACATTTTTTTAATTCTGAAATTTTTTACCATGTGAAGGAATTTTTTTCTATTTATTTCTCCTCTTCCTTTTTTTCATTTTTTTCTTCTCTTCCTTTTCTTTTTCCTCCTTTTTTTCTTTTTTGAAATCGGTTGGGGGGGGGGGGGATTTCCCGCATTTACCCCCCCCCCCCCCTTGGATCCGCGCCTGCCTTAAATACAAATTTAATATTTCTGAATAATTTCTAAAATACAATTGATAAATTCTGAAATACAATTGATAATTTCTGAAATACAATTGATATCTGAAATACATACAATTGATAAATTCTGAAATACAATTGATAATTTCTAAAATACAATTGATAAATTCTGAAATATTGATAATTTCTGAAATACAATTGATAAATTCAGAAATACATTTGATAAGTTCTGAAATACAATTGATAACTTCTGAAATACAATTGATAACTTCTGAAATACAATTGATACATTCTGAAATACAATTGATAACTTCTGAAATACAATTGGAAATGGTGTAGTATACATACATATCGCCACCTAAAATGCAAAACGCCCTAACTAACAAAAAATTAAAATCGGTATTATAATAGATTCTGGTGTATTTTGTGAACCTACACGTCCCAAACACAAAAAATTAGGGCCATATAATAAAAATTAGCGATTTTATAGTCAAAAATTAAAAACATGTGAATTGCGAAATCGCCAATGAACGCAACTAGAAATACATTTTTTAATCATTGATTTTGATTTATCACAAAATTTATTCAGTCAAAGCCAACAAAGTTATTAACAAATTAAAAATTTTACTCTATACTGTTTTTTGCTTGTCCTGTAAAATTAATAAAATGTTAGTTAGGGCCTTTTGCATTTTAGGTGACGATATAACTTAATTACTTAGTTAAGTACCAACCTTTGAACAGTGCGACCTTTACATGGTTCATATACTTCATCAAAACTTAATTCATTAGTTAAAACATAGCACAGACCTTGGCCATATCGGTTTTCGAGTACTTTTGTTATATAACGATGGGCGCATACCAAAACCTGATAAAGAAAATAATTGCAAAATAAAGAAACATTAATAAATATTTACAAAAACAGCACAATCAAATAAATAAATTATTATTTTCGAATGTCCCATTCAAACTGATATCTGGGGGCCTATTTACAGAAACGGTCTCAACAATAGTAAAAACTCAATAGTTTACAGTCGAATGTTCAAAAATGTGGCGCACAAACAAGAAATGAAAGAGCCCCATATGAAATAACACCCCAAAAAAATTAAATAAGACCTAAGAGTAAAAAATTAAATAACTCCCAAAGAAAATAAAAACAAAACAGACAAACATAAGGTCTATTCGATTACCCAAATTTCTTACTATTTTTTACTACAACTGGAAAGTCTTGTTTACTTTTTATATTGAAAATTTCCAGCTGTAGTAAAATGAGTAAAAAATAGTAGATTGTAGTAAAATAATCAAATAGACCTATAAAATGAAAAAAATCTCAAAATTTTGGAGTTTATGAAATAGCCCCCAAAATTAAAAATGAAACTGCCCCCAATGAAGAAGTCTCTAACAAAATGAAATAAGGCCCAAATTCACAAGTCTTTTATTTTTAAAATATATGTTTGTGTTTGCAAATAATCGAGATACGTCATAATCGCGATTACGATTAAAAAAATTGCCGTTAGTCGCGATTATCGATTTTATTTGCTTTAATAAAAGTACAAAAATTAATCCACAGCAAAAATAAAACGATATTTTGGTATTCTAGGTGTTTTTAATATATCAAAGCACATCGAAAGAACGCTCTTGCGAAGTTTTTGTTAAGATTTTTTTGTTTAAAAACTAATAATATCATTTTTTTGATAACATTTCAAACATACTTTCCTTTTCGACATCTTTAAAACTTTTTAAATGATGAATAATAATTTAAAAAAAAAATTAAAGATTTAATAAACTCTGCAAAGAGAGCTTCAGTATCTTTATCTGTGCTACCAAAGGGTGCTCTAAATTGGGACATTGCCCACTAGGGTGCTCCAAAAAAATGAAGTTGTTAAATATTGACCGTAACTACCCCTAGAAATATGCATTTGGGTGTAAAAATATGTTTTGCAAAATTAAACCGTTCTTCAAAATCCAGTTTCAGTTACATTCAAATTAAATATTCTGTTTTGGAAAATTTAATATATGTACAAATTATATAATTTTTTTTATTACATACATATTTAATTTTGGACTATCTTTTCAAAAATTAAAATTGAAAATGACAATAAAAAATAAAAAAAAAATTAAATTCGAAATTTTACCTATTTGTGTTACACCCAAAAAAAAACGTGGGTATTCAATACTAAAAATTTTACTAATGAACTAATTTTTTAGTCCAAAATGATCTAGTGCAGGCGTTGGTAATCAATACTAAAATTTTTTACTAATATTATTCAAAACCAGTAAAATTTACTAATTTTAGTACTTTGAAGATACTAAAAAACTACCGTACTACTGGTAATTAGTAACTTATTAGTAGATTTTGGTACCAAATCACTTACTAATATTTTTACTGCAGAATTATTTTGAGTGTAGTAAACCTTACATAGTGGCTCCACCTTCCATAATTACTATGTGGACATTTATTCCGACATACGTCAAAATTGTGTTATTTCTCGTGTGCCATAGTCAAATGTTATACATATTTATGTTGGAAATAAATGTTAAGATAGTTCTCCAAACATATTTCTTAACAATTATGTTATTATAAGAAACGTCAAATTCATGAGTTTGTTGATGGCGACATTTTGGAAAAATACAAATACACAAAAAACATTCGCTTTATAATTAACTAGCTTACCATCCCGGTACTTCATTACCGGTGGTATTGAATACCGAATAATAGAAAGGTCAGGAATACTATATCGATTTCAAAAAAAATTCCCCTACATAGTCTTTGTTTTGTTTACTTGAGGACGTTTCAGTCTTTCATAAAAAACTATTTCAATGAATATTTTAAACAATAAAATTTGAATAACTTCGCTGGTACGTTATCATGTTCGTTCCGGTGAATAAAGATATTGACAATTTTCAAGCCCTTATATCGGGTTTTTGGATTTTGAGTGAGTAAATATT
This sequence comes from Pegoplata infirma, assembly GCA_963921195.1. NCBI lineage: Eukaryota > Metazoa > Arthropoda > Insecta > Diptera > Anthomyiidae > Pegoplata > Pegoplata infirma. The sequence continues at coordinate 235,575 of OY992540.1, read as the reverse complement.
TCAGTGAAAAAAGAAATTGGAATAAAAATAAGTTTGAGTGAAAAAACATATAGAGAGAAAAATATGGTGCAAAAAAAGTTAAATACAAAAAAATTTAGTAAAAAGTATCATTCCATATTGTTCCCTGCTCCATTCCATTTCGTTCCCCGTTCTACTCCATTTTATTTCCAATTTCATCTCCTTTCGTTCCATGTAAGTTTCATTCCTCTCCGTATAATATGCGTTAAAGATATAAAAAGTTCTATTGTCTTTATCTTAAAGATATTAAAAGTACCATTTTACACCACTGCACTATAGGAAATTTTACCCATTTTTTGGCCAAAAGTCAAAATTAAAATTTTTGCAAACATTATTTTTTTTCACATTAATATAAAAAAAACTTAACAAAGTAAACAATTCTTTCTCAATTTATCGACAGAATTGATGTACTGTCACTTTATCAGTAGTTTTTCTTGCAATTTCTTACTTAGTTATAAAATAACGATTGAGAGCAGCGAATTTTGTGATAGCTTCTAACAAAAGTTTTTATATTAAGAATTTATAGTTTTTAAAAACTAAAAAATGGAAAATAATGTCAAAGGTGAGTACTTTAATGATAAATAGTGAAATGTTGGTGAACTCATCTATTAGATCGATTTTATTGGAAAAATTGAAGTGACCTTAAGATGAACTTATTGAAGTATGAATTGGAATTTTATTTTGACTTTAAAAAAAATGATAGCATATGTTAGCTATAAAACCATAAAAGTTCTCTAGGACAATCAATTACCTTCCGAATTTAAAAAATTTCAAGGTCGGATATGTGCAAACTTTTTTTTTATACCCATTTTTCCAGGTGACTACTGAGTGCCAAATTCAGAGTTATTTAATACATGGCGAGAGAAATAAAGCAGAGGTGGATAAGGAGCCGCTATTTCTGACCATTTCTTTTCATACATTGCTGAGAGTGAATGTTTCGAAAACTTTAAACAATATATAAAGGAGGAATTAAGAATATTTTGTTCAAATATAAATATGAAAAGGATTAAAAGTTGTAGGAGTTTGAAAATTTTTGAAAGACAGCATGCTGTTTGGCTTAAAGGCAATACTTGGCTAAAAAAAACTTGAAACGCAGCCTGCCTCCACTAAATCGAAACCTGGGCGACCGCAATTAACTTTTTTGTCAAAATCTGCGAGAACAAAAATACGAGTTACAGCAGAAATCTCTAAAGATCTAAATAGGGAAGTTGAGCCCCTAGCTCTTGCATCATCTACGGCTGCCCGTAGTGGCATTTTGAAATGTAGTTGACGACTTGGAACTCAAAAATAAAATTTTTGAATAAAATCCTTATTAAAAAGTAGATTTGTTTGACACTTCTTAACATTGTTAAAATAAATTTCTACTGTTATCTTCAAAAGTTAGTGTACACTCAAAAAAAAAATATTGTAAAAACAGTTTAGAAAACCATATAATCTATCAAGGATCTAAAAAATCTTAGATGCGACAACTTATAACCCGGGAACCCTGTTTGGAACTAATTATTAGGTAATTTTTTAGGTAACTTTACTAATTTTTTTTTTTGAGTGTATGAAAACCTTTAAGAGTCACTCCCTCCCTCTAAAGAGTCTTCCAAAAGTCAAATAAAAAAAATCAGTCAAATCGGTCCAACCGTTTGGCTGTAAATAATTTTGGCCAAAAAAAGGGTAAAATTTCCTATAGTGCACTGTTACCACGTACCCCTTTAAACCCTAAAATTTTAATTTTCTCTTGGGTGTTTTTCTTGGGATTTAAATTTTTTATAAAAGGTACTTTGTATAAAAGGTACTTTTTATAAAAGGTACTTTTTATAAAAAGTACTTTTTATAAAAGGTACTTTTTATACAAGGTACTTTTTATAAAAGGTACTTTTTATAAAAGATACTTTTTATAAAAGGTACTTTTTATAAAAAGTACTTTTTATAAAAGGTACTTTTTATAAAAGGTACTTTTTATAAAAGGTACTTTTTATAAAAGGTACTTTTTATAAAAGGTACTTTTTATAAAAGGTACTTTTTATAAAAGGTACTTTTTATAAAAGGTACTTTTTATAAAAGGTACTTTTTATAAAAGGTACTTTTTATAAAAGGTACTTGAAAATTCTCAAGCTTTTTTAAGAATTTGAAAATAACTTTACTAAAATAAGGGACTATTTTCACTAATAAAAATCGATTTAAATAACAACACGTCTGCACTGATCTGTAGTTTTCTTAGCTAATGACTCTTTATTCTTTCAAAAATGATTTCTTATAAGTATAAATGGCTTTCCATAAGCCGTTATTTTCATAGAAAAACAATACAAAAGGGGGAGGGAAAATATCCCAAGCCTTTTGACATGTATGATTTACATAATGTTCGAAAAATTCATGTAATAACGCCAAGAAGTGACGGTTAAATTTAAAGTTTAAAAATAAATTACAAACTAATACAACTCATAAGTACACAATTAACAGTAGTCATTATTTGAGATTTTGATAACACTCATGTTGATGTTTTCAAGAACGTTAAAATAAATGTCATAATTATGTACTGGCCGAACATTCTGCCTCCGTTGAAGGACCTAGTCTTCAACTTAATGGTAACAAAGCTAGCTTATGAATTGGCCTCTTAAAAAGTCCGTTTTTTGTTCGGACCTCTGCCACCCTGACCTTGCCGTCCTGGCCTGGTACGACCCCGACGACTCTCCCGGTCAGCCATTTCTGTGGTGGCAGGTTGTCTTCGTGAACTATCACGAGCTGGCCTATTTCCAAATTGGGCACTTCTTCTATCCACTTGGCCTTGGCTTGAAGACCCAGGACGTAATCCCTGGACCAAGCCCGCCAGAACCTCTGCTTGAGAACGCAAAGTTGTCGCCAACGCTTCAAGGACCCCAGCTTGGAGTCGGGAACGTCGTCTGCGGATTCTGGCGGCAGCGTATGGAGATCCCCTCCTATTAGCAGGTGGGCTGGCGTCAACGCCTCTCCGTCGTTGGGATCTGTGCTGAGCGGTGCTATTGGTCTCGAGTTGAGCACCGCCTCTACCTCTACGAGTACTGTTTGAAACTCTTCCACGGAAAGTAGGGCGCTGCCCACGGATCGTAGAAGTAGGTGCTTGGCTGACTTGACGGCTGCCTCCCAAAGGCCGCCGAAGTGTGGTGCCCGCGGTGGTATGAAGACGAATTCGACCTCCAATCTCGCTGCGTATGATTCGACTTCTCCTTTCATTAGCTCTTGATGGTGCTCTCTCAGCTTCCGATCTGCTCCCACGAAGTTGGTTCCGTTGTCGCACATGACCTTGAGTGGCAAGCCTCGGCGAGACACAAACCTTTTGAAACATAAAAGAAAGCATTCAGAAGTAAGATTGGACACGAGTTCTAAATGGACCGCTTTGGAAGTAAAGCATACAAACACTGCAATGTACATTTTCAAAGGGGGCCTACCACGTATCCTCAGTGAGACATTCACTGGACCACAAAAGTCGACTCCCACTATAAGAAATGGTCTTAATGCCGTAACCCTATCTGTGGGCAAATTTCCCATTATCTGGGTTCTCAACTCTGGCTTAAAATGAAAACAACGAATGCACTTTCGTACAACTTTCCTACATTCTTCTCGAGCATTGATTATCCACACCTTTTGCCTTAATAAGGCCACTAGAGCCTTAGGCCCTGCGTGGCAATTTTGGATGTGAAGAAGGTGTAAATAAACATTCACAAAATGATTACCTTTGGGCAACAAGAGCGGGAACTTTGTTTCGAATTTTAATGGAGCGTTTAACAATCTTCCTCCTACCCTAACTAACTCTAGAGGTCGCTGATTTATTTCAGTAACATGGATAAACGGAGTTAGTCTTTGTATCTTAACAGGTAAAGTTAATCCCTTTTTTAATTTATGAATTTCCTCAGAATATTCAGTGCTCTGGACTGTCTCTACGACTTTTAGAAATGCATGCTTTATTTCCCATGCTGTTACATTAACTGACGAATGCCGTTTTCGATTCTTTAAGAAATCCAGAACCCTATAGACGTACGCGATTATTCGAAGCGTCTTCGTGTAAGAAGAGTTATTTTTCACAATTTCCATTACAACATTTGTATTGACAATTTGAGTTTTGTCGACAACTTCTTCGACCGCAACGTCAACCGCAACCAAAACTTTGGATTTCCTTTTTTCTAATGATTTCAGGTCATCAGAAAGCTCAAAATGTGGATTATAAGGCCATTCAGAAGGATTCTCAAGTAAAAATGGTGGACCTTTAAACCAAATAGAGTTATTTAGTTCATCCACAGAGCATCCTCTGGACACAATGTCAGCTGGGTTATCTTTCCCAGGAACATGACGCCATGATACGTTGTCTGACAGTTCTTGAATCTCAGAAACTCTATTTGAAACAAAAACCGTCAGAGTAGAAGAATGAGTTTTGATCCAGTTAAGTGTAATTTCGGAATCGGTCCAAAAATATACACTCTCGATTCTAGATCCTAAAATCGGTTGTAACTTTTTCCACAGTTTGGCTAACATGTGAGCAGCACACAACTCGAGCCTGGGAAGAGACTTCGTCTTCAAAGGTGCTACTTTTGACTTTGCTGTTAAGAGCCGACAAGAGATTTCATTAGAAACCCTACTTCTAACGTATATGCAACAACCATAAGCACGCATAGAAGCGTCAGCAAACCCATGAATTTCACAACTTGCTGTAGCAGTTGCATTTACAAACCGGGGAATCCGTATAGTGTCAATTTTGTTCAAATTATCTTTGAAATTTTCCCAGACAGTATCTAAATGCTGAGGAATTGACTCATCCCAATCGATTTTTTGTAGCCATAGCTCTTGAAGTAACATCTTTGCTTTTATTATAATTGGGCATAAAAGTCCGAGAGGATCGAATAATCGAGCTGAAACAGACAAAATGTTTCTTTTAGTAGCCTTAAGTTCCGAGAAATTATTATCCAAATGAAATCTAAAGAGATCATTCTTAGGTGCCCAATGTATTCCTAGAGCTTTAGCGACATCAGAGTCACTCTGTAATAACTTTTCAGTAGAACTCTCAACGCTGAAATTAGAATGGTTTGAAAACCATTTTGTTAAATTGAAACCAGCCGTACTTAATATCTTCACAACCTGGTCTCGAATCTCGACTAATTCCTCAATAGTATCAGCGCCGGTCAACAAATCATCCACATAGAAATCCCTGCGAATGACCTTACTCCCAATTGGAAATTTATCCCTGTATAAATCACTTAAATAATTTAAACATCGGATAGCCAAAAATGGAGCTGAAGATGTCCCATATGTTACAGTATTTAGACAAAAAACTTGTAACTTTTCCAATGGACTTCTTCTATAAAAAATCAGCTGATAGTTTCTGTCAGCCTCACCAATTAAAACCTGGCGGTACATTTTCTCTATATCCGCCGTGAGTACATATTTGTGCATTCGAAAACGGATTAATGTAGAATATAGTTCATTCTGAATAGTTGGCCCGACCATTAGCAGTTCATTCAGTGACATGTTAGACGAAGTTTGACATGAAGCATCAAACACTACTCGGAGTTTTGTACTCGTGCTCTGAGGACGTAAAACCACTTGATGTGGAATGAAATAGTGTGAAACGAGGGGTATGTCACAGTCCCTAATAGACATATGCCCTAAATCAATGTACTCACTCATAAAAGTGTGGTACATCTCCCTTACATCACCATCCTTCTGGAGTCTTCTTTCCAATGCTAAAAAACGCCTCTTAGCCACCTCATATGACTGACCTAAAAGACTCGGATCAGCCTTGAATGGAAGAGCTACTTCTAAACGCCCCGAAGGCAGTTCTCGCACTGACTTCATAAATTTGTCCTCGCACTCTTTCTGCTCATTGGTTAAATTGGCCTTACATTCTCCCGGTAGTTCTTCCAACTCCCAAAATTTTCTAACAAGCGAGTCTACCGAACATTCACTCTCAACAATATTCATATTACAAAAGTTTGTAATGGAACCCTCTGAATTGGAACTTTCTGACTGATTGTATTTTCCAGCAACAATCCAGCCTAGCAAAGTTTTTTGAAGGATCGGGAGGCATGAGCTGGACTTAATTTGTCCAACACATAGTAAATCAAAAAATATTTCTCCCCCGATCAGCATATCAATTTTCTGTGGTTTCTGAAAGGACGGGTCGGCTAACTGAATATTATCCGGGATTTCTAATGATGAAACAGATATCTTCCTGTCTGGTTGAGCTGAAGTAATAGAACTCATTATCCAAAATCTTGAGTTGAATTGATAAGAGTTTATTCTTGACTTAACAGACACTTGAATACTCCGCTTAGCGGAGGAACGTGATTCACCAATACCAACTAAGTTCAAATGACCACTTTCCCTTTTAAGATTCAATTTTTGGGCCAGCTCCTCGGTTATCAGATTAGGCTGAGAACCGGAGTCTAATAACGCTCTTGCGAAAACATAACCTCCTGAATTATTGCGCACTTGAACCACAGCTGTAGCCAATATTATATTAGTATCTTGTATAAAAGAATGATTGACAGCTGCGGAAGAAACCGAAGGCTGTTCCGAGCTAACATGATCCAGTGAATTAGGACTTGACTGTTGGTTTGATGTGAATCTATGGAGAAGCACATTATGAGCACCACTACAAATTCTACATCTTTGCGATTTACATTTCGCAACAGTATGCCCCTTTTTCAGGCAGTTAATGCATGCCGGTACTGACTTTATATAATCGAACCGCTTTAAGACTGGTTCAGCGTTAAAGGAAGGACAGTTGGTAACCTCGTGCTGTGAAGATCGACAAAAAATACACTTCTCAACCGGTTTACTGGTCTTGGAACATGAAAGTGAAGTTTTCGTATGTTTTTTGGGAGCGCTTTCCTTTTCTTTTTTAGTGTTTTTGGGTTTTGATGAAGACGCTTCATCTGCAGCAATATGCTGAAATCTTTTATTTAGCGCTAACTCGCAGTCACTCCATAAGGGCAATTGCTCATAATTTAATTGCTCCTCCCACTTGGTCTTTGTGATTGGGTCTACCTTGTTCATTACTAATTGAATCAGAATCGCATTAGTTATATGCTTATCATCTCCGATTGATAATAATGAATCGTAAATAGCTGAAACAGTATCAATCATTGTTCTCAAGGCAGATGCTGAGGGCTTGGTAATCTCTGGGAGATCTAAAAGTTGCGATATATTGTCGAAAAATATTAGACAATCATTATCGTATACTCTCTTCAGACTAGCAAGTGCCTTGGGATAGTTCTGTTCTGTGACTTGGAACGCCTTTACAGTACCCAGAGCCTCATCTGACAGACACGAAATCAGATGGTTAAATTTTTCTATGTCTGTTAAAATCGGGTCATTATCGACCAAGTTTTGAAACAAACTCATAAAATTCTTAAATTTTGAATACTGACCACTAAATTTAGGAAGACGCATGTTCGGTAATCTAGAATGGTGGCCTTGAACGCTAAATGAAGTTTCAGCAATACTGGACTTTCTGTTCTTCGATATCAAATTTAGGTATAAGCTTTTAGTACCGACACATAAGTCCTCAAGGTCAGCCCGTTCTTCATTTAAAGGATCATGTTCCTCTAATTCTGACTGCAAGCCCATAACCTTCTCTATATAAGAGTCTAAGATCTCCAAACGACATTGTAATTCATTTGGGTTGAATGATATGGTCTTATTAACAATAGATTCGCGTATTCTATTGATGCTAGCTACAACAGTAGTCTTTTGTTTTTGTAAAATCTCCAAAGTTTCATTCTTTGGCGGGGACGACTGTCTTTTCTTTCCCGTCATTTTACCTCCAACAGACGAACTTTATAAAATGATTTCAATAATTCCTTATACACAAATTAAAGGAATAAAACAATTTTCGTATACCGTGCAGGATTTCACAGAAAATAATATTTGAGATTTTATTTGCAACAACGATTCTACTTGCTTAAAATGAATTAATTTCTAACGTTTTAACAACGATTCAGCCTGAGTTTAGTCACTTATGCCAAATTAACAAAACGTAATTTTCCGTTCACTCTAATGTTCTTAACAACAAGATTTTTAGATTTATAAACGCGTACTTTACAGGAAGATTATACGTAAACGACTTACCCACTCTACAAATACTTTACAACCTGCCTCAACAAATAATTATTCGGTAAGATCACGGGCGTGTAGACTTCTATTTGATCTTCTACTCTCAATTGTAGCTTGTGGAGTTTTATAAAACAGCCAGTCTTATGGTACTGGCAAAAATTTGATTTTTAATTTTTGTTTATAATAATTTTAATATTTACTGCTTTATTTGTGCAGTTTATAATTTTCTTCTCTTAAAACGTGTAGTTTTTTCTTTTCTTTTTTTTTAATTTCTTTATTTTCTTTGCCAGTTGTTTTACAAAGGCGATGGTACTTTATCGATAACAATCGATCAAATTATGTTCGATATGTTCGTGCAATAAATCACAGAATTGCGTTTAATTTTAGGAAAATAGTATTTATTTTCCCTTTAGTTGTTACTTCAATAACCACTAAGAATTTTAATTTTATAGTTACATAAACTAGCAACTTTTTCAGTAGTTTTAAAAGTATTTTATTTATACTCATTTGTTCCCAATCCCGGATTGTAAACACAAAAAATGAAACAGTGGTAACGCTTACCGATAAATTCGGAAAATTTTAAAACAGCTGATGAATGAAAACTTTGGAAACAAAAAAAATAATAATTTCAAAGCAACAAACGATAGAAATTATTTGCTATTTGCCCTTTAATTTGGAAAAATATATAAAGTCAAGAGAATTTGCAGTAAGAACACTCAACTGGTATTATTCTTCAATAATTATTAGAGTGGAGTGAACAGCATATATTATATGCGTAGTTTCTTCCAAATATGTAGGTAAGATGACCACAAATTTTATCCAACAAATCCAGTAACTAATTGTTATACTTTTTACTTCCAGAGCGATCAACAAATTTACAGATACTTATAGTGGTAATTAAATAAAAGAAGTATAGGTGTTAGTTTTACTGTGGCTGCCAACAATTTAAGCAACAAACTTCAACTTTGAACAGTTTACAAAGTTGAGGTTAGAAGTCTCACAACACTAACAACTATACGTTACCTCCTCTTCCTGTGATGAATGATTGTCCATTACACTTTCCTTGCTATCCATAGGTTTTTCGGCCAAATGTCTTCAATTATACGATGGTTCCTACAATGAATAAGGCTCCTTGCTCCTCTGGAAAAATGCTTCAAGTTTCCCTTCTCACAGAAAGATTGCGCAGACGGTTTACACGAAACAGTATGGAATTAAGAATAATTTACTTAATTTCCTCCACAAATGAAGTCCCTGCTCGGGCGCCAATGAAAATTCTCAAGCTTTTTTAAGAATTTGAAAATAACTTTACTAAAATAAGGGACTATTTTCACTAATAAAAATCGATTTAAATAACAACACGTCTGCACTGATCTGTAGTTTTCTTAGCTAATGACTCTTTATTCTTTCAAAAATGATTTCTTATAAGTATAAATGGCTTTCCATAAGCCGTTATTTTCATAGAAAAACAATACAAAAGGGGGAGGGAAAATATCCCAAGCCTTTTGACATGTATGATTTACATAATGTTCGAAAAATTCATGTAATAACGCCAAGAAGTGACGGTTAAATTTAAAGTTTAAAAATAAATTACAAACTAATACAACTCATAAGTACACAATTAACAGTAGTCATTATTTGAGATTTTGATAACACTCATGTTGATGTTTTTAAGAACGTTAAAATAAATGTCATAATTATGTACTGGCCGAACAGTACTTTTTATAAAAGGTGCTTTTTATAAAAGGTACTTTTTATAAAAGGTACTTTTTATAAAAGGTACTTTTTATAAAAGGTACTTTTTATAAAAGGTACTTTTTATAAAAGGTACTTTGTATAAAAGGTACTTTTTATACAAAAGGGGGAGGGAAAATATCCCAAGCCTTTTGACATGTATGATTTACATAATGTTCGAAAAATTCATGTAATAACGCCAAGAAGTGACGGTTAAATTTAAAGTTTAAAAATAAATTACAAACTAATACAACTCATAAGTACACAATTAACAGTAGTCATTATTTGAGATTTTGATAACACTCATGTTGATGTTTTCAAGAACGTTAAAATAAATGTCATAATTATGTACTGGCCGAACAGTACTTTTTATAAAAGGTGCTTTTTATAAAAGGTACTTTTTATAAAAGGTACTTTTTATAAAAGGTACTTTTTATAAAAGGTACTTTTTATAAAAGGTACTTTGTATAAAAGGTACTTTTTATAAAAGGTACTTTTTATAAAAGGTACTTTTTATAAAAGGTACTTTTTATAAAAGGTACTTCTTATAAACGGTATGTTTTCCAGAATGTTTTTTTCGCTGACGGATTCTACATTCCAAATTTCAATTTTCAATGCCCATTATTTCAGAAATAACAAAAGGTACTAAAAGTACACTTTTTACCCCTTTGACTCCCCTTAGAATCCAAATTTTCAAAATTAGTTTTTTTTCAGCAGAGGATCCTACATTCCAAATTTCAAGTTTGTATAACCATTATTTCAGTAAATAAAAAAAAGTACCAAAAGTACACTTTTTTACCCATTTTACCCCCGTAGAATCAACATTGGAAAAAACCAAGCCTTCCATAATTACCATGTGGAAATTTATTCCGACATACGTCAAAATTGTGTTATTTCTCGTGTGCCATAGTCAAATGTTATACATATTTATGTTGGAAATAAATGTTAAGATAGTTCTCCAAACATATTTCTTAACAATTATGTTATTATAAGAAACGTCAAATTCATGAGTTTGTTGATGGCGACATTTTGGAAAAATACAAATACACAAAAAACATTCGCTTTATAATTAACTAGCTTACCATCCCGGTACTTCATTACCGGTGGTATTGAATACCGAATAATAGAAAGGTCAGGAATACTATATCGATTTCAAAAAAAATTCCCCTACATAGTCTTTGTTTTGTTTACTTGAGGACGTTTCAGTCTTTCATAAAAAACTATTTCAATGAATATTTTAAACAATAAAATTTGAATAACTTCGCTGGTACGTTATCATGTTCGTTCCGGTGAATAAAGATATTGACAATTTTCAAGCCCTTATATCGGGTTTTTGGATTTTGAGTGAGTAAATATTTCAGTGAAAAAAGAAATTGGAATAAAAATAAGTTTGAGTGAAAAAACATATAGAGAGAAAAATATGGTGCAAAAAAAGTTAAATACAAAAAAATTTAGTAAAAAGTATCATTCCATATTGTTCCCTGCTCCATTCCATTTCGTTCCCCGTTCTACTCCATTTTATTTCCAATTTCATCTCCTTTCGTTCCATGTAAGTTTCATTCCTCTCCGTATAATATGCGTTAAAGATATAAAAAGTTCTATTGTCTTTATCTTATAGATATTAAAAGTACCATTTTACACCACTGTTACCACGTACCCCTTTAAACCCTAAAATTTTAATTTTCTCTTGGGTGTTTTTCTTGGGATTTAAATTTTTTATAAAAGGTACTTTGTATAAAAGGTACTTTTTATAAAAGGTACTTTTTATAAAAAGTACTTTTTATAAAAGGTACTTTTTATACAAGGTACTTTTTATAAAAGGTACTTTTTATAAAAGATACTTTTTATAAAAGGTACTTTTTATAAAAGGTACTTTTTATAAAAGGTACTTTTTATAAAAGGTACTTTTTATAAAAGGTACTTTTTATAAAAGGTACTTTTTATAAAAGGTACTTTTTATAAAAGGTACTTTTTATAAAAGGTACTTTTTATAAAAGGTACTTTTTATAAAAGGTACTTTTTATAAAAGGTACTTTTTATAAAAGGTACTTTTTATAAAAGGTACTTTTTATAAAAGGTACTTTTTATAAAAGGTACTTTTTATAAAAGGTACTTTTTATAAAAGGTACTTCTTATAAACGGTATGTTTTCCAGAATGTTTTTTTCGCTGACGGATTCTACATTCCAAATTTCAATTTTCAATGCCCATTATTTCAGAAATAACAAAAGGTACTAAAAGTACACTTTTTACCCCTTTGACTCCCCTTAGAATCCAAATTTTCAAAATTAGTTTTTTTTCAGCAGAGGATCCTACATTCCAAATTTCAAGTTTGTATAACCATTATTTCAGTAAATAAAAAAAAGTACCAAAAGTACACTTTTTTACCCATTTTACCCCCGTAGAATCAACATTGGAAAAAACCAAGCCTTAGTGAATCTTTTTTCCGGTAGGTGAACCTACATTGCAAATTTCAAGTTTCTATTACCATTATTTAAGGAAATGTAAAAAGTACCAAAAGTAAATTTTTTTACTCTTTTGACCCCCTTAGAATCATCATTGGCAAAAATCCAGCCTTTGTGGATCTACATTCCGGGAGGTGAACATACAGTCCAAATTTCAAGTCTCTATGACCATTATTTCATGAGATATAAAAAGTACCAAAAGTACAGTTTTTTACCCTTTTTACCCCCTTAGAATCAACATTGTCAAAAGTCCAGCCTAACAGGATCTGCATTGCGGGAGGTGAACATACAGTCCAAATTTCAAGTCTCTATGACCATTATTTCATGAGATATAAAAAGTACCAAAAGTACAGTTTTTTACCCTTTTTACCCCCTTAGAATCAACACTGGCAAAAATCCAGCCTTAGTGGATCTATATTCCGGGAGGTGCACCTACAGTCCAAATTTCAAGTCTCTAGCTTCAGCGGTTTGGGCTGGGCGATGATGAATCAGTCAATAAGTCAGTCAGTCAGTCAGTCAGTCAGTCAGTCACATTACTCTTTTATATATATGAGGCATTCCACACCAAATGTCCCGCTACAGAAAAACATGTGTCCCATAAATTTCTGAATAGGTTGTTTGGATAGCCCTATATGTAACTAAGAAAATTGCGTTTTTGGTTTTTCAAATTTTCGAAAACTGGGCTTAGGAGGCGTGGTCAAATATTGGAAAAATGGTAAAATTTGTGGCGAGTTGCCTTGATTAAATATTTATCACATTAATACGGAATGCACCACAATGTCAAAAATTTACGTTCTTATATAGTTTTGTATGGGCTATCGATTAAAATTTTTTGTTTTGGAAAATTTTCAGAACCCGTTCTGAAATTTTCCATTTTTTAAAAAAGTAAATTTATCAAAAATCCGGCCACTTTTTTTTTTCTTTTTTATTTATTTTTTTAAAAGTTTAGATGTTTGTCCATCCACACAAAAAAAATCAGAAACACGTTCATCTTTTTTTTCGAGAAAATCGCATTTGAACTTTAAGTTTCATAACAATTTTGTTATTTGCTTGTATTTCTTTGTTTTAAAGTTGCGAATGAGTAATATTAATTGCATAAATATTCGTCATACGCTCTGTTGACACAAGAAAATACAAGCAAATTACAAAATTGTTATGAAATTTAAAATTCAAATGCGATTTTCTCGAAAAAAAAGAAAAATACATTTCTGATTTTTTTTGTGTGGATGGACAAACATCTAAACTTTAATAAAAAAATTTAAAAAAAAGAAAAAAAAGTGGCCGGATTTTTGATAAATTGATTTTTTTAAAAAATGGAAAATTTCAGAACGTGTTCTGAAAATTTTTCTTGGAAAAAAATTTTATTCGATAGCCCATACGAAACTATATAAGAATGTAAATTTTTAAGATTGTGGTGCATTTCGTTTTAATGTAATAAATATTTAATCAAGGCAACTCGCCACAAATTTTACCATTTTTCCAATATTTGACCACGCCTCCTAAGCCCAGTTTTTGAAAAATTGAAAAACCGAAAACGCAATTTTCTAAGTTTCATATAGGGCTATCCATACAAGCTATTCAGAAGTTTATGGTACACGTGTTTTTTTTCGCTGGACATTTGGTGTGGAATGCCTCATATAGATAAATGTGGTTTTTGAAAGAAAGTAACTAAATAACGTTAAATTAAAGCTTTTTAATTAAAAAAAAATGTGTTATATGTATTAAAAAAATAAATAAAAAATAAAATCCAAACGACCTTCATCAACAAATTCCTGAAAATAATGAGTTAACATAAATTACGATTACACCACCCTTTAACATAAAATGAAAATACAAAAAAATTCTGCCGACGTTATCTCTTATGTTATCTACAATTTTATGTTGGTGTATCCGGAGCGTTACCCACTGGCTCCACCTTCTATAATTATGTGAAAATTTATTCCGACATATGTCAAAATTGTGTTATTTCTCGTGTGCCATAGTCAAATGTTATACATACACTCAAAATAAATTCTCTGTCCAATCAGCAGAAAAGTCTGCTGAAAATACACCCATTTTGAGCCATATGAGAAATCTGCTGATTTTAGCAGACACGGTTTGCTAAATATCTGTCAAGAGGTGAATAAATATAACAAGAAAAAAAAAAAAACATACGCCGCCAGCCAGCATCGAACTCGCCACCTTCCGATTTGAAAGTACACTTCTTAACCACTAGGCTACGGAAGCTTATACTTTTATCTGCCGTTTTAGTTATTAAACATGTGTGTTGTTCGACAGCAGAGAAATCTGATTTTAGCAGAAATATCTGCTGATTTTAGCAGAAAAATCTGCTGATTTCAGCAGAATAATCTGCTGATTTCAGCAGAATAATCTGCTGATTTCAGCAGAATAATCTGCTGATTTCAGCAGAACAATCTGCTGATTTCAGCAGAGCAATCTGCTGACAATCTGTTCTGCTTTTTTTTTTTATATAAAATAATTTCTTGAAAAAATAATGAAATTCAGCAAACAAAATCAGTATAAACATAGTAAAATGTCTGTTATTTTCTTAAACTGAATGACAGAGATTTTAGTAAAAATATCCTTCTCAGCAGAACAATCTGCTAAAAGATTGCTAATTCAAATTGAAAGTCGTTTTACAGATTTTTTGACAGAGTTTTTCTTTTGAGTGTATATATGTTGGAAATAAATGTTAAGATAGTTCTCCAAACATATTTCTTAACAATTATGTTAACATAAGAAACGTCAAATTCATGAGTTTGTTGATGCCGACATTTTGGAAAAATACAAATACGCAAAAAACATTCACTTTATTAATAATAAATGTTGTTTTTTTAAAGAAAGTTACTTAATAACGTTAAATTTAAGCTTTTTAATTAAAACAAGTAAAAAAGTTAAATTCGGCCTTGCCGAATGTAGTGATACCCTCCACAATTTCAAAAAGATTATTGCAAAAAACTTTATTTAAAAGGAAATTACTTTTAAAAAAAAAATTTTTTTTGAAAAAAAAAATTTTCGCGAAAAAAAATTTTGGTAAAAAAATCCGCGATTTTTTTTTTTTTTTTTGTGTTCGTACTTGTTTAAATACCGTTTGGTGTTCAATTATGTTCACATATGCCAACCAGAAGCCGAATTAAAGCATTTTGTATTTTTAGGTTATGTTGAATGTACTGAAATTTTTGAGGTGTGCTTACATTTTCGTTCATAACTTTTGAACCGCTTAACCGATATCGCAATACCAAACTTCTCGGGAGAACTTCCAATAAATATGTTAAGTTTCAGTCATCTCTGTGCAATATTTTGTCCGCGACAGCATTTTCAACAGACAGACAGACGGACAGACGGACAGACGGACATCGCTAGAATGTCTTAAAATCGATCGGGCATCATGAATATATATACTTTATGGGGTCCCAGATCGATATTTCGATGAGTTACAAACGGAATGACAAACTTATATATACCCTCTATCACTAGAGTGGAGGGTATAAAAAGTGTGTTATATGTATTAAAAAAATAAATAAAAAATAAAATCCAAACGACCTTCATCAACGAATTCCTGAAAAAAATGAGTTAACATAAATTACGATTACACCACCCTTTAACATAAAATGAAAATACAAAAAATTCTGCCGACGTTATCTCTTATGTTATCTACAACTTTATGTTGGTGGAGCCGGAGCGTTAGGTGAAAATGTAAAGTAAAATTATACACTCAAAAAAAAAAAATTAACTTAAACTTTGGAAAAATTTTCTTCAAAATAGTTTATAAATTTTCCCACAATTTAGTTAAATTTAACTGAAAGTTGGGAAATTTTCTTAACTGCTAGGAAAAAAATTTAGTTCATGTACTGTTAAATAGGCCATAATTTTCCTTAAATGGAATTCTCTAATACATGCACCCAAAAAATTTCCCAGTTACTGGCTACTAATATTTCAACTGAACCCCAGTTATAATACACCTAACTGAGGCCCAGTTATTCAAATAAGTTGATAGTAACTAATTTTTTTAAAAAATCCAAATTCAATTATTGCGACAGGTAATGGTAACGATTTTCCCAGTTACTTTGAAAAATAATTTATACATAGTTAAAAATAACGAAATTAATATAGGGGTTGGTTGCGTAGAACCGAAATTTTGTTCTAAATAATTTTTTTTTTGCAATAAGGAATTTCCAAATCATTATTTATTAATTTTATTGATACATTTATGATAAGACAAAGTTTATTATTTTTACTACCATATTTTGAATATATACTCGCTTTAACTTTCCACCATCAGCATCCGTAACTGAAGCAATTCTGATTTTGGCCGGATTTTCTTGTCCGTCACCTATAAACAAAAAAAAATATGTTTCGATATAATTTATAATCTAACAAATATCTTTGAACATTAATAATTCTTACCATGTACCAAATAAATTCACGATTTGATTTTAAGGGACACAACATTTGTTTTTATTTGAAATTGTGTTTTTTTTTAAATTTTGACAAATTAAAAAGAATTTGAAATACAGGGTAACTTAAAAACTGTTATTATTAACTGAAATCATAGTTACTGATGGCTAAGCCAGTTTTTTTTAAAAAATGTAGTATTAACTGGGAAATTATGTAACTGGACAACTGGGGAATTTTTTCGGTGTGGAAGAAATTCTTACCGCCAAAAAAATTTTCCCTAAATAACTGAAAAATAACACTGTGCTACACCAAAAATATGCAGGGGTTCTCATATAAAAATTCGGGTTGGTTGGAGTCCATAGAGTACTGATATACTCATCGTTTTTCTGGATCACTTCGTTAAGTACGTTTTTTATTGGCAAATGTGTTGGAAAACGGAAATTCTTAAATTACAATTTTAAAAAATTATTACTTTGTTAGTTTGCAACCGACTTTCGATTTTATGAATTTGTTTTAAAGGTATAGGTCTTACCTTTCAAACAAAACAAAAATATTAAAAATCGATCAAGAATTGGCTGAGCTACGATCGCTTAAGTAAAAAAAAAACGTATTTTTTTAAAAATTTGTCATATTCTTTACACTCTAAGTTGAAAGTGCATCATTAAACAATTTTTTTGAATTTTTTGTAAAAAAGTATAGTAAAGTAGCTTTCCAAAACACCAAAAAACATAACAATCGGTTTAAAAATGAATGAGTTATGCTAAGTTTTGTGATAGGGCATTTTTAAATTTTTTTCAGAAACGCTTGTAATTCAAGCATTATTCATAAATCTTGTTACTAGTAGTAATTTTATGCGCATATGCATATAAACTAGAGATGGGAACGTAATTAGATTTGTGCGTGATTCACACATGATCAGAAGTGAGCGTGATTGAAAATTAATTTTACTCACGTGGTTGTTAGTGAGTGTCAGTGTGAGTGGAATAAAAAAATGGGCGTGTCAGTTACTTCCAAATCCTATTTATAATTTTTTGGGTTTGTTTAAAAAATATCAGTGTTACTTCTTAAACAAAAAAATATTGAGAATAGGTTAAAAACAGGCTAAGGTGCGCTTGTTTAAGTAAAAAACCTTTTTTGAAGAGTTATACCTGCAACATTTTTATGACAGAAAAAGCTGTGCGCTTGCAAACATGTTTTTTTAAAACGAAATTGCTAAAATTGTGGGATCATTTGATGGAAATTTTACCTGTTTGTAATGTTCAGTGAGAAAAAAATTGTGTACCAAAATTTTTCAATGGGTCCCGGGTAAAAAAGTTTTTTATATAACTAGGGTGAGATTTCCATGCAAATGCATGTTTTTTTGTCGAAAGCCTAAAAACGATATCGACCAATTATCTTTCCGAATCAAGAGATTTGCATTAAATGGCATCGATTTGTTTTCGCATATTTTGCATATTTTGGTGAAAATACATATTTTTGCATATTTTGATTTTAAATGCATATATTGTGCATATTTCGAACTTTTAAGTGCATATTATTGCATATTTTGGCATAAATTAGCAAAAACACAAATTGAAATGAATTTTTTTCAAAAACTATTTTAAATTTTTAAAATTTATTTTGAAAATCAGAAAAATTACTTTTTTTTTCTTCTTAATTTTTTTTATAGATTTTCTTAATTTTTAAAAAAATCTTGCTAGACAAACATCTAATCTTTAAAAAAAAAAATACAAAAAAAAAACAAAAGTGGCCGGATTTTTTATAAATTGACTTTTTTAAAAAATGGAAAATTTCAGAACGGGTTCTGAAAATTTTTCAAAAAAATTTTAATCGATAGCCGATAGAAAACTATACAAGAATGTAAATTTTTGAGATTTTGGTGCATTTCGTTTTTATTTGATATATATTTAAACAAGGCAACTTGACACAAACTTGACCATTTTTCCAATATTTGACCACGCCTCCTAAGCCCAGTTTTTGAAAAATTGAACAACCAAAAACGTAATTTTCTTAGCTCCATATATGACGCATTCCACACCAAATGTTCAGCAAAAAAAAAAGTTGTGTCGTGTCAATATGAAATCATTTTCAAAATATTCGCTCTTAGGGTACTATTAAATAACAAAAATAAAATTTAAGTTTTTTCAAAAAGTGGGCCTTGTAGGCGTGGTCAAAAATTGAAAATATCTAACTTTTTTGCCTGAGCATCTTTACTTCAATATTTATGCAAATTAAATGAAACGCAGTAAAGTCTTAAAGACAAAAGCTGTTTATAGATTTTTGAATGGGCTATCAAAAAGCTGAATGGGCTATCAATAAAAGCTAAGAAAATGAAAATTGGAACATTTTCAGAAGAAGTTTTAAATTTTTTAAATTTAAACTTAAACTTTATTTATCAAAAAACATGCCGCAATTTTATTTGTTTTTTATTTTTTAAAAAAAAGTTAAAGGAATTTTCTATCTGATCTGAAATTTTTAGAGATGTGTTTTGCCTTGTTTTCGAAAAATCAAAATTCAAAAATTGCAACACGCTTATTTTATACAATAATGGTATTTAAAACATGTGCGTATGAGTAATATCAATACTTAAAAAATATTTTAAGAGGCGATGGTAGCGTGAGTGAGTTTTTAATAACGATTACGCACGCTTATGAAAGAAAAAATTTAGTCACGCACGATATTTTATTTTGCTCACGCTCATTCACGCACACGTGAGTAGAAAAAAATAAGTTACGGTCACGATGTTCACGTGAGCGTGAGTAAAATAAAATATCGTGCTTGAATATTTTTTTCTTTCATTAGCGTGCGTGATCGTGAATAAATACTCAGGCAAAAAAGTTTGATATTTTTAATATTTGACCACGCCTACAAGGCCCACTTTTTGAAAAAAACTTAAATTTTATTTTTGTTATATATTAGTACCCTAAGAGCGAATACTTTGCAAATGATATCCCATTGAAACCACTATGATTTTTCTGTAGTGGAACAGTTGGTGTGGAATGCCTCACATGGCTATCCATACAACCCATTTAACAATTTACGGTTCACATGTTTTTTTTTTCGCTGAACATTTGGTGTGGAATGCCTCATACGTATATTTATAAGCAGGTAAAATTTCCATCAAATGATCCCACAATTTTACCAATTTCGTTTCAAAAATGTCAAATGTTTTTTGTCATAAAAATGTTGCAGGTATAACTCTTCAAAAAAGGTTTTTTACTTAAACAAGCGCACCTTAGCCAGTTTTCAACCGATTCACAATATTTTTTTGTTTAAGAAGTAACACTGATATTTTTTAAACAAACCCAAAAAATTATAAATAGGATTTGGAAGTAACTGACACGCCCATTTTTTTATTCCACTCACACTGACACTCACTAACAACCACGTGAGTAAAATTAATTTTCAATCACGCTCACTTCTGATCATGTGTGAATCACGCACAAATCTAATTACGTTCCCATCTCTAGTTTATATGCATATGCGCATAAAATTACTACTAGTAACAAGATTTATGAATAATGCTTGAATTACAAGCGTTTCTGAAAAAAATTTAAAAATGCCCTATCACAAAACTTAGCATAACTCATTCATTTTTAAACCGATTGTTATGTTTTTTGGTGTTTTGGAAAGCTACTTTACTATACTTTTTTACAAAAAATTCAAAAAAATTGTTTAATGATGCACTTTCAACTTAGAGTGTAAAGAATATGACAAATTTTAAAAAAAATACTTTTTTTTTTTACTTAAGCGATCGTAGCTCAGCCAATTCTTGATCGATTTTTAATATTTTTGTTTTGTTTGAAAGGTAAGACCTATACCTTTAAAACAAATCCATAGAATCGAAAATCGGTTGCAAACTAACAAAGTAATAATTTTTTAAAATTGTAATTTAAGAATTTCCGTTTTTCAACACATTTGCCAATAAAAAACGTACTTAACGAAGTGATCCAGAAAAACTATGAGTATATCAGTACTCTATGGACTCCAGCCAACCCGAATTATCATATGAGAACCCCTGCATAAATTATTTTTGGTCTTTTGTAGCACAGTGTAATCTTTATTATTAAGACACATTTCTTAAAACAAAATTTAGTTCAAAAAATTCAGTTTTAGGACGTAATTTCCTACCAATTAGTTAATCATATTTATCTTCTTTAATTTGAGAAAGTTTTTTCCACAAGTTCAGTAAATTTTTCATAACTTGAAATTGTTTTGTTGATTGAATTTTTTTTTCATGCTTGCTTGTAGTTCACATTTTGTTTATTTTTTGTAGAATATGAAAAACAGAGTTTGGTCTTGTTATACAAAAGTAATAAATTTAATGTTTACATTTTTTCTACACCCAAAAAATTACATAGTAGCATAGTTAACAAAATCCATAGTTATTTCAAATCATTTTTAAATCAACTATTTATAATCAATAACAACTACGGACAAAGTTATTAACAACGATTTTTTTATATTTGAAAAAGCAAAATAAAAAAAATACAAGTGTCACAAATAAAAATTAACAAATTAAAATCAAACAATATTTTTTATTTTAAACATTAAATGGTGTGAATATAAATTTGCATCAAACGTGCAAAATATTTTTTTTTTTTTGCAAAATAAACCAGCACAATGGATGAAAAAAGGAGGACAACGAAAAATATGAACAGGGATGGAAGGATTTGGTAAGAAATATTTTCATAAAAAATTAATCTAAGTAACTGTACACCGAGCGTTTTTAAAGAAAAATTTCTCAGAAAATGATTTATATTTTATAGAAAAATTGTATCAGACTTTTTTCTATAGAACAAATCTCTCAGAATCTTATATTTTTTTACAGAAAAAATGTCTTGGAATATAAGATTTTTTCTGTAGAAAATATGTCTCGGAATCTAATATGGTTTCTCAGAATCTGAGACTTTTTTTTATAGAAAAAATGTCTCAGAATCCGAGACTTTTTTATAAAAAAAATGTTTCAGAATCTAAGTCTTTTTCTATAGAAAAAATGTTTGAGAATCTGAGACTTTTCTATGAATAAAATGTCTCAGAATCTGAGACTTTTTCTATAGAAAAAATATCTCAGAATCTGAGACTTTTTCAATAGAAAAAATGTTTTAGAATCTGAGTCTTTTTCTATTGAAAAAATGTCTTAGAATCTGAGACTTTTCTATAGAAAAAATGTCTCAGAATATGAGACTTTTTCTATTAAAAAAATGTCTCAGAATCTGAGATTTTTTCTATAGAAAAAATGTCTCAAAATCCGAGAATTTTTCTATTAAAAAATATTTCTGAGTCTGAGAATTTATTCATTGAAAATTTTCTATAGAAAAATATCTTAAAATCTTAGAGTATTTCTATAAAAAAATATCTAAGAATTTTTCTATAAAAAATGTCTCAAATTCTAAGCATATTTTATATATTTTTCTATAGAAAAAATGTCAATATCTCAGAATTTTTCTATTGAAAAAATGTGTCAAAATCTAAGAATTTTTCTGTTTAAAAATGTGTCAAAATCTGAGAATTCTTCTATTTAAAAATATTTTTGAATCGGAGAATTTTTAATATAGAAAAATATCTCAAAACTTAAGAATTTTTCTATACCAAATGTCTCAAATTCTAAGCATTTTTCATATATTTTTCTATAGAAAAAATGTCTTGATATCACAGAATTTTTCTAGTGAAAAATGCTTCAGTCTGATAATTTTTCTATTGAAAAAATGTGTTAGAATCTGAGATTTGTTCTATAGAAGTAATATCTCAGAATCTAAGATTTTTTGTATAGAAAAAATGTCTCAGAATTTTGGAATTTTTTTATAAAAAAATGTCTCGGAATCTCAGAATTGTTCTATTAAAAAAAGATATCTCAATCTGATAATTTTTCTATAAAAAAAATGTCTCAGGCTGATATTTTGTTGGGATTTTTTATTTAGAATCTGATTTTTTTTATAGACAAAATGTCTCAAAATCTGAAATTGTTTCTGTAAAAAAAAATGTCTCACAATATAAAATTTTTCTGTAGAAAGAACGGCTCAGTATTCATGATATTTTCTAGAGAAAAAACACCTCAATTTCTGAGATTTTTCTATGAAAAAAATGTTTAAAAATTTAAGATTTTTCGACAGAAAAAATGTCAAAAATTGAGACATTATTTCTACAAAAATGTCAGAATTTTTGACGTGTTTTCTATACAAAAAAATAAAAAAGATTACAAAATAATACGTTTTTTCATATTTGCAGGCTGGCGTTGGATCCTACAATATTGGTGTATGCAGTTTATATGCAATTTTAATACCCATTTTTTAGTTAGTTTTTTTTCTGAGTGTACTGGTGGCATAGGTAATATGTCGTGGCTTTTAAATTACATACAAAAATATTTCACCTAAGCCAGCTTAGATAACATTACCTCGACGTTTTTTTTCTGTGCAAGATACAAAAATTGACGGCAAAAAGTGCACATCATACCTGCTTTAAAAAATATATGTATTTTTAATAAAATTTTCAAAAATTTTATTAAAAATCTTTATTGATTCTTTCTAACAAAAAACTAAAATTTATATTGTTTAATAACGAATTATAAAATTTCCCTCGTCTGTTTGAAAAAAAAAAAAATAAAGTAATTATTATAAAATTAACATACCTTGCCACCCAGACCTTGACTGCGCACAGTTACGCCCAACCATTGGTCCTCTTTAATTTCATCATTTGAAGGTTTTGCCAGATCTTCAATATCGTCACTATCGTAAGCTATTTAATTTAAAGGATTAAAAAAAAGAAATATATGTTAAAATAAATAATAGAGAAAATAAACACCATCAAAAACCGAAAACTCGTGTTAGTTGAATCTTTAAACGTCTTGTGGTGGAAACATTTGAAAAATTGAAATAAGTTTTAGAATACCGGAAAAAATAAAAATATGTTAATTTTTCTCAAATTTATCCTGTTTCTTGTTGAAATACATTTGTTTCTTAACTTTGGCACGCTTAACACAACTTTTAAAATGTACACTAAAAAAAAAAAAATGCTGTTGAAAAATCTGTACACTCAAAAAAAAAAAACTGGTAAACGCCTGGTAAAATGCCTTGTAATCCCGTTCTACCAATATTTAACAATTTTCCTTGTTTTTTTAACAAAAAATCTTGTACTTTGCTCAAACGAGAACTAGTTTTATTGGTAATTTTACAAATTTATTTTCGTAATTGTATTCTACCATTTTGAAAGGCTATTTTACAAAAAAAAAACTGTAATTTTACAACATAATTTATATAGCGAAGATTCTAGTTGATTTACAAAAAAAATTTTATTTTTCAAAAATTATGTTATACGAGGATTTATGTTGTTTAACAAAATATATTTTTTTTTAAATTTTCTTTTTTTTTTAAAAATTTTCCAAGTCAATTTTTTATTTTTTTTTTGAAAAATATTTAAAAAAAAAGTTGTCAAAATTTTTAAAAATTTATTACGAGGATTCTAGTTAATTTACAAAAAAAAACAGTTATTTTATAGAAACGATTATATTAAGAGGATTTATGTTGTTTAACAAAATAATTTTTTTTTTTTGTAAATTTACCATTTCGGTTTGTAAATTTACCAATTTTTTTAACATATTTACCATTTTTTCTTGTAAGTTTACAATTTTTTATTTATTTTTCCGGTTTTAAAACAATATTTTTACCAATAAAATTGGTTATTTTACCAATTTTTGGCGCATTAAAAATTACGAGGAAATCCTCGTAATTTTACGAGAATTTTACCTACCTGCTATTTTACGAGAATAGCCTCGTAAAATCACGAGATTTTTTGGTAACTTTACAAGGTTTTTTTTTGAGTGTAAGATTTTTCTGTTGAATAAATTCTCTGTCATTAAGTTGTAAAAGTTCGGGTTCGGGTACGGATTCGGTCTGAAAAAGTGCGTTCGATCTGACACTACTCAAAACTTACATACATATGAGGAATTCCACACCAAATGCCCTGCTACATAAAAACATGTGTCCCTATATGGAACTAAGAAAACAGAGTTTTTTGGTTTTTCAGTTTTTAACAAACTGGGCAAAGGAGGCGTGGTTTAATATTGAAAAAATGGTAAAATTTGTATCGAGTTCACTTGATTAAATATTTATCAAATTGAAACGGAATGCACCACAATCTTAAAAATTTACATTTATTTATATTTTTTATGGACTACACTCAAAAAAAAAAGACAGTCAAAATATTAGTAAAATGCGTTGTAATTTACGTCAACTAAACTTGGCAAAAAAAATTGTAAAAATTTAATTTTTACAGAACTTTTTGGTAATTTACTATTGGTAAAATACAAAACTTTTTTGTTATTTGTACTATATTTTTTTGCTATTTTTTTTATTTTATTTTGCAGTAATTTTACCAAAAATGTTAGTATTTTCGTTAAAGAAATTGTATTGTATATATCTTGGCTTTAAGAAAAAAAAATTGTTTAAAGTGTTCAGTGTGAAGAACGCCGAGAAGTACGCAAAAGAAGATGCTGCCAACACCAAAGTAGCCATCCAACAACTGGATTAATGGTTGATGATTAGGGTGACCATTTTTTTCTGAACTCAAATCAGTACACTCACATGACAAATGCGGTTGCCACAAACGGAAATATTTCAACCTCATGGTTTCTGAACTAAAATCAGTACACACACATAACACATACGGTTGCCACAACCGAAAATATTTCAACCTAATGTTTGAGGTTGTCGTTACCGGTCATGCGGTTGTTACAACCTTAAAACCGAATGGCCGGTTGGAACAATCTCAAAAATAAGGTTGGAAAATTTACGGTTGTGACAACTCTATTTGTTTTTGTGAGTGTACGCATTTCAATTGCAAAACACTGATAGTTTTTTCAACACTCAAAAAATGTCGGTTAAACTAACAAACTAAACTACTATTATTGCAGTAAAAGCAACAATTTAAAAACAACTGCCATAAACTGTTGTAGTTATTTTGCAGAAAATTTAGCTGACTTCAAACAACTTTATTAGAATGTTTCGATCGTTTCAGTGCAGAAATTATAACAAAAACCCACAGTTTTTGAGCATAAGAAGATCCATCAGATTCTGAGGACTTTATCCCATTAGTTTTGATAACTCTTCCTTATTGAAAACTTCCTAGATAATAATCACATGTTTTTTTTTAAATATCGGCTGATGCTCTGATTGCTTTTTCCAATAAATTCTGACGACATTACCTCATTAAACATCACAGAATCATTGGGATTCATGCAATTACATTATCTTTCTAAAAATATAGAAAATCTATTATCCGTAAACTTTTCGGTATAGAAAACATCGAAGATTCTTTCATATAAATTTATGAAGATCGAAATATCCTCATAATAAAATATATTTTTGCGTTAAGGAACCGGTTGATTCACTAACTCTAAACTCCTTTATTTATTTATTACAAATTATATCATTGTCAGACTAAAGTTATAAAAAACTACTCTGACGACTTATTTTATGGAAATTCAATTTTTTGTACAGAATTTTCGAGTAAAATTATTTTTGATGTTGAGATATTCAAAAATCAGTACAATCAGTACATATTTCAAAAAATCAGTACAAATCAGTACAACGTTTTTGGATCAGTACACGTTATCATAAATCAGTGCATGTACTGATCAAATCAGTACGAATGGTAAGCCTATTGATGATGCTATAACAACCTCTAAAGAATTTGATGCTCAAAAAAAAGGCTACAAAATTTTTAGTACTATTTACCGTTTTTTTTTTGCTAATTTTACCATTTTTTTTTTGCTAATTTTTCAAGGTTGATTTTTTACCAAAATAAAATGGTATTGTTGTAATTTTACAATTTTTTTTCTAATTTTTGCTTATCAAAATGATTTTCCTATTATTAGGTCCAAATTTCTTAATATTTTTACTACAACTGGAAAGTTTTGTTTACTTTTTGTATTAAAAATTTCCAGCTGTAGTAAAAGTAGTAAAAATGAGTAGATTGTAGTAAGGTAAACAAACACACATCTTACTAAAATTTTTACAATTTATCAAAAATCTAAAAATGATATGATATGTGTATTTTAAACATTTTCGGGAATACCAATATTTTTTTTTTCTAAAATTAGGGCCATTAGGGTCATCATGTGTGAAGATGGTCGGCGATACTATAGACCAAAATTTGGCTGCGGTTTGCTTTATATATTTAAAACTCAATTGTATTCGCAGTGGAATGATAAAAAATCGAATGCATTCGATTTTCTTAAATCGAATGAACAAGAAATCGAATGCATTCATTTTTTTTCCATTCAATCGAATGCATTCCAAGGACTGCATTCAATGTTAATTTATAAAATCGAATGCATTCACTGACTGCGAAAATTGAATGGATTTTTTGGAGAATTCATTCCAAAAGGATTTCATTCTTTGAAGCTCTGACTGCAGTATGCTGGTCAAATTTCGTAATCATAGTTATTAATTCTTTCGCACTAGGTTTAATTAAATACGAATATGAATATTTGATGTGTGTACACTAACAGTATTACCTAATTTTCTTAAGAATTCTGATGATGGGGAAGTTGGAAAATCCCCGAAACGATCTTCAATTCATTCCTTAACACATTGAGTGCCAAGCGGTTTAGACGAAAACCTTCCCAGGAGGCCAAACATTTTTTTTGGCTTTAAGAATAAGCAATTACTGTCGTACGGAAACGTACGACGTGGCACCCCACGACTGGTTAGGTGTGGTACGGAAACGTACGACATGGCACTCAATGTGTTAAGATTGCCAAATTTTTTGAAAGCAGGAACTTTAGTAGTAGTAAATGCGCTTAGAAAAAAAACTAACTAAAAATGGAAAAATTAACTAAATTCAAGGAAAATCGATAATGATTTAGCTCCATTGCCATGCTTTCCATCTTTTTGGTCCATATTTTTCTTAAAAATAATGACAAGAAAAAATATTTAATAAAATTATTCCAATTTGAACTAGAAAATTGGAATTTTATTTCCTTTTTTTAGTTAAAAAAACATTTCTGATGAGGAAATTTTTGCTACAATTTAGTTAATTTCATATTTTTTATTGGTTTATTTATAGAATAGCATGTGAATACACACATAATCTCATTAGGTACATTTTTTATTATAAATATAAAAAAACTTTTGTTTTTTTATAGTCAAATAATAAATTTCATTAGTTTTTAAAGTTAAATTACAAGGCTTTATAACTTTTTAAAGGATTATGATAAAAATGTGAATTTGCTACCATGTTTCTCAGTTTTTAAGCCCTTCCATTACAGGTGTTAAAAAAATACTTTATAATTTTTTTTTTTAAATCAACGATTTTTTCGAGCGAATGGGCAAATAAAATATGCAAAAAGTTTAACCGTTTTTGCTTCGCATCGAAATAAGGGTCAAAAACCACGTTTTTAACCGCGGAAAGGAGTTGAAATTTTCCAAAAAAAATATACCATTATTTTTATTGATGATATTGATGAAGTGATAATATCAAAAAATTTAAATTTAAAAGTTTATTCTAGTAAAGTATACCGTAGATAGCTAAAATTTTATTTTATAAAAAAACATGGTTTCACATAGATCATGCTATTCTTGCAATAAAATAGTCTTAAAATATTTTTTTGTTCTGAAATTAATACTATAGATGACATTTATGCCAGCGAACATTTTGCCATCAAAAACTCATTTTCGTCAACCGAGCAGATAGCTCAAATTGAATATAGTTCAACGATATACAGTTAAACTCGGTTATAACGAACTAATTCTGAAGTCCCGACGTTTTGGCAACAATTTTCACACAAAATACTTCTTTTATAACAAACTCGCGTATAGCGAATCCTCGGTTAAAGCGAACTACTTATTATGGTTCCACGAACACAATTTCATGAATATTTACCTTTTTATAACGAACTCCCATAAATATTTTGAAATTTGCGGCAATTATGTTTACCAAACTTGCAAAAGGTTAGAAATTATTAGGTCTATTCGATTACCCAAATTTCTTACTATTTTTTACTACAACTGGAAAGTCTTGTTTACTTTTTGTATTGAAAATTTCCAGCTGTAGTAAAATGATTAAAAAATAGTAGATTGTAGTAAGGTAATCGAATAGACCTATTGGTTAATATTACAATTTTGATAACATTTTTTTAATATTTTAAATGTTTTCTCTCAATAAATAGTTTACTTAAAAAAAAAAAAGCCAATTAAATTAAATTGGAACTTTTTTTTCTTGGAAATGAAACTGGGTTGATATGAAATATTCCCCACTTATAGCGAGCTTCGCTAATAACAACTGTTAAAAAATTTAAAAATATGCCAGCGTCAAATTATCTAATAAAATTAAATATTAACTTATAGTAATGCTTTAAAAAGAGAACTGGTATGAGAATTTATTGCTCAAAACAATGATTTGGCAGTACTAACGATGGTAAAAGTTCCAGGCGATTTTCGAGTATGTTACTCTCATTCAATCAATTACAAAAATTATTGCGCTTCATCTGCAATTATTTTGCAAAAATTTAAACTGTCGCCAAATCATCGCTTTAAAAATTGTTAAAGAACTTGCTTCAAGTAAATTAAAAATATATTATGACATATATTGATTCTGGAGCAATTTATCTCCAACAATCCATCAGGTTCTTTGCCAAGATGATTTTTAAAACATCACTTCTTTTGTATTGGTGAGTTATCGGAAGATGCGTACGAAGCTAAACTAAGGAGTATAGAGAATTCAGATTAAGAACATCTTGAAAATGCAGCCGAATACAGCAAAACACTGATTTGTTGATCTTTTATTGACATCAGCTGACTCTACGACACCATTTCTACTTTATTCTGTTAAAAAGAAGGTGTTAAAAAGAATTGCGAAATGATCCAGACGATCTTTTCACAAAAAAAAAAATCTGAATTTATTTTAGCTTTTATCCACTTGTTTTTCTACTGAAACCAAAGATATGTATGTAAGAAGAACCATTGAAATGTCATAAAATTATTTGTTTATAATTTTGAGAATATTTGTAAGTCTCTTTCGAACTTAAATTTTTGCTAACCACGGAATTTTATTTTCTTCCCTGCGAATATGGGGTTTGGTTAATTGATGTAATCAATTAATAATTATGTTGGCGATAACCATTACTGACATCGCTGAGTTCAAGAAGTCCGGAATGTCAGATTGATAAATTAATAAAAGTTAAATTAAGATGGTTATTAGATTGGATGTAAGAAATACTGATTATTGTGATCTTTATGATAAAGTGAGTCGATCGAGAAATGATAGAATGAAAAGGTAACCTTAATCAAAACTCATCATCTGCATTTTCTAGAACTATTCTTTTAGTTAAAAAGAAATACAGATCGTATTCAGATTTCAGAACTTTTCTTTTAGTTAAAAAGTGGAATGGAATACTGATAGTTTCCAGAGTTCTGAATTGGAAAATTGTCCTGTGCTAGGTACAGATGATGAAGTGCTAGATTATGTGAAAGAAAATTCACTAGTCCAGATTGTGCAAGTGAATACTATCAAATCTCAATAGATAAGAGCTCATCACCCACACTACCAAAAAAACACATTGTGCAACGTGCCAAAAATGTTTATAATTCGACTTATTAACAAAAATGTCCTTAAATTTTGTTATTTTACTCAATATGTTAAAAATTTGTACACGCTCTTTACACACGTAGAACTACGTCGTAGATAGGTAGAGAAAATTTGGATTAAAATCTGAATTTCCGCAATTGGACCTGGAAATATCTGCTAAACACTTAAAAATTTTTAACAATTTTGCATATTTTTTCCCCAAATATATTTCTTGTAATTTGTAACCGAAAATTTTGAAAAAGAGTTGGCAGCCCTTTCGTGAAACGTCAAAACTTTCGAGGTCTCCCTCAGAATTTTTTTAAATTAATGAAATAAATATTTATTAAAAGTTTTAAATTAAAACAAAGAAGTATTTTAATAAAGAAAGTGACAGAGAATTATAATCTTGTTAAATATGCCAAAATCAAATCGTCGCAGTTTAGCAAAAAACAATAAGAAAAATTGCGGCCAATGTAAATTAGTGGTATATGAAGAAGAAGACGAATTTATTGAGTGTGACAAATGTGAAAAAACATTCCATGTAGTTTGCTGCACTAATTTGGATAATTTGTTACAGCACAGGGATGATAAAGTCAGTACAATTGTACTTTTTTCAGTACAATTCGGAGGCCAAAAGTACGGCAGTACTCCACTGACTGATTTAGTACAATTTCAAAATTTTATCAATCACAAATTTTATTTCGAATCTTTTAATGTGTCAACCTGGTTTGACGCAATTGTTGGGTATAAAATCGTCAAAAAACTACGAATATTTTCAAAAATCATCAAAATATTTTTTTCATTGTTTTTTGTACAACAACGTTCTAATTGAAAACGAAACAACAATACAAAACTGTTTATGCCCAACACCACTCTGTGGTATTGCCAAATCGCCATTATATATAAATTTTAAGAAAATCAGATTAGTTCCACTTGTAGTCCCCATACAAACCATAATCTCGATTTTTACATAAATATCTAAAATTTCATAAAAATAGTAAATATTTTATTAAAACATTGTTTGAAGGAGTGAAACGCTTTCTTTGGTACCTTATCAAGTCCGATTTTAATTGGACATAGGCTTAAATTTGGTTTGTGTGCTTTACATCCTTATTAAAGGACAAACTAAAGAAAGATTAAATCGGTGTAGACTTGGGACCCATTTTCTGGGTAACACTGGTGTTGGAAAAAACTTTCTTGTTTAATAAAAATTAAAAAAAAAAATAATTTTTAAGTACAATGAAAAAAAGTACACTTTTTTAGTCAAGTCAGTACAATCTTGAAAATGTAATTTATCATCCCTGTTACAGCATGAAAAGGAAGACTGCATGTCATCTGTGTGGTAACATAAAAGCAGAGTTAAATGAAATCAAAACAGAACTGAGAAAATTAGATCAGCTGGCTGGCTTGCAAGATACCATGAATTTCAGACCTTCGAAATTTTAATGGTGAATTTCTCAAATCAAAAAATTTAATTAATGAATTAATTTATGCTTGAATTAATTCTTTAAATTAAATTTGAATTATGTATATAAAAAAAGAATTAATTCATTTTGTGAATAATTAAATTTTAATTCAAAGAATGAATTCAAGCGTGAATTAATTCTTTATTTAATTCTTTTTGAATTAATTATTTTTTTAATAATTAATTTTTTGAATTAATTCTTTTTTGAATTAATTAATTTTTATACCCTCCAACCACAGTATGGGGGTATACTAGGTTGTAAGTGGCTGCTGACGTTTTACGTCAACACACGTAGACTCTGAAGTCCATTGTGATGATCACAATGGGGGTATACTCACTTTGACATTCCGCGTGTAACGCATCGAAATATCGGTCTAGGACCCCATAAAGTATATATTTTATTGATCAGTGATCGATTCTAAGACATTCTAGCAATGTCCGTCCGTCTGTCCGTCTGTAGAGGACACGATACAGTCCAAAATAAAAGAGCTAGACTTCCGATGTTTGGCACGCATATGTCTTATATTCCTAGGCAGGTTAAGTTCGGAAATGGGCGAAATTGGACCAAGGGGAAAAAAGTTCCCCCTTGGAGAACTAAACCAACCTAAGAAAAGACACATTTTTGGCAGGGTTTTTGTACTTTTGCTAAGCAAATGCAACATTCTTATCTCAGAAGAAGTTCAAAAATCGAAAGAGGAAGGTGTTTCTTAACGTCAACCACCAACCCCCCCCCCCCCCTCCCCCAAATAAAAAAAGACGCCCCTGGATTTTTTATATTGTTTTCACATTTTGGAGGGTATAAAAGATTCGGCACAGCCGAATGTAACACTCTCACTTGTTTGAATTCATTTTTTTTAAATTAATTTTTCACGGTCTATTTTGATTTTTTAAAACTATGAAACATTGTTATAAACCAAAATGTTTGCAAAAGAAAACAAAAGTATTGTTCTTTTTTCGGGGAATCCCTCTATTATATTGGAAGTTATTTAATAATCCTAGACTGCTTCCCTAGAACTAGTTCTGATGGTGACAATTTCAAACAAAAATCATGGGTTAAGGAATGGGATAAAGAATTGTTCCTAAAATGACTTAAAGAATCGTTCCATAGATGGGGTTCCTAGACTACTTCCCTAGAACTAGTTCCGATGGTGACAATTTTAAACAAAAATCATGACTCTGAGAAGGAGATAGAGAGCTAGTGACTAAGAACTAGTCGTACATGACTTCTACACCACTTCCATACAACAAATACTATAAAACTCAAAACAAAAAAATTGTGTCAGGAACTTAGTAAATTTTGCAATTTTTTTTCGAGACTTATAAGGAGTTCACACTTACGACCTTATACCCTGTTCTCATAGATGGGGTTCCTAGACTACTTCCCTAGAACTAGTTCCGATGGTGACAATTTTAAACAAAAATCATGACTCTGAGAAGGAGATAGAGAGCTAGTGACTAAGAACTAGTCGTACATGACTTCTACACCACTTCCATACAACAAATACTATAAAACTCAAAACAAAAAAATTGTGTCAGGAACTTAGTAAATTTTGCAATTTTTTTTCGAGACTTATAAGGAGTTCACACTTACGACCTTATACCCTGTTCTCATGTACAGCTAAAAACCGTTTTAAGCAACAATATTTTTAGCAATTTCTTTATTTTATTACAGTACATTGACAGAAAATGTTGCTAAAAACGGTTTTTAGCTGTACATGGGAAAAGAGATTAGTGATAAGTCCATTGAAGACATGTTTTGGTGACTTGATGAAATTTGTCATCAATTGTTTCGTCAATTTTGATGCAATGTTCCATCATATTGAAGAAAAGCTTGATAATGAAAGTTTCATAATTTTTGATGACAGTAGGTGATGAAACCGTTTCATAAATATGAAGAAGGATTTTTCTTTGGTTCATGAGTAACAAATATGCATATATGCAATAGTCTCTTTTTTTGGATTAGGGTACCGATTTCGATAATTTACTATATTAATGACGAAAACTACTGGTACTGGTGTACTTATTTTAAATTTAATTTTTACAAAAATACCCTATTTATTTACCAATGCAAAATCAAAAAGTTACCTTGTAAAAATATTTCCTTTTAACATTTGAATTAAAACTACTACTTTAATGAATTTGTTGAGAAATAAATACATACTATTTAAAATAACAGATTTTTTAATATTTGAACTGTATACACATTTATGCTCGAACTAGTTCTATATATTTAGTAAAATAGAATTAGTGAATGCAAAACTTCTAGAAGGCATTCCTGAAGTGCTTCCACATTCATGCCACAATATCTTCTTGGGTTAAAGAATTGGATAAAGAACTGGTTCTACACTCAAAATAATAACTCTGTCAAATACTCTGTAAAATGACTGTAATCTCAATTCAACAGATATTTGACAGAGTTTTCTGTCAAAATACAGATTTAAAGAAAAAAGTTTGTATTTTATTGTGACAAAAAACAAAGTTTCCCCTGTTATATTACTTTTTACTTTGTAATCTTAATTTTACAGATAATTAACAAAGTTTTCGGCTAAAACACAGATTTAAGCAAAATACTTCATATTTTTTTATAACCAAAAAAGTTTTCTGTTTTGAGTAGTTTTTTTTTTGTTATCAAACATCAAAATTTTATCTGTATATTTTTTTTTTTAGAAATAGTTGAAAAAGTAGCAAAAAAAGTTAAAATGTTTTTTTTTTAGAAATCTTATAAAAATTTTACAAAATAACATGCATTTAACTAAATACTGTAAATTTACAGAGTTTTTTCCGTAAATTTTTTTTTGCATCAAATGCATTTTACAAAAATATGTAAATTTACATAGTTTTCTTTGCTAAATGGTGGTTTATTTAACCAATATTTTACTAGAAACTCTGTAAATTAACAGTTTTTTTTTGTCCAAATCATTTTACAGATTTTTAAAGTAAAATTACAGAGTTTTCTCTGTCAAAAAGCTTTCATATTTAACCAATATTTTACTATAAACTCGGTAAATTAACAGTTTTTTTGTCAAAATCAATTTACAGAGTATTTTAGTAAAATTACCAAGAAATGTTGTTAGCTGGAAAAGAATGGTGTACTCTGTTAAAGTATCAGAGTTTTTCTATAATTTAACAGAGTTATTATTTTGAGTGTAGAATTGTTCTGGTGGTGACAATTTCAAACAAAAATCATGGGTTACAGAATGGGATAAACAATTGGTTCTAGAATGAGTGATGGAACCGTTCCATAGAAGATCATAGACTACTTCCCTAGAACTAGTTCTGTGGGTGACAATTTAAAACAAAAATCATGACTCTCAAAACGAGATAGAGAACTACTCGAGCTAAAAAGAAGCACTCTAGCACTAGTTCTGGAAGTCATCCAAGTATTATTATTTATATTTTTATTTAAAAAAAAAAAAATTCGAGAATTAAAAAAAAAAAAATATTGAAAGTCAATTTAATTGAAATTACTTTTTTCTTATAAAGAAATCCGATGATTTAAAATTATTTTTTTATGAAACACCTAAAATTTTATAGACACCTATGATATTGGACGTTTTTGATGAAAATCTACTAAAGGAAAGAGTTTTTTTTTAGCTTTTACTGCTTATTTTAATGTTTTTTCCGGTTTTTTTTAAGAGCTTAAAACGATGTTGTAAGCGCTTATTTTTGGTTGCCCTACACTCAAAAAAATAACTTAGTCAAAATATTAGTAAAAGGTGTTGTAATTTACTTCAACCAAACTTTAGCAAAAAAAATTGTAAAAATTTAACTTTTACAGTTTGTTTTGGAAATTTACTATTGGTAAAATACAAAATTTTTTTGGTATTTTTACTATATTTACTTGCTAGTTTTTTTTTTTATTTTACTATAATTTTAGCAAAAATATTAGTATTTTCCTTAAAGAAATGGTAAAACTTTATATTTTTATTTTTTTTTTCTTAGTTTAAAAAAAAAAAATTGTTTCAAGGGTTCTAGCACAGACTAATACAGACTCGACATAAGTGACAGGTGTCAAAAAAGTATTCTTTAACCATATGGTTAATATTTTCAAATTATTCTACGAATTAGGTTAGAAAGAGAAAACTGATATAACGCGCCATAAGAAAAATGGATGCCAGATCGGATTTTGTTGTTTCACTCACTCCTAAGTCGTAGAAAGTGTTGCCATGTTAGCGTAAAACGGACTAAAAACCGCTGTGTTTTCTCCTAAAATCGCTTAGTTTTTCCCCATTTTTTCCTGTAAAACTCTACTGTCGAGTCTGTATTTAGTCTGTGGTTCTAGTGTGAAAAAAAAATCATTGCAGATTGATGATGCTGCCAACACCATAGCAAAGTAGCCACCCATCAACTGCATGTGCGCTCAAAAATAGGCTACACAATTTTTAGTATTTTTTACCATATTTTTTTGCTAATTTTACCATATTTTTTTGCTAATTTTTTATGAAAATTTTTTAAAATTTGCCACCTAAATTGTTAATAAAAAGTTGATAATTTTGAAAAATTATTTTTTTAAAATGTTAGCACATAGTTAGATATCTAATCTTCAATATCCAAAAGTTTTTTTTTTATTTTTTTTTTAAATACATGTGAAAAAAATTAAAAAATCGAAAAAAAAATTGTTAATTTTTTACAAATTTTACCCGAAAATGTAAGAAATTTCTTGTGTAGACTACTACGCAAATCTCATTTGTTCTACTTAAGCTAAAAAAATGACGGAAAAAAAATAAAAAAAGTGAAGTGTTGTTCTTTTAATTTTTTGTTTAAAGTGTTTAAGTGAAAAAAAAAATCATTTTGGATTTTGATGTTGTTGGAAGTCCAGTTACTGCAACTACAGCTGCTGAGAAGAAGGCAAAAGAAGATGCTGCCACCATCAAGCCGAAGAAACCATCCAACAACTGAAGTAATAGTTGATGTTGCTATTACTACATTTAAAGAATTGGTGCTCAAAAACAGGCAACAATTTTTTTAGTATATTCACCAAATTTTAAATCAACTACTAATCAGAGAAAAAAAATACTAAATAAAACAGTTTTTTTTACCAAATTACAAATTTTTTTTATCTCTTTCAATTTTACCATTTTTTTTTGGTAATTTTACCATATTTTTTGATAATTTTACAAGGTTGATTTTTTACAAAAATAAAATGGTATTCTTGTAATTTTACCATTTTTTTCCTAATTTTTTGATTAGCAAAATGGTTTTGCTAATATTACCAAAATTTTTGCAACGTCCAAAACTACAGTTTTTTTTGCTAATTTTAACCATTTTTTTTGCTAGTTTTACAATATTTTTTTTTTGAGTGTAGTTATTATGAATTAGACACTAATAACTAGGGATGAGATTTTCATGCACTAAAAGATGGAAAATATACGCCTAAAATATGCGCTAAAAAATTCAAAATATGCACTAAAAAACATAAAAATATGCACTAAAAAATAAAATGGGTGCAATAAAAATCTCGTTTTCATAGGAAAAACTTCTTTAAAAGCAAAAAGTTACACCGGGTTTAAATAGTACCATTTAAAAATTTATACAAACAAGATTTTTTTAGATATTAAGACACTCTATAAAAAAAATTTAAAAGAAAAAAAATATTTTTTTTAATTTTCAAAATAAATTTTTAAAATTTAAAATAGTTTTTGAAACATATAAATTTCAATTTGTGGTTTTGCTATTTTTTGTCAAAATATGCAAAAATATGCACTTAAAAGTTGAAAATATTCACGAAATATGCATTTTAAACCAAAATATGCAAAAATATGCATTATCACCAAAAGATGCAAAAACAAATCGATGCCATTTTAACGCAAATTTCTTGATTCGGAAAGATAATTGGTCGATATCGTTTTTAGACTATCGACAAAAAACATGCATTTGCATGGAAATCTCATCCCTACTAATAACATAAACTCGTACCAATTTTGTTGTTGCCCTAAAAGTTTTAAAATTTTTTTTTTTAAGTTTCCGAAAAAGTTTAAATTTTTTTTTTAATTTTTTCGGTTTTATGACTATGGCATTTGCGTGCCTTAATATAATTGAATTTTTATCAAAAAAGCTGCTGTATTTATTCACAACTCAAAAAAGAACAACTTCATGTGCTAGGGGAGGGGTGCCAGCATTGCAAACAAATTTTGAGAATGAGCGTACATTTTCTGAAAACAGCAGTTTTTCGCCAGCCACAATCGTATTTTTTTTCCAAATTGGCCAGAGATTTTTCTCCGCAAGCATTTTAAGGAACTTTTTCAAAATTTCCAAATGTTGTTGTTGTCATTTCGTAATAGCAAACAAAGTTAAAATTTAATATTAGTTACTACTTAATTTGAGCCAAATCCGACCATTTTCAACCGTGGCGCCATTGTATCAAAATACAGGCCACATCGTTTAACTCAACTCTCGATAAACGCAACTCCTTGATTATTGCAACTCGTAAATTGCACCGCTCTACAAATCTGAGGTTTGTCGCTGCATTTTGGATGAAACCAAAATAAGTTCATAGGGTTTGGTGCCCCGATTCCAAAACGGTCACTAAAATTTATCTATCACGTCACAATTTTAAGAAAATCGCGTAAAAGTGTCGAAAAATGCCCATTTTGACCATTTCATATCTTTCAAAATAGTGAATCAATTTCAATGAAATTTTTTTTTTAATTAAATCTTATCTTGTGCTTAGTCAAATTTTGGAATTTTGCCTTAGCATTTTTGGAATTTTAAAATTAATTTTTAGTCTATTAAAAAAAATATATATTGTTACATTGTAAATTCGAAAAAAAGAAGTAAAATATTTTTTAAAAATACTTTGTTTGCCAATAATGATTAAGAAAATGAAAAGCTTTAATTTAAAAATGCCGCAAAGTTTTGTACTCTTGCCCAAAATATTAAATCATGATAATGATTTATTTAATAAAAACTTTTTAAAAAATATTCAGAAAAAAATAACTCCAAGAAATTTCTCAAATTTATTCAATATTCACAAAAAATTTGGAAAACTAATGGCGTTTTCTTTTCTGGCACAAAATGTGACATTTTGTAACATTTTTTTTATTCTTTGAGTTTTTTGGGTTCTTTTCTAAAAGAAATGCACACTTTTGAAGAAATATCATGTTCTTTTTTCAAAATAATGCCTGCCCGTGATGTAAAAAATGCATTTTTTTCAACCCCGAAATCAAATGACGGGGCAGTGTTGCCAGGTTTTTAGGGATTTCCCCCAAGAAAAACCCCTAAATCGACTTTGAATTATCGTAACTTTTAAAATAAACGGTGGATAGTTTAGATTATGGACAATTTGGCTTCCTGAGCCTTTTTTCTATTAGACTGATACATTTAACAAGGTAAAACGTGTAATTGATTAACTTTATTAAACGTTTAATGTATTGACTTCAATTAATCGGGTTTTTTTATTCTTCGATTAAACGATTAATCTACATTAGGCATTTTTGATTTATTCGATTAAACGAATAATTTTTTAAAATTGTTCGATTAATCGAATAATT
The DNA here is from genome assembly GCA_963921195.1 of Pegoplata infirma. Classification (NCBI taxonomy): domain Eukaryota; kingdom Metazoa; phylum Arthropoda; class Insecta; order Diptera; family Anthomyiidae; genus Pegoplata; species Pegoplata infirma. The sequence continues at coordinate 196,371 of OY992540.1, read as the reverse complement.
CCAAATTCAGAAATTTTCTGAATTACAAGACTTTTTTCTGACAATTTTATAAAAAATGTTACTTGAGTAAATAAACAATATTAATAACAAGTATTTTAACATTTTATTAGGAAAAAAACGTAAAAGCATTACAAAATTTACTAAAATTAATTTTTCTGCAATTTTGTTTGAGAAAATTAAAAAAAAAAAAATAATTTTGGAGATTTCAAAAATTATTTTTGCTGTCAAATTTATATAGATTACCTATATAACAAAAATTTTATATTTATTATCTGACTACACTTGGAAAAATGTTAATGTTTGAGAATATTCATAAAATTTGTTATTTATTTTTTTTATAATTTAGTGGGTTTTTGCTCAAAACTCAAAAATTTTACCAATTTAACAAATCCAAAATTCAGGAGCAGCAAAAATCAAAAAAAAAAAAAATTAAAGGACCCCTCTAGTAAACATGACTGTTTTTTTTTTTTAATTTTAATGATCACATACATTTGGTTTGTGTATTTATTTACATATTTCGAGAAAACCCATATATTATTTTTATTCGATTAATCGGCATAAATTCTTCGATTAATCCTTTAATCGAAATTATCAATTTCAAATTAATCGAACAATTAATCGTCTAAAATTGTTCGATTAATCAAACAAGAATTAATCGGCTGAACACCCTAGTATTGACATTCGTAAAAAAATGCACAAATTTACCTTCAAACTTTTTATAGATTTTTGGCTACAGAAACATAACATTAATTCGAAAAAATAATACAATCAAGGGTAACACTCTTATAAAGAAAATGTTGAAGAACCAAAAAATTCCAATTTTGGAAAAATTTGCTCATTATGTAAAAAGTTATGATATTAAGCGCACAAGTTAACTGGTGCTGTTGTGATGCAGAGTAGAGTTTCTGAATAACCGATAAATTTAGTAACCGCGGTTTCGGTTATCAAAAATTGAATAACCGATCGGTTTCGGTTATTTTCGGTTATCAGTAAAAATTTTATTCCGGTGGAAAAACTTTATTTTTGAATAGATAATTGAACAGTTCATGCGAATAAGGACGAATAGACCACTTTTTCGCAAACACGTTTTTTTGCATAAATGCATTTTATTAGCAGAACCCTATAATCCTAAATATTGGGGAAGTTTTGACTTTTAAGGCTAAAAAAATTACTTTGAAAGTGCAATAATTGGTGTATTTCTATATATTTGTTTAAATTGGGAGTGAACTAAGGCACAATTTTGATTAAATACAACACAAAAACATAAAAAAATTTTACTTTCGGTAACAATGTGTTAAAAGGACATTACGAGGAACAAACCACACTTATTATATTGGGAAACAATTTTACCGTTCTTGAGTTATAAGACTTTAAAGTGTGGAAAGCAAAAAGGGCGAATATCCATCCTTAACAAAATATTATATAAAAATTATTTAGCTGCGAGTTTAAAATTGATATTAGCTAAAATTTGAAATTGTACACAAAAAAAAAACAATCTTAGCACATACAAACAAATTAATCAGATTTGCGAAAAAAAAAACAATCTTCAGTGTTACCGCGTAATTAAGATCATATAACCACGAATACATGGTCTAAGCATATTTTAACCGTCTTTTGAATTATTTTATTTCGGAAATCAAATCTTTAAACATATTTTATAGTTACATTCCTTCGAATATTTGGTAATTTTGTTTTGGTATTATTTGGTCATTTTGTTTTGATATACATAAAGTATGTAAATGTCCTTTTATGTTACGTCGTAATATGCAGTCAAGGGTTAATATTATAATTACTAAAAATGTATTTAGTGTCATTAAGAATTACTACTGCATCAAATGGCAGGAATTTAAAAAAAAATTAACAAAAAAAAATTGTTTTTGCATGTCCTTGCAATCCTTAAAAAGTGTATCCTTGAAGTCCTTAAAGTGTTACAAACAAACACCAACCATATTTCGTCAAGTTTTGAAAGTCTCATGAAAATGTAGTCAAAATCTGCTGCAAAATAACACATTTTTATTCAAATTTCAATACATTTTTTTGGATATTCGCCCTTTTTCCATTTAAGAAAAAATTGAAGTCCAATTTTTGGCAAGTTCTCTTTCGAATACCTTACTAAAATTTTGTATATAGGTAGATGTGACTTAAATCTTTAAGCTAATACCATAAAGTTGACAAAAATATTATTTTTTAACCGTTTCCTGCGTTTTTATTGTCCCCTGTAAAATTCTAAAAATGCTCTTTTCGTCTTTATTCGCATGAACTGTTCAATTGTAAGAATCGAGTTCAGTTTAAATTTTCGTTATGGTTTAGCTTCCGTTTATGTCTTTTAAAAAGCTGAATTTAATTTATCTTCCAAAGATTGAGTTGTTCCACATTTTTTTAAATTTTGAATCTGAAAAAAATTAAAAAATCAAACTGAAACGGCTATACTTATAAATTTTTTTTGGGATTGGCGTCATCCTCTTTAACCTAACCTAACCTAGAACCAGCAAATCAAGGCAATTTGCGTACAGCGTTTTTTGTGTTCTTTTCTGAGTTTAAAAATGCTACATTGTTTCAAGGCCATGTCAACATTTTAAAAGTACACATTTTAACAATGCACATTTTTTTGTTCAGAAAAGAAAACACCATAAGAACAAATCAAGAAAATACAAAAAATAAGTCAGAAAAATGCAGATATATTCAGAAAAAATCACAAAATTCAGAAAGAAAAACAACTAGAAAATTTAGAAAAATCTGAATATAAAACATTTTTTTTTTGTTTATAATTAAATAAAAAACTAAAGAATTAATGCAAACAAATTTTGACCTAACAAAAAGAAATGTACAAGCTAAAAAAAACTAAATAAAAAAAAAAAAAAAAAAAGTTGGCTGATCACGGGATTCGATCACCCGACCTTCCGTTCTCCAGTCTGGCTCACCTCAGCTAGGCCACCGTAGCTCGCTTAAATATTGATTTAAATTTTGTTATGTTACTCTTGCTTGTAGATATTCGATTTTCAAATATAGTGCTGCCATGTGGTAATATTTTATTGGAAAAAATTTGCGATGATGGTAACCAAAGACATATAATAAAGATGCATCAAATGCTTCTTCTCTTTACTGTTCACTAGATGGCGTTTTTTTTAACTGTTTCCGGCAGTTTATTAAAATTTCTTAGTGCCTGTTTACAGAATGCGAACGATACACACGAACGAAAATTTTGCATGTGTTTTGTTATTGTAACAATAACAAAATACATGCATGTGTTTTGTTATTGTAACAATAACAAAATACATACACACGAACGAAAATTTTGCATGTGTTTTGTTATTGTAACAATAACAAAATACATGTAAACTTTTCGTTCGTGTGTATCGTTCGCCTTCTATAAACTGGCACTTAATTTCATTTGTTAATTACTGAAATCTTGATTACTACAAAAAAATCAATAACACAAATAAAAACAAATTTTTTTTTGCACTTCTTTGGGTTTATTTGCTTATTTTTCTAATAATAATTATTTTTTTATTCTCTTCCGTTTCCGGAATTTACTGGAAAAAAATAACCATGCGCCCTCTATATTTACAATGCGCATACAAGCTCTAGCGGTCTGATGGTAACTAATCTAATTGGAAATGCGATATTTGGTATGGCAATACTGCGTTACTCGAGTGACACCTATCGCCGCTAGGTGTTACTACCAGAACTATCTGTTTTTTTTTTTTATTTTACTTATTAAGGTTGTAATAAAATGAAAAGTGTAATTCGTATTTTCTTTGTTTAATAGTTAGCTTATATAGTCAAACTGAGGTGGCGTCCTGCAACTTTTTTTAAATTAGACACCAGACTAAAAACATTATCATGTTAAAAAATTTCATTGAAATTGGTACATTATTTCAAATTATATAGGTACACTCAAAAAAAAAAAACTGTAAAGTTAGCAAAAAATTAAGGTGAATTTAACTAAAAAAAACACCTGATTTTGAACCTACTAAATTTCTAGTTAATTTAACAAAAAATATTTAGTTAACTTTTCGTAGAATGAATGTAGCAAAAAAAAACCGTAATTTTAACTAAAAATTCAGCTGAAAATTTCGTAACATTTTTTATTAGTTGAATTCAGCTAAACTTTTTGTAAAAAATTTTAAGTTTGTTAAATATTGGATTTAAACACTAACACTTCACTTATTTTTTCTTTTTTTTCACAGTAGCAAGTTCAGCTTAAGTAGGACTGATGAGATTTGCATAGGAGGCTACACAAGAAATGTTTAAAATTTTTCACTTGACAAAAATGTTACAAAAAATCAGCAAATTAATTAGTAAAAATTCGTAAACTCAGTTTTAAAGTCAACAAAAAAAATTAGTTCAAAATTTGTACAAAACTAGTATTTTCGTAAATTTAACTTAACTAAAAAAAGTAGTTAAAACGCTGATTTTAACTAAAAATTTGCTAAAAAGCCAGTAAACTCGAGTTAACAAAAAAAAGTTTGTTAACATTACAGTTTTATTTTTTTGAGTGTACTTAAAAGTGAACAATTTTAAGTTTTTATATGTTTATAAAAAGCAAAATAATAATTTATTAGCCAATGCATTTCGCATCGATTATAAGGGGTTCAAATACCTTTAATTTTATCCACATAGCTTATTCAGCCTTTAGATTCAGCCTATTAAGATTTTTAGATAAAAAATTAAAAAAAAAAATAATATTTTCTGAACTTTAAAAAAATATTAAAAGAAAACTGAATCGTCTTTAAGAAATCCGCCATGATAGATCGATGTGGAATTTTATTAGCTAAAATTCAAAAAAAGAAAAGGTAAAATCGGTTAAGAATTGCGACCTGTAGGCAAAAAAGTCCATTTTTCCCCACTGTGTGATGGATCGTTTTTCATGTTTTTATCAATTTTCAAATGCAAAAAAAAACTTAACAGAAAAAAAATAATTTTTTCCTGAAACACGTATTAAATATTTTCCAAACAAATTAAAATCATCAAAGTCATTTTTTACCAAAAATTGTTCGGTTTGACATAGAATGGCTCATATGTGAAGCTACCCAGCAAAAACATGCTAATGAGTTGTGAAAAGTAATCATTACCAAGTACATTATTTATAATGAGTACCCATTACCATTAACATTATTTTAAGCCCAAAAGTAACTACTTCTCAGTAATATTTTATAAAAGCACATCTAAGTAATAATATATCCTTGCGCTTGCAGTTTCTAAACTTTACAATTTAATTAACTTTAAAAGTACTTAAAAACTTTATACAAATTACGCAATTTTTAAGTTTTAGTAAAAACAAGTTAAATTTAAAATGTTTTAATTAAATAATTATTTTACTTCTTATTGGTAATGGGGTTTTACTCCTTATTAGTAATCCGAGTCAGTAACTACTTATTTAACTCCATACTCTTCACTAGTTATTTTTGTCTCACGCCCTTGTTAAAATAATTAGTGTTTCATTCAATAAGTAACTACTTATTAACATCTGTTTCGGATTACAAAACCCATTACTAGTAATGTCAATTTTTGCTGGGTAGAAACTTTGATTGCCGGCCGCCACTGTTGAAATCTGTTAATCCGATTGGCCTCAAATTTGTACCACATTATTCGTACAATAATACCACATTATTCGTAGAATATTTGTACCACATTATTCGTAGAATAAAAATTTGCCTAGACAATTGGGAAAATCAAAAGTTTAAGAAAAATGCCACTCTAATGTTGTATTTATGCCAAAGTAAATGTGACATTATGTATTTCATAGGAATGACAAAAAAATGTAAAAGTGCATTTATACAAAAAAGTGCACATTAAATTAAAAAAAGGTAACAGATATTAGTAAAAATAAAAATAACAAAACGAAATTATTTAAAACATACAAGTTTGTATTTTTAATAAAATTAATTATAAAATTCTTAATGAAAAATATTACAACAATAAATAACCATGCTTGCAATTGTTGGTACAATTTTTAATAAATAATATAAACTACAATTATTAAACAAAAAAAAAAAAAAAGAAAAAGAAAATCAAACAATGAAAGCATAATTCACATATGAGGCATTCCACACCAAATGTCCAGCGAAAAAAAACACGTGTACCGTAAACTTCTGAATAGGTTGTATGGATAGCCCTATATGGAACTTAAAAAATTGCGTTTTTGGTTTTTCAATTTTTCAAAAACTGGGCTTAGGAGGCGTGGTCAAATATTGGAAACTTCTGAATAGGTTGTATGGATAGCCCTATATGGAATTTAAAAAATTGCGTTTTTGGTTATTCAATTTTTCAAAAACTGGGCTTTGGAGGCGTGGTCAAATATTGGAAAAAATTGTCAAATTTGTGGCGAGTTGCCTTGATCAAATATTTATCACATTAAAATGGAATGCACCACAATCTCAGAAATTTACATTCTTATATAGTTTTGTATGGACTATCGATTAAATTTTTTTTTTGGAAAATTTTCAGAACCCGTTCTGAAATTTTCCATTTTTTAAAAAAGTAAATTTATCAAAAATCCGGCCACTTTTTTATTTTTAATTTTTTTAAGTTTAGATGTTTGTCCATCCACACAAAAAAATGCAGAAAGTCGTTTTTCGTTTTTTTTTTTTGAGAAAATCGCATTTGAATTTTAAATTTCATAACAATTTAGTAATTTGCTTGTATTTTCTTGTTTCAACAGAGCGTATGCGTAATATTTATGCAATTAATAATACTCATTCGAAACGTTTAAACAAGAAAATACAAACAAATTACAAAATTGTTATGAAATTGAAAATTCAAATGCGATTTTCTCGAAAAAAAAAAACGAAAAACGCGTTGTTGAATTTTTTTGTGTGGATGGACAAACATCTAAACTAAAAAAAATTAAAAAAAAAGTGGCCAGATTTTTGATAAATTGACTTTTTTAAAAATGGAAAATTCCAGAACGGGTTCTGAAAATTAAAAAAAAAAAAAAAATTAATCGATAGTCCATACAAAACTATATAAAAATGTAAATTTTTGAGGTTGTGGTGCACGCCGTTTTAATGTGTTAAATATTAAACCAAGGCAACTCCCCACAAATTTTACCATTTTTCCAGTATTTGACCACGCCTCCTAAGCCCAGTTTTTGAAAATTTGAAAAACCAAAAACGCAATTTTCTTAGTTCCATATAGAGCTTTCCAAACAACCTATTCAGAAATTTACGGGACAAATGTTTTTCTATAGCGGGACATTTGGTGTGAAATGCCTCATATGTAAATATAAGTAGCATAACACAGTGCAACACATGATATCGGGACTCAATTCTGATAATTTTTTGTGAAAATAGCCCCAAAAATAATAACTCGTTTGGTCAAGTTACATCAAATAAAATTTTAATAATTTTTTGAAATAGTAAAACTGTTATGATGTTGACTTTTTTATAATCTTTTTCTTGTCTTTTTGTAATGGTTTTATACAAAAAATTTCAAAATTTCAAATTTGTTTGAAGTAATTTTTTCTTCAAATTTTTGTAGAAAGCCCCTATAAAAAGACAAGAAAAATATTCTAAAAAAGTTAACATCATATGGGTAAAAGTAGCGTTTATGTAAATTTGTCACGTTTAAGGCTCTTTTGTTTGACATAACTCGAGAACCACTAGTCGGATTTGCTGAAACAAATTTAGAAAAATAAAGAATTACAATTACTTTCATCTGTTCATATAACGTTTTGCTATATAAGCAACAGTTTCGCAGTTATAAATAAATGTATGAAGAAAAAAAACATTTTTTGCCTAAAAAAATTTAAGTTTTTGTACCCTACACTCTAGTGATAGAGGGTATATATAAGTTTGTCATTTCGTTTGTAACACTTCGAAAAATTTGTCTAGGACCCCATAAAGTATATATATTCATGATTCTCGATCGATTTTAAGACGATCTAGCAATGTTCGTCCGGCTTTCTGTCTGTTGAAAGCACGCTAACTTTTAAAAGACTTCACGGAGGCTCCTGAAGTTTGGCATATATGTTGGGAATTTACCTGGTCAGGTTAATATTGTAATACAGCAATATTGGTTCAGTGGTTCAAAAGTTATAAGCAAAAGAGCGAATTTCGGCAAGGGTTTTTCACGAATTTACGAGATAAAAAACACGCTAACTTTCGAACGACAATTCTGAGAGTGCTGAAGCTTGGCATATGCTCTTGTCACTGCTTTGGTCTGGTTCAGGTTCATATTTGGTCTAGTGGTTCATAAGTTATTAGCAAAACCGTGAATTTAAGATTGGTTTCACCTTAAATTTTCGCATTAAAAAAAAACAAGCTTTAAAAACATTGGTAAGCCACAAAATAATGTGGGATCTAACAACAGAAAAAAAATATGGAAAGTTCACTTTTTTTCAAGGGGGTAAAAACGAGTGCTTTAGTACTTTTTAGATTTTCTGAAATAATGGTCCTGGAAACTTGAAATTTGGTAGTCTAGCGAAAAAACATTTACTAAAAAATAATTTTTGGAAATTCTGATTTGTAAGGAATAAAAACCAGTAATTTGGTACCTTTTTTATATTTTTCCGGAATTTTAAAAGGGAATTATGTATATATCCTAAAATAATGGTCCTATTAACTTGAAATTTGGAAATTACCATCCTCTAACGGGAAAAAATCCCCCAAAAAAGTACTTTTTGGAAATTCAGATTCCTAACGGGTTAAAAATTGTACTCTAGCACTTTTTATATTTTCTTAAAATAAAAAAACTTAAAATTAGGAATGTAGGATACAAAAACAGAAAAAAACTCTGAAAAAAATACTTTTTTGGAAATTTCGTTTTTAAGGGGTAAAAACGATCAGTTTGGTACTTTTCATATTTTCTGAAATAAGGGTACTGGAAATTTGGAATGTAGGATAATCTAGAGATTAAACATTTCCAAGAGAATAATTTTTGGAAATTTTGATTCCAAAGGGGAAGAAAGGGGGAAAAACTGTACTTTGGTACTTTTTATATTTCCTGAAATAAATAAGGGGTAAAATGATTCATTTTAATCCATTAATGAAAGCTCTTGAAACTATTTTCTTCTTTAACGGATGCTATTCGGAAAGGAATGAAACGAATATGGAATGTAATGGAATGGAGACGGTAACCAAATAGAATAGAACAGGGAACAAAATGTAATGAAACATGGAACGAATTGGAATGAAAATACTTTTTTTTTTTACTATTACTATAAATTTTTTTTACAATTTTTTTTTTTTAATAAAATTTGTCTCTTCTCAAATAGTTTTTCCGTAATTTTTATTGTTTCATTCATTTCATTCATTTTGATAACATAAGACTTTCTAAAAGTTGAAGTAGTATTTATTATATCAACTGCAGTATTAACAATTTTAATGTAAGTGTTGGGGTCATCCTAGGCACAGTTTTTTGTAAAGGATTTAGAGATATATATGGGGCATTCCATGCCAAATCACTCACTTTTAGACCCGACCCCTTTCGATTTATTTTATTTTTGGATATGTTTTAGTTCTTATTAAATGTAACTTGGACACCAATTTTCAGCCTTTTATTCCAAGATGGTGTTGAGTAATCAATTTTTCAAAATGGCGATTTTTTCAAAAAAATGGATAAATTCAAATTTTCAATTAATTTTGACCAGTTAAAAATATAGATATCTTAAAAAAAGTTGGACAACGTTTTCTTGGTATTTAAATCTAGTTTTAGAAAAAAATATTAAAAAAATTATTCGAAGTAATTATCACTTATTTTTTAACGTTTAAAAATTAAAATCGACTTTTTGAAAAAGTCCGAAACCTTCGATGTTTTTTTACAAACGTCTAAAAGTTCTTCTCTTAATTACGCAACTTTTAAGCCATAATTCGAGATGTGATCGCAATTTGTTCTATTTTTTTCAAATTTTGAAAATTGCACCTTTTATTTTTTGAATCTGATTTATTTTATATGGTGCTCCAAAAAAACTAAATTGGTAGATACTGACCCTAACTTACCCTAGATATATTCATTTCGAGGCAAAAATACGCCTCACAAAAATTAAGAACGATCGGACATGGATAAGGTGTTCCGCATTGGCCTTGAAGTTTAGAAAACGGATTACAAGGAAAAATATGAATTTTTTTCTGTTTTCTCAATTTTTTTGGTATTTCAAGTTAAGTTTTAATTCAAGTGGTTACAGAACTATAATACGGAGTAAAATGCCTCTCTAATAAGGTACCAAAGACTGAAATCGGTTGAAAATCAGCCAAGTTATTACAACTTCCCCAGGCATCTAACGTATGGCAGAACACTTGATTAAGCAATATAATACGATTTTGGAAATTCATTGAAATTTTCTACTGTAATAACATTTTTTTATTCTTCAAGTTCAAATGTAATTAGATGACAAGTATTTTTCATATTGTGTTTTGCTAACATTTTTTAAATTAGTGCTAAAAATGCCTGCATTTTCAACACCCTTTTGAAATCTCTATTTTAAAAAAAAATTTATTTTTTTTGTTTTAAAATTTGGAAAAGCCAAAAAAATATTACACTGAAACATGAATAATGAAAAAATGTTATTACAGTAGAAAATTTCAATAAATTTAAAAAAAGGGACTCGTATTTTTTAATCAAGTTGTATGGCACACGCTAGATGCCTGGGGAAGTTGTAATAACTTGGCTGATTTTCAACCGATTTTAGTTTTTAGTACCTTATTAGAAAGGCATTTTACTCCATATCATAATTCTGTAATCACTTGAATTAAAACTTAACTTAAAATACCAAAAAAATTGCGAAAACAGAAAAAATCATATTTTTCCTTGTAATCCGTTTTTTAAACTTCAAGGACCATGCTAAACGCCTTACACATGTCCGATCGTCCTAAATTTTTGTGAGACCTATATTTACCTCCAAATGAATATATTTAGGGTAAGTTAGGGTCAGTATCTACCAATTTTTTTTTTTTTGGAGCTCCATATAAAATAAATCAGAGCCAAAACATAAATGGTGCAATTTTAAAAATTAAAAAAAAATAGAAAGAATTGTGATCACATCTCGAGTTATGGCTTAAAAGATGCGTAATTTAGAGTAGAATTTTTATAGTTTTTTACAAAAAAATCGAAGGTTTCGGACTTTTTCAAAAAGTCGATTTAAATATTTAAACGTCAAAAAATAAGTGATAATTACTTCGAATAATTTTTTCATATTTTTTTTCTAAAACTACATTTAAATACCAACAAAACGTTGTCCAACTTTTTTTAAAATATCTATATTTTTTAATGGTCAAAATTAATTAAAAATTTCAATTTTTTAATTTTTTGGAGAAAATCGCCATTTTGAAAAATTGATTACTCAACACCATCTTGGAATAAAGGGCTGAAAATTGGTGTCCAAGTTGCATTTAATAAGGACTAAAACATATCCAAAAACAAAATAAATCGAAAGGGGTCGGGTCTAAAAGTGAGTGATTTGGCTTGGAATGCCCCATATATAAATATTCCATAGCGAAAAGTTCCAAAAATGGGTCATTAATTATATTCTAAAATTTTTCAGTATTTACGGGCAATGAAAACCCCTGCGCAGTGTGCACGCTAGTATGTTATATGTTTTGTTGTTAAAAACGGGAGAAAAATCGCTTGTACTTTTTGCGTTCGTCAGCACTTGTTGAATGACAAAAATCATTGAACACCTATAAATACTACGTATTCGATTTTCTCATTTTGTTCATCGATTTTCTCATTTTGTTCATAGGTTATGTGAATTTACGTGAAAGTATAGGACTCGACAATTTTTACCGTTTTGGATTTTTTATGAATTAAAAAAAAATTTAAATTTTTTAGGCAAAAAATTTTTTTTTTCTTCATACATTTATTTATAACTGCGAAACTGTTGCTTATGTAGCAAAACGTTATATGAACAGATGAAAGTAATTGTAATTCTTGATTTTTCTAAATTTCTTTCAGCAAAATCCGACTAGTGGTTCTCGAGTTATGTCAAACATAAGAGCCTAAAACGTGACAAATTCCCCTATAGGATACTTACTACTTCAAAAAATTATTAACATCTTATTTGATGTAACTTGACCAAACGAATGACGCAGAAGTTCTTATTTTTGGGGCTACTATCACAAAAAATTATCAGAATTTAGTCCCGAATTAATCAGCTGAAAAATGATGTACTGTGTAATTGATGTGGGTTAGTTATGAAAAAGAAATAAAGCACCCATACCACTTACTAGGTTCATAGACTCCTTCAGGCGCTACGTAATTTAGCAATTTTTAATTTTAAAATATATATTTTTTTGATTTTGTTATTTTAGTATTTTTGTAGCAATTTGTTTGTAGTTAAATGTATGAAGAGATCCATTAGGCACCAAGTAGTTTTTAAACGAAGAAATTTTTCATATAAGAAATTTAATGTAAAATTAAAATAATTACCAAAAAGATAAACAAAAGAAAAAAAAAACAAATTAACAACATAAAAAAGGTATTTTAATATTTATTTAAGAAATATTTTCATTAGACTTTAGCAAAACATTTTTTTTTATACTACTATTTTTTAGTTTTTAGAGCATATTTTTCAATAAAAGCATATTATATTTTGAGTAGGGTTATTTTAGCTCGAGGTAATTTTTTTTCTTCAGGTAAGCACGTCTAAAGTGAATACCCCATATATAGAATTACTCTCGCAAATAACTCATATATATCAGACTTGCAAAAACAACAAGCATATAGTATTACCTACACCACGAATTCCACTACACTCAAAATAAATTCTCTGTCCAATCAGCAGAAAAATCTGCTGAAAATACACCCATTTTGAGCCATATGAGAAATCTGCTGATTTTAGCAGACACGGTTTGCTAAATATCTGTCATAAGAGGTGAATAAATATAACAAAAAAAAAAAAAACACATACGCCGCCAGCCAGCATCGAACTCGCCACCTTCCGATTTGAAAGTACACTTCTTAACCACTAGGCTACGGAAGCTTATACTTTTATCTGGCGTTTTAGTTATTAAACATGTGTGTTGTTCGACAGCAGAGAAATCTGATTTTAGCAGAAATATCTGCTGATTTTAGCAGAACAATCTGCTGATTTTAGCAGAACAATCTGCTGATTTCAGCAGAATAATGTGCTGATTTCAGCAGAACAATCTGCTGATTTCAGCAGAGCAATCTGCTGACAATCTGTTCTGCTTTTTTTTTTTATATAAAAAAATTTCTTGAAAAAATAATGAAATTCAGCAAACAAAATCAGTATAAACATAGTAAAATGTCTGTTATTTTCTTAAACTGAATGACAGAGATTTTATTAAAACAGAACAATCTGCTAAAAGATTGCTAATTCAAATTGAAAGTCTTTTTACAGATTTTTTGACAGAGTTTTTCTTTTGAGTGCAGATATTTTATAAATTCTGACCGAGGGTCTTCAAATTTGTCTAATTTTTTGTATACATTTGTACTATTTTCAGTTTTTAAAATTTAAAAAATATCTTGATTTTTTAACGAATTTTATTTTCTTCAAAAATGAAAAAAGGAGTATTCTTTCAAGAGCCATGTCTTCGGAAGTATTTATCCGAATTCTACCATTCAAAAAGTGTTTGACTCTAACAATCGTCCTTTTTTATACCAATGCACTAAAAAGAATATTTTTTTTTAAAAAGTACGTTATTGATGCAAATGCAGTTTTTATGTAAAAAATGGTATGTTTTCGATTTATGCAGGTTTCAAAAAAAATTAAGGGGGATAGGTTAAAAAAATGCATTCAACAATTGCATTTGCATCAAAAATGCTTTTCTTTTAAAAAAAATATTGTTTTTATGCATTCATATACAAAAGAACAATTGTTAGAATGAAATGCTTTTTGAATCGTAAAAATCAAATAAATACTTTCAAAGATATGGCTCTTCAAAGTTACATACTTTTTTGATAAAATTACAGAATAAACATAAAATTTATTTTTTGTATGGAAATATCTCATAAGTAGTTTTTATAAACTACAGGCTTCAGAAAAATCAAAGGGGGATAAAGCTTTGAAAAATGCATTTAAAAATTGCATTTGCATCAAAAACGTACTTTTTTAAAAAAATATTTTTTTGAGTGCATTGGTATAAAAAAGGACGATTGTTAGAGTCGAGTGCATTTGTTTGAGTGCATTGGTATAAAAAAGGACGATTATTAGAGTCGAATGCTTTTTGAATGGTAGAATTCGGCTAAATACTATCGATGACATTGCTCATCAAAGTATTATCCTTTTTTGATTTTTAAAATTTTTGAAGAAAATAAAATTCACGAATAAATCGCGATTTTTTTTAAATTTAAAAAACTGAAAATGGATATGTTTAGCTGGCTTTAAAGAGAATTCATACTGTTAATATAAAGAATATTAAAAGACCTAGGGGTAGAAAATTATTTTTTTTTGTGTTCTTTGGTGGAAGTGATAGAGTAGTAGGGCTTCCAATCGGGATTGGTTTTTCTAAATCCCGGGATTCGGGATTGCAGAAAATTTTTCGGGATCCCGATTTCGGGATCCCGGGATTTTCGGGATATTTTGAATCCCGGGATTCACGGGATTTTTTGGAAATTTTCGGGATTTTTCGGGATTTTCAAAAATTTTTAGTATTTTTGCCACTTTAACAAATTCACGCGTTCGCACAAATTAGAAAAGTTTTGTTGATGTTGTGAACTTCAAAAAAAGATAGGGATTCCTCCTGTGAAAAATATCCGTATTAGGTTATCTTTCGTCGTGGCTCATCGTTATCAACTTTTAGTAAGCGTGAGTTGAAAAAAAAATAAATGAATTTTCAAATTTTTGCATAAGTGATTAATTTTTTGCTAATTCTTTTATTTTTTTTTTAAATTTATTTGATTTTTTTTTTAATTTATTTGTTTTTTTTTTTCTTGCAAACAAAAATATTTGTTTTTTTTTTTTTGAAATGTTTTTTTGGTAAAAAATGTGTTAGCGAGAGTGCGAAAGTAGAGTTTGCATGACTCACGCGTGAGCGTAAATGACAAGTGAGTGATTCCATTATTGTTTGCGTGAGCGTGACTGAGTGTGATACCCACTTACGCTTTTTAAAAAATGTTTTAGTAAAACATAAAATTAAAAATGTTTACAACTTAAGGAGTTAAGATGTGTCAAAAGCCATTTACGGCAATATTCTTCTTGTAAGAGTAAAATGAATAAATATAAAAGCCCTTATGTCGAACCACCACTAGTTTTTAGAATTTCTTAACATTTCGCAAACGTTTCACCTTTTTCTATAACAAAAACATGGTACCTGACGGAACTTTTGTCGATTTTTTTTATTTTGTTTCACAAAATTCATATTTTATTCAAATTATTTAAAAAAATCTAAAAATAACAAAAAATATTGAAAAAAAATAAAAAAATCGGGATCCCGAAAATCCCGGGATTGAAAATCAGAAATCCCGAGATTCGGGATTTGCCTAATCCCGAAAATCCCGGGATTTCCGGGATCGGGATATCCCGATTGGAAGCCCTATAGAGTAGTCATACGTTTGATAGAGTTGTCATACGTTTGATAGAGTAGTCATACGTTTTAATAATTTTTGTTGGTTGTTACCAAACGTTTGTTCAAGAACGTATTATTTTAGAGTGAAATATAATGCTTTACTAATAATTTGTTACGTAATGCATGATTATTGCAATAATTGTATTTCATATTTATTATTTCTAAACATTAAATCATGGGTGACTTATATTTGGTTACATTATGTATTATTTCAAAGTTTTAAATAATGCATTATTTCTAAACATTAAATCATGGGTGACTTATATTTGGTTACATTATGTATTATTTCAAAGTTTTAAATAATGCATTATTTATAATTGGATACATAATACAAAAATAAATATTTTACAGAAAAATACATTAGATTAGTTAAATAATGACTTACAAATAATGCATTACATAATGTATTTTTTATACTATCCACTGTAGTGATAGAAATACCCTATATACCATACAAATTTTTCATCCCGTTGGTAACACTTCGAAAAACATGATTCTCGATCAATTTTTTGACGATCTAGCGATGTCCGTCCGTCTGTCTGTCTGTCTGTTGAAAACACGCTAACTTTTGAAAGACTTTACAGAGGCCCCTGGTCAGGTTGATATATCAGTTCAGCGAAATCGGTCCAGTGGTTCAAAAGTTATGAGCAAAAGAGTGAGTTTCGGCAAGGGTTTTTCGCGAATTTACGAGTTTAAAAACAGGCTAACTTTTGAAAGCAAAATTGGTCCAGTGCACAGTGATAAATTCCGGCCAAAACTCTATAACTTCTTTAATTCTTTATGTAAACTCATAAAATTTTGTAGGTGTGTCAATAATGTAACAATATACCAATTTCACGAAAAAAAATCCACGGAATTCTTTTTTCCGCGAAATTTTTTTTTAAAGTGTTTCAAGATGTTGTTTCTCAATCATCAGAATTTTATCCATCTTTTGCTTTTGTGTGTTTTCCACAGCTCGAGAAGCTCTTCATTTGATATAAAAGACTGCACTTTAAAAGGCTCTAACTGAAAGACTTGGTTAAACTTGGTTGTGATGTTAATTAGTTTTTACTTGGGAGCCCTTATACTAATTTATGGTGTAGCTACTTAAGAGCAATTTTGAGCAAAAAGTAGTTTCTTAGCTTAACAAAGTTTTTGTTTCTTATTATTTTTTCTAAGATTTATTTTCACGACCACAATTGTAATTGATCCGCGCTCTCGAAATTTCCAAAATGCATATGCCATGTAAAAATGATGCAAAATTTTCAAAATATATATAAAATTTCAAATGAATAAATACTCAAGCTCGAGGTCATTGAGTATTTATTCATTTGAAATTCTAAAGAAAAGGTCGAATAAAAAACAAACTTTTATATATAAAATTTTAATTCTGTTTTTATATAATGTTGGACTTTATATTTTATAACTGAAGTTTTTATTTATTTCGGTTTGAGTCCATATTAATTATTTTTGAGAAATAATTATTTTTGTTGTACAATGAGAAAATCTGAAAAAATTAATTGACAACACAGGCTAAGTGGAGATGTCGACAGCTTTCGGAAGAAGCCACCCTTCCTTCGTCAGCACTCTTGCTAAACGTAACATATGGGTGATGAAATGTGATATAATTCTCGTCCTCTTTTTTCAGATTTTCTCATTGTACGACAAAAAAAATTATTTCTCCGAAATAATTAATATGGACTCAAACCGAAAGAAATAAAAACTTCATATATATAAATATCAAGGAAAAAAAAATTTAAGTTTATAGCCTACTTTGTTTTCAAAGCTGCAAATTACAACTTTTTTTGTAATTGAATACATAATGCATTATAATAAAATAAAAAATAAATATTTTATACAAAAATGCATAAGTTTAAACTAGAGAAGGGCTCACGGCAGGAAATTTTGAATCACGGACACTCACTCACGAGCGTATTTTTTCTACTTACTTACAATCACGTGAGCAAATTTAATACATCGTTACTTGTTCACTACTCGTAACGCCTTAGCGTCCAACCTGAATCAAAATACGTTGCGTAAGGCGTAACGCCCAATAATTTTTCGTTTCTAATATTTAAATGTGAGTTACCTAAATCAAACGGACGTAAAAATTTCAAATTTGATGTGTTTGTTTTTGTTTTTTTTTACGTCTTGCGCTACGCATTTGATTCTGGTTCGACTCTTATATATTACTTTCTGGTATGCTTTATTTTATACATTACTCGTATGCATTACTTTGAGTCTAATCACATCGCTCCTTTACTTGTATAGTGTCATAACTCAAAAATACGTTTTTTGAGTTAATGATGCAGAATTATTCGTTATATCGTGCTTTATATTGCGTCAAAAATTCGTATTAATATCTTTTAAACTCACCGTTTGAGAAGAGTACACGCCATTATTACATTTTCTATGTACCGGCCTTGTTCAATTAAAACCAGTTTCAATAGTAAACTTTAAACGTGTTTTCTGCAAAATCAAATATTTTGAGTTGTGACACTATACAAGTAAAGGAGCGACATGTTAAAATCATCAATGCTGCAATGTATAAAACATAGCTGCATGCTATTGAAATAACGAAATGAGTGCTTATTCAAACAAACAAAATATAAAAAATATTTTCTAAATAATCAACAAAAATTTGTGTTTTTTTTTTGGTTATTCACAAAAAATCAAATAAATAACGTATTATTCAAACAACAAAAAATAAATATTCTTGAAAATTTTGTTTTTGAAAAAAAAAATCTATTTTATTTATTTTATACAGTTTAACATAAAATTATTCTTACAAAACAGTTTTGATTTAATATCAGGTTCTTACACGCAAAATAATTCTACAATCTAAAATTCTAAAATCTACTAATTCGTTACTAATTTTAGTATCTTCAAGGTACTAAAATTAGTAATTTTTACTGGTTTTGAATAATATTAGTTAAAAATTTTAGTACTGGTTACCAATTCCTGCAATTCCTTTTGGACAAAAATTTAGTTAAATTTTTAGTATTGAATACCCACGTTTTTTTTTTGGGTGTATAAATTGTAATTTATAAAATGTTAATTTGAATTCAGAAAAGTTAAGTTGTGATTTAGGAAATTCCAAGTACAGGACTATAAACTTATGCAAATACTTAACAAAACTTTTTTTTTAAAGAAAAGTATAAAAATATGTAAAAATTGGCGACTTTCAGAGGTTGGTTTATACCCTATTCACACGTACAGTTTTAAATCGTTTTTAGCAGCAATATTTTTAGCACTCTCTTTATTCTATCACAGTATATTTACGGAAAATGCTAAAAATAATTGCTAAAAACGGTTTAAAACTGTAAGTGTGAATCAGTGTTGCCAGAACTAATCAAAAACGGCTAAATCCTTTTGAAAAAACGGCTAAAAAATGGCTAAAAAACGGCTAAAATATATATTTTACTTTAAAAAAAAAAACTAAGGTAAATTAATATTTTGTACAGATATTTATACATATATTAAAATAAGGAGATTTTTTGTTACTGCTTTGACATATTTTAGATAAAATGAAGAGCACTTTTTTAATGATTTAAATATTTTATATTAAATTTTTTTATAAAAATATATATAAAAATTTTGACTGCTAAAAATGTATTTAAGTAAAAAATATTTTTAAGTTATTTTGGCTTAAAAAAGCCTTTTCAGCACGTGAATTCGAGGTGACACTTTTTACCCGTAGGGCCGTTTTCGCTGAAACCTGATCAGAAGAATTTCAAAAATATATATGCCAAGATTTAGCAATCAGCTTACAAGTTGAGTTTTGAACGTCTAAAATTTAGTATAATGTTTATGGTATGAATATGACAAAAATATACGTGATTTTATTCCAGACAAGTGTTAAAAAAAATTAACAAAATAAGCCAACATTTACAATCCTTCTGATGATAACACATAACTAAAATGCTTGAAACCGGAATGACAATTTCAGAAATGTCTATAATTTTTAGAAATTTAATTTTCTCCTACATTTTTAAACTTAAACCTTTATAACAAATAGTATTAGAGTCTGTGATCGATCTGTGTATTTGGAAATTTATTTTTGTATGCTGATGATATTTGTTTATTTTATCCATATAAACATGAAAAAAAGCCCATATGGAACGTGATGCTTCGTTGATGACAGAGTTTTTGAGGTTAAACAAACTCATTTTAAATACTGATAAAACTAAAATACTACGATTTAAACCTTATTTAAATGATATAGAAGTGTTAAGCATATATATAGACGAAAGAGAAGTTTGTGAAAGCAGTTCAACGAAATATCTTGGTGTATACATACAGAATAACTTATCGTGGGATATACATATCGAACATCTGAAATCGAAAATTACCTCAGTTATTGGATTTATGTATACATTTAAGAACAAATTTGACTCAAAAACAAAATTGATTATATACCAGGCCCTAATACATAGCCATTTAAACTATTTGCCTATAATTTATGGTTACAAAAAGAGTACACTCAAAAGAAAAACTCTGTCAAAAAATCTGTAAAACGACTTTCAATTTGAATTAGCAATCTTTTAGCAGATTGTTCTGCTGAGAAGGATATTTTTACTAAAATCTCTGTCATTCATTTTAAGAAAATAACAGACATTTTACTATGTTTATACTGATTTTGTTTGCTGAATTTCATTATTTTTTCAAGAAATTTTTTTATATAAAAAAAAAAGCAGAACAGATTGTCAGCAGATTGCTCTGCTGAAATCAGCAGATTTCTCTGCTGAAATCAGCAGATTGTTCTGCTGAAATCAGCAGATTATTCTGCTGAAATCAGCAGATTGTTCTGCTAAAATCAGCAGATTTTTCTGCTAAAATCAGCAGATATTTCTGCTAAAATCAGATTTCTCTGCTGTCGAACAACACACATGTTTAATAGCTAAAACGCCAGATAAAAGTATAAGCTTCCGTGGCGTAGTGGTTAAGAAGTGTACTTTCAAATCGGAAGGTGGCGAGTTCGATGCTGGCTGGCGGCGTATGTTTTTTTTTTTTTTGTTATATTTATTCACCTCTTATGACAGATATTTAGCAAACCGTGTCTGCTAAAATCAGCAGATTTCTCATATGGCTCAAAATGGGTGTATTTTCAGCAGATTTTTCTGCTGATTGGACAGAGAATTTATTTTGAGTGTAGTGAACTTAAATCATTACAAAGGGTTCAGAATAAAGCTTTGAAAACAGTTTTTAATTTGCCATTACGATATTCAACTTTGAGCCTATATAAAGATGTTGCTGTTACGGTTCTGTTAATTTATGGGTTATATAAAATGCAACTTATGCTACATGTTTTTAAATCATTGCATAATATTGGTCACCACAGCATAACATTCTCCAGAAATCAAACTGCATTTAACACCAGGAATAATATGAATCTACGAAGAGCTTGGTGTAGGCTAGAAACTACCAAGCAGCGTGTAGAGCATATGGGTAGTTTAGAGTATAATAACCTTCCTTCACATTTAAGAAATATAGAAAGAATTTCGATCTTTAAAAGAAAATTAAAAGAACATTTATTGCAAGATTTAGAAATGCTTCTCTTTTGTTTTTGTGCTTTTTTTTTATTTTTTCTCAATTGAGAATATTGGTCTCATTTGAACTATTGTATTCCATATTCATTTAAAGTTTGTTATTTAATTTTATATATTTAAATTTTATTTTTTTATTAATTATTTTTTCTTTTTTTATATATATGCTTGTAATATATATTTTTTTGAATAATGAAATTTACAAAAAAAAAAAAAATCATCAATATCGGAGGGGGTCAAAAATATTCATGATTTATTTCACTAAGAATGACCCGTAGTAGAAACATTTTACAGTTAATACTAAAGAATATTTTCTTAAAAATGTCACCAAAGCAAAAACCCTTAAAAATCTGAATGTTTTGCTAAATAAACCTTTACAATTAAGGGTATTTAAGTAAACATACATCCTTTCACGACTTTTTATTGTTTTAGAAAAATATCGAAAAGTCTAATCAACTAGAGTATTTTCCATAAGAAAATGTTATAACAACATTTTTTAATCAGTAAAAGTCAATTTGGGAAAAAATTAAAAAATAATCTAATTACCCTAGTAAAAATGTTATGCTAATTTTACTAAATAGATCTAATTTGATCCGTAAAATGGTTGTATCAATAATATCTAATTTTATTACTTTAGATCAAAAAATATAAAAATTGATACAATTTAATCCTGAATTTGGTCAAATCTAATAATATCAAATTGATTTTATAATACCCGAGTAAAAAAGTTTTTATATAGTTGTATATAATTTTATAAACATCATATATGATTATATAGAATTTGATGCGAAAAATGAGTCGATAAAACCATATAAAATTTTATCAATGCTACTTATGTTTTGATAAATTTTTTATATAATTTTATGCGAAATTTGGACCCCTGTTTTTATATAACAACAGCAAATTTATATTATCAGATACAATTATATACAACTATATCAAATTATATAAAACAATATATAATTTTATAAAGTTATATAAAATTATATCAAGTTTTATATAAATCATAAAATTTTGTTTTAATTATATAAAATTATATATAATTTTATGTAACTTTATATAGTTTTATACAATTTTATATATTTTTATATAATTACATCTGATTATATAATTTTGCTATTATTATATAAAAAAGGGGTCCAAATTTCGCATAAAATTATATAAAACATTTATCAAAATATAAGAAACATTGATCAAATTTTATATAGTTTTATCGACTCATTTTTCGCATCAAATTCTATATAATTCTATTTAATCATATATGATGTTTATAAAATTATAAACAACTATATAAGAACTTTTTTACTCGGGTATCTATTTTTATATAATTTGATGAGCAAAACCAAAATACGAATCTAATCATATATGGAGCAATATCTAACCATATAAAGTGGATCAACTGTATAGATAAAATTTTACTTATATAAATTTATACGGAATCATATTAACTTATATAAGATTGTATCATATTATATATGATTATATCAGAAAATTTTTACTCGGGTAATGTTTTAGTAAAGAAACCCTAGTAAAAAAAGAAAAAAAGTTCATGACTAATTATATCCCAAATATGGCGGATACAATTGCTTTTATAATTATCTACGGGTATATTTTATGATCTAGCGGGATAACCTTATATATAATGTGATACGTGAATTGGGTCTATATAATTATATCAGTTGAAGAAAACTGATACGATTAAATACAATTTAAAACCATTATAACTGATCATATATTGCTCCTTATAACGTTATATAAGTTGGATAACATTATATGTAATCATATGCACTTTATGTAATGTTATATACAAAAATATGTTCTTTATGTACAGCAATATCAAACCATATATATTTATGTCTTATAGTCTCAATTTATTTTATATTGTATCAGTACGGATCAAACTGATAAAACCAGATAGACTCATTTTACGTATCATATTATTTATAAGACTATCTGTTCAGATCTTGTAGGATAACCGTAGATACTATTTGAAACAATTGTGTCCACCATATTTGGGATCTAATTTGTCACGGCTATATATAACTCTTTTTTACTCGGGAAACCTTAAAAAAGAAGCTTACAGTAAAACAATAGTGGTTTGTAAAAATAATTGTGTGTTTTACTGTATAATAAAATACAAAATAAATTTTATTTTTCAAACACAAAATTTTTAAGAATATTTCTTTTTTTTTTGTTTAAATAATACGATATTCATTTGAATTTTTGTGAATAACCAAAAAAAATCACAAATTTTTGTTGATTATTTTGAAAAATTCTATTTTGTTTGTTTGAATAAACAATCAGAAAAAATAATTACAATTTTTCGTTATTCAAATAAAATCAAAATAAATACTACTATTATTCATTTTCAAATATTTAAATCATATGTTATTTGATTATTTTTGAAGAAATATTGTTATTTATTCATTTCGTTATTTCAATCATAGCATACAGCTATAATAATTACTTTAGAAAAAAATTTAAAAATTTTTAAAAATTATCTAATTGTAAGTCCCGAAAAAAAACTCCGAAGAATACAATAAAAACTTTTCAAGTCCTAAAAAATTTTATGAAATTTTTCCAAAGTCCCGGACACAAAATTTTTTGGAAATTTTTTTTGGAGTAAAAAAATCATTAAAAATCCTAAAATATTTTCAGTGAATTTTTTACTCCAAAAAAACATTTCCAAAAAATTTTGTGTCCGGGCTTATTGTAAAAACTCGATAAGCAAAATTTAATTTTTTGGTGATTTTTGTTTTAAACTTTTGAAATAATGTAGAAAATATAACTTTAGTAAACTTACAATTAGATACTTAAGATGCTTGTACGAAGGGTTTCAGCTAGACTTCTGCCGAAAATCTCTCTGTGGAACATCAGTAGAACGCAAAGTACACCAAAAATAAAATGTTGCTTATCAAGTTTTTACAGTAATCCCTTCAATTATAAATAAAATCATATATCTTTTTATCTGCCATATCTAAAAATTCCCGACTGTATATGTCATATCTAATTTCATATAGATCGGTATATAAATAGATATGAATATATATGTTATCATATTAAAAAATAAGGAAAAATACAATGCTATATATAAACTTATATGTCCATATCAAAGTTCATGCATACCCATATATAAATTTAAATAATTATATATTAGCATATATGATTATATCAGATCTTTTTTACTCGGGGGGTCAGTTTAATATCATGTGGCACAATATTCCGCCCAGGCTACGGTGGAAATCCGAAGTGGAAATGTCGCTGCCACACTAATTATTTTGTTTTTATTTAAGCAATGAAGGAATTCATAAGCTTAATTAAAATATTATGGAAATTGGAACAAATTTCATAAAAACTGCTTCACTAGATTTCATACTTTCATTAAAAAAAATCATTCAACTTTGTTTGTAAATAATTTTGGGGTTTTGCTTATGTATTAAAATTTAGCGATATCCCGTGTAAAAAAATAATTATATCAAAACATATCTCCTTTGATAAAAACATATATAGGTCATATCTAAATGGATATAATCAGATCTATTCCATATATACTCATATCTGCTTCAGATATTTTTTGATCCGTAAATTGAGTCTATCTGGCATATCTGGCACATATGATCAGACATTTTCAGATATGTTCATATATATATGTAAAATTGTCAGATAGACTCAATTTACGGATCAAAAAATATCTGAAGCAGATATGAATATATATGGAGTAGATCTGATTAGATCCATTTTTATATGATCCATATATGTTTATTAGGGTGGTTTTTTATTTTATTTTTTTTGGAATTTCGAGGAGCGCGCAGCGGATTTTTGTGACATTTGATGTTAAAATAATTGTGTAAAAATTTGAGCTAAATCGGATAAAATTAACCCGAGGCGCAAGAAGGTCAAAGTTTCGAGAAAAAGCCAAAATGGCCAAATTTTGAAAAAACTTAAAAAAATGTAAATTTTGTTGAAATAAAAAAAACAAAATATTTTTTATTTAACTTTCTTGCAATAATACTTAGAAAAAATTATCTTTACTTTTTATGACGGCAGTATCACTTTCAAACATGAAATACAAAAATTACCATGCATTTTGGGGGGTACCTGAAATGAGTGTTTTCGATTTTTTGAAAATTTTATTAAACAAAAAAATTAAATCTTACTATTTTATAGCAATGGATTACACCGCTCTACAAATCTAAGGTTTGTCGCTGCGTTTTGGATGAAACCAAAAAAAGTTGATAGGGTTTGGTGCCCCGATTCCAAAACGGTCGCTCAAATTTTTCTATCACGTCACAATTTTGAGAAAATCGCGGTTAAAGTGTCAAAAAATGCCCATTTTGACTATTTTTGAACGCCTATAAAATAAGATCCTGACATTCAAATGACTTGGTATCAAGCTCATTCGAAAGTGTGTAATTTTCTCTTTCAGACAAGATCAAATCTTCTTAGAACTTAATTTTCTAAAATGGTAAAAAAATCAATAGCCACAAGTGCTTTAAATCTAAAATTTACGTATGAATTTGTATGGAAATTTGTTAAAAAACACTGTGTAAATAAACTAAATATTGACAAAATGGAAGGTTTTTGCTAATGATTTTTTTACCATTTTGGAAAATTAAATTTTAAGAACATTTTATCTTATCTTTAAGGGAAAATTACAGGCTTTCGAATGAGCTTGATACCAAGTCATTTGCATGTCAGGATATTATTTTATAAGCTTTTAAAAAGGGTCAAAAATGCCCTTTTTCGGCACTTTAACCGCGAATTACTAAAAATCCTGACGTGATAGACAAATTTGGGCTCCGGATTTGGAATCAGCGCAACAGACACTATCCAAATCACTAACCTGGTTCCAATACGCATTTTCTTGTTGAGCTGTGTTATTAAATACATCCTAAGGCTTAAATATTTAAAAAATTGGGGATATCCATCGACTCAATTTTTTTTTGGAGTCAGTTGACTCCTTGAAATCCGCAAAACTCAAATGACTCCAAAAAAAAATTGAGTCGATGGATATCCCCAATTTTTTTAATATTTAAGCCTTAGGATATATTTAATAATCCATTGCTATAAAATAGTAAGATTTAATTTTTTTGTTTAATAAAATTTTCAAAAAATCGAAAACACTCATTTCAGGTACCCCCCAAAATGCATGGAAATTTTTGTATTTCAGGTTTGAAAGTGATACTGCCGTCATAAAAAGTAAAGATAATTTTTTCTGAGTATTATTGCAAGAAAGTTAAATAAAAAATATTTTGTTTTTTTTATTTCATTAAAATTTACATTTTTTTTAAGTTTTTTCAAAATTTGGCCATTTTGGCTTTTTCTCGAAACTTTGACCTTCTTGCGCCTCGGGTTAATTTTATCCGATTTAGCTCAAATTTTTACACAATTATTTTAACATCAAATGTCACAAAAATCCGCTGCGCGCTCCTCGAAATTCCAAAAAAAAAAATAAAATAAAAAACCACCCTAATGTTTATGTCAAAGGAGATATGTTTTGATATATTTTTTTTTTACACCGGATGGTAAAATTTTGTGAAAACTGAGTTAAATCTATAAATTAAAAAAAAAACAAGTAAGAGTGTTTAATTCGGCTGTGCCGAATCTTTAATACCCTCCAACATGCAAAAAAATAAAAAAAAAATCCTAGGGTCGTTTTTTTGGGGGGGAGGGGGGGGGGCGTGTGGGTAGGGGTAATTGGGGGGGTGCAAATTTCCTCTCGAATATGTGTTTAAAAATGCATTCTTATGCTTTTTGCGCTAAAGAAATACAAGTTTATCAATATTTAAAAAAAAAATTATTCCACGCCCATAAAAGGGGAGCGGACCGAAAAAAATACATTTTCTAATTCTTTGGGTCCAAATGCAGGACTTTGAACTTCTTGTAGCATAAAAATGTTGCACTTGTAAAACAAAAACACAAAAAAAACATGTAAACAAATTGTGTTTTTCAGAGGTTGGAGGGGAACTTTTTTCCCTCTAGTCCAATTTTGCTAATTTACGAACTTAACCTGACTAGGAACATAAGACATATTCGTGCCAAATATCGGGAGTCTAGCTCTTTTATTTTGGAATGCATCGTGTTAACTACAGACGGACGGAAAGACGGACGGACAGACGGACGGACATCGCTATAATGTCTTAGAATCGATCACTGATCATAAATATATATACTTTATGGGGTCCAAGACGGATATTTTGATGCGTTACATACGGAATGACAAAGTGAGTATATCCTCATACTGTAGTTGGAGGGTATAAAAATTGTGTATTGTTCTTGTTTTGTGATTTTGTTCATACTTTTTGTGCGAAATTTAAAATGAAAAGTAAATTCAAAATTTTATATTTACTAAAATCCGCGCAAGTTTAGAAAAAAGACACTTGAACCCCTTGTTCTTTAAACCCCTCAATTATAATATGAAAAATCTTTCGGTATGTGGAAAAAGTTTTTGATAACTTATTTATGTCTATTAAGGCGTGATTAGACGAGAGAGAATTCCCCTAGATTAAAAGTAAAAAACAACTCTGTGGTAACTTTTAAAATTGGAGTGTCAAATAAAATGTTATTAAATATTTTTTTTACTTTAATTCGGTTTCCAATCTACAAATTATTAACCAAATGTGCGAAAACAAATAATAATATAATGAAAATGGTAAGCAAAAACAAGTATTAAAGAAATGAGATTTGACACAACCATTTTTAAAGTTATAAGTACCAAGTTAAAAGTATCTTTCCCGTCTAAACGCGCCCTTAAAATATAATCAAAAAAGCTTGATCTTTTTAAATCAAAATTTTTCCTTCACCAATTTTATTTTGTTATTCCTTCATCATAACAATTTGTATATTAATGTAACAAGCCTACGGAAAACTATATAACCAAAATTTAATAAAATAGTTGTAAACTGAAAAAGAGTGGGAAAGAGTACAATATGATTTCTAAATTTTATCTTATTACTTTGTTATTTTCAACTTTCTAAATAATTATAATTTTAGTAAACTTACATCGTCTTCCATCTGTTATAACCTGCTCACAATCGTCAACGTTTTGAGTTATAGGGCATTTAAATAAAGCACCAGAATGATTGGTACCAGGCTGCAAATTTTTGTCTAGAGGAGCGCCAACAAGAAGCCTGTAAAAAAAATAAATAAAAATATTACTACTAAGTATTATCTGTGATACCTTTTTTATTCAATATTTTAAAAATTAATGTAATACAAACGTATTACGTAATTCTGAAAAAGTTCTGAAATTTTCAGAGTTGAGTTTTGCCTTGTTCTGGAGAAAACAAATGTTAAAGATTGCACAATGCTAATTTTATACAATAATGGTGTATATAAGAGGGCGGATCGTTTTTTTGGGTTTTTCTCTCTGTTCAAATTCTAATTCCTGCCAAAAGTGTCGGTCCCCTAGGGGTAACTCACATGCAGAATATTACTCCGATCAGAGTTTATCTTCTGTCTCCACTTTGAGCCTCAAAATTAGGATTTTTGCAAAAGAGGATTTAAAAAAAAACAAGAGTTGAATTCGGCTGTGCCGAATGTTTTATACCCTCCAACACGTTAAAAAAGGGCTTCTTTTTTTGGGTGGGGGGGGGGGGGAGTTCGGCGGTGGAGACAACCTTCCTGGATCCAACTGCAGGACTTTGAACTTCTTCTGACATAAATATTTTTCGTTTGCTAGGCAAAAGTTTAGTAGGCGTTTTTTAGAGTTTGGTTTAGTTCACAAAGGCGGAACTTTTTTCCACCTGATCCGATTTTGCCCATGTAATTGTTTAGATAGCTATTTCTTCAGTCTTTCAAAAAAAAATTATAAAAAAAATAAAAAAAAAATTTTTGATTTTTTTTTCTTAAAAATCCAAAACTTTTTTGACTTTTTCCTCAAATTGGGCCCTTTTTTTTGATTCAAAAGAAACCTTAGGTCTTTTCCTTTCAGAGCTATGGGGTCGCTTAGTGGGATGCGAGTGGGATATCTATGAAATTTATTTATTTTTTTAACTTTGGAACACAAAAAACGGTTGTTCATTTTGCACTATTAGGCGTGGGATAGCTAACCAGTTTTCGATTTCGATCGCTATACCCTCTAATTTGTATAGGTTCGAAAAAGAAAGCACGATCCAAAAAATGAGGGCGGTATGGCCCCTCATCGGGGTCAAAGTTGGGCGTAAAGAGGTAAAATCCTCAAAAAGCCCCAAAACTGCCCTAGAAACGCCCCTGGAGGGGTGCAATGAGAGACGAACCTCCAATAATTTTCTGCTCCCAATATTTTTCTTGAACATACCTTACCCCTATTTCCACTTCCTAAGGGGGCTCCCAACAAAACATTTTTAAAAAATTTTATCCTATCATTCTTACTTACCCTAAAGTGCCCCAAGTGGAGCCAAATGTATGACCGACCTCCATTATTTTATTAATTCCAACATTTTTTGCAAACACACCGACAATGTATCTTTAACCCTTAAGGTGGTCCCCATACATTTCTTTTATTTTTTTATAAATTTGTTTTATTAAATCAGCTCCTACCGCCCCTACCGTGCATCCTAGAGAGGCAAAAATTACGACCAACCCCCATTATTTTTTAGTTACCAACATTTTGTCCGAACTTTATAACACCCTATCTCCACTCCTTAAGGGGCTCCCATACATTATAAAAACATGTATTTTTAAAAACTAATAAAAAAAAAATGTATGGGGACCCCCTTAAGAGTTTAAAATAAAGGGTAGGTATATTCTAAGAAACTGTTGGAGTTGAAAAAATATTGGGGGTAGGTCATACATTTTACTTCTCTAGGGGCACCTTATGGACAGGTAGAGCGGTAGGAGCAAATTTTATAAAAATGTCATTTGTATGAGAGCCCCCTTAGGAAGTGGAAATAAAGGGTTGGGTCTATTCAAGAAAAATGTTGGGAGCAGAAAATTAATAGAGGTCGGTCTCACATTGCACCCCTCCATGGGCAGTTCTAGGGCAGTTGTGGGGCTTGTTGAGGATTTTAACCTCTTTACGCCCAATTTTGACCCCGATGAGGAGCCACTTGGCCCAACCCCACCGCCCTTATTTTTTGGCTTATGCTTTCTTTTTCGAACCCATCCAAATTAGAGGGTGTCCCGGATCGAAATCGAAAACTGGTGAGCTATCACACGCCTAATAGTGCAAATTGAAGAACCGGTTTTTGTGTTCCAAAGTTAAAAAAAAAAAAAATTTCATAGATATCCCACTCGCATCCCACTAAGCGACCCCATAGCTCTTAAAGGAAAAGACCTAAGGTTTCTTTTGAATCAAAAAAAAGGGCACAATTTGAGGAAAAAGTCAAAAAAGTTTTAGATTTTTAAGAAAAAAAATCAAAAACTTTTTTTAAATTTTTTTTCGAAAGACTGAAGAAATAGCTATCTAAACTATTTGGGGCACATTTTGCTAAAAACAATAGGTAAGAAGTTACATGGATGAAAATAAACACCTCTTTGGCCAAAATGTCAAATTTCGACCCCCTCTAACTCAGAGAGTTCTTGACCGATCTTGTTGAAAAATATCCAATAGGACTAACATTAGTGCAAATTTCATCCCGATCGGAAGACATCGGTTTCAAATGTTGTGTCAGTTGACACGAAAACCCCCATATACTTAATGGGGTCCTAGACCGATATTTCAATGCGTTACACACGGAATGACAAAGTGAGTATATCCCCATACTGTGGTTAGAGGGTATAAAAAAATAAAAGTTTTTTTATTAAAATAACTACAAAATTATTTTTGTATAATATTTGATCGTAAATACTTAAATATGAAATTTAAAGATTTTACAGTATCATTAACCCTGACAAACTTGATACCAAAAAAATGGCATGATTTTGGGGGCGTTCTCAAAACACCTTTTTTCAAAATTTTAAAATTACGAAAGCTGTCGATATCTCCACTTAGCCTGTGTTTTTTTTTCAGATTTTCTCACTGTACAACAACTATTATCGGAAATAGCGGTCTAGGACCCCATAAAGTGTATATGTTATTGCTCAGTGATCGATTCTAAGACATTCTAGCGATGTCCGTCTGTCTGTGGAAGACACGATACAGCCCAAAATAAAAGAGCTAGACTCCTGCAGTTTGGCACAAGTATGTTTTATGGTCATAGGTTAAGTTCGGAGATGGGCAAAATCGGACCAAGGGGGAAAAAGTTCCCCCTTGAGAAACTAAACCAACATCTGAAAAACGCCATATTTTTACATGATTTTTGTGTTTTTGTTTAACAAATGCAACATTTTTATGCTTCAAGAAGCTCAAAGTTCTGCATTGTACTGTGATGCCAAACTGTACACCCAGAAAAGTTATTCAAAAAGTTTTTAGTTAAAGTTGTTATAAACGTCTTATCGTTTGTTTTTCAAGGATGATAAAATATCGAATGATTTAAACAGTTGTTAAAACAATAAACTACAAAAGTTACGGAAAAATATTTTTATCAGTTAAATTATTTGTGACTGATCATACCGTATATTTTTACAGAAATACGGCTTTTGTAGTTTGTTATTCATAAAAATTTATTTTTACTTCACAAAATAAAAACAGTTAAACGCAGTTAAAATAACTGAAATATCGTTTGTTTTTACCGAATGTCTAGTCATTTATTAACAATTAAAAATAACAGAAAAAGTATGTTGTTTCAAATGAAATTCAAGTAGTCCGTCTTTTAAAAGGAAAAACGATTGTTTTAAACGTTTTTTCAGTTGAATTTACTTACAAAATATTTTAAGTGTACGTTTTTCGAAAAAAAGTTTTTTAACAGAAATAAAGCACCCAACTGAGGTTATGTCAACAAACAAATTGTTGCATCTTGGGATCGGAAAACCCGCACGGTATTGTAAAGAACTCAATTCATCTATAGGTAGCAACAGATTTGAGTTGCAGCATCATTACACCATATTTTCAAAAATATAGCTGAAAACCCCATTTTCATCAAAGATGAGCGCTAAAGAGCCGTGATTACCGACTTTTTGTTGACCCTAATAGAAGATACAACTTGGACGACATTTGTTTTCAGTTGGATGTCGCAACATGTCACACAGTCTTTTAAACAATCGATATTTTGCCCACTTAGATCGGTAATCGTATTTTAAGCTATACTCTCGGTGTCAATTAATCATTTCAGAGCTGCGGTTTTAAACCTTTAAAATTTTTTTGGAGAGGTTGTTAAAGATCCATACAATGTGGAAAATCCAGAAATGTTCTAGAGCCAAAAACATTCAAAATGGTCTTAGAAAAATGGGTGACGAGGATGAGCTAGTGCGGAGCTAACCGAGGCAGCCGCATGAATGAAGTCGTTTGTCATAAAAAATGGGAATGTTTGCTCTTTCAAATAAAGCCATAAGGTTGCAAAAATATTGAGTATTGTTCATTTTATTGCATTTTTAAAAAGATACTTGTTATTGGACCACCCTGTACTATTAACGCTTGAGTCACATTTTTCACCTAATTTAAAGATTCGGGCCACTTCCTATATATAGCAAAATTTACGATTCTGAGACAGTTTTTTTATTTATTTTATTATACATAATTATCTAATTTCCTTTTTTTTGAAAAATTGAGATTTACGACATTCAACACTTTTATTTTTTGAATCATTTCTCCAAACATAATTTTGATGATCAAATGTTTTTATTTATTGTTTTTATTGAATTTCAAATCATTTTTAATTTCAACCTAAACGAGAACTGGTAACAATGACTGTCGAATCTTTGTAGTGACCAAGGTTTTTGGGGGGAATCGAACCCACGACCCATGTTTCATAGGCTAACACGCTACCAATAACCTACAGTGGCCAAATTCTAAGACATTCTGAAAAATTTTCAAAAATAATTTTACATACGTTAGACCAATGGTTCTCAAACGTGGTTCTCAAACGGAAGTGTTTCAGAGGGGTCGCTAACAAATTTGTTAAAACCCAAATTTTGGTAAATTTAAAACACATTTTTTTATTGTTGTGTTAGAAAAATATACAAATACTTTTATTAAAGAAAAAAAATTTCGATCACTTGAGGTCGCTCCGTAATCACTGTGCAGTTGTTAATTTCTCGGGATTCCCATTAACTATTCGATGCTTATTCCGAATCTGGGTTTCCATTTTTTTTAGTACGTTGGGGCTTTGAGAAAATTAAAGGCACAGTTTACAAAAACATATCTATGAAGATAGTAGTAATTTGGTTGCCAAATTTTTGAGAAAATTGAGGTCAAAGTTCACAAAACTTGTGTTTTTGTTTTATTTTTTAGAAGTTTTTTACTTCAAATTTTTGGTATGCTTCTGGGATCTGACCACACGGTTTCGATTAATCTTTCAATGCTGCTTCTGAATTTGGCTTCCAAATTTTTCCATTACTTTAGGTTTTTGAAAAAACTGAGCTCAAAGTTCATATTAATAATTTTTTATGTTGGGGGGTCGCGAAAAATTTGAAATATTGAAAACGGGTTGCAAAGCAAAAGTTAGTGAGAAGTTGACAAACATTTATTATGTAAACCAAATTAAGATTCTGTATTCTATACGGCTGTAGGCAAAATCGCCCAAAAAATTTTATGAAAAATCGCCCAAATGCAAAATCGCCCAAAAAATATGAAAAATGACCCAAAAAGAAAAATACGAAACTTCGCCCAAAATTAACGAAAAAAAGCCCAAAAAAGAAATGAAAAATGGCCCAAAACAAAATAAAAAAAAAAAATTTCTAACACATTTTTTCCAAAACACATACTTCACAGAAAAGTTTTATTTTGCGGAGAGGGTGGGTCTAAGGCATGTAGTTTGTAATCTCTAAGCCCGGCCGAAGGCCGGCTACGCAGAAGAACTTTAAGACGAAAACAAAAACTTTTAAGATAAGACCATATGTTACGTGGTTATTATTTATTTTTATAGATCGTTGTTTTAAGAATACAGCCTGTAAAATGCATAAGTAATTGATGTAAAAGTTTTAAGTGTGAAACTTAAATTTTAACGAAATAAAAAAAATTGTAATTAGCACCGATGAAAGCGCCGCAGGCGAAAAATTTTACCAACAAATTTTAACAAAAAATCGCGCGATTATTTGTTAAAATTTGTTGGTAAAATTTTTCGCCTGCGGAGCTTTCATCGGAGTTGAATGCTGTTTTAAATTCATTACTTTTGATTTTCTACTGCGCTGCGATAGATTAATATATAGTGTGGTAATCTGCATGTAAGAGCAGGGGTTTTGAGTTCGATCCCCACCAGAACCTTTCTATGTTAGCAACAACGGAACGGTTTTGCTTCAGCTTATTCTTGGTTAGTTAAATATATTATTTGTAAAAAAAACACGATATGCGTTTACTGTTTCTAAAAATAATAATATACTGATTTAGTGTGACATACATATTTTAGTTTTGACATTTTAAGATTTTGACAAAAAATAAAACCATAAAATAAAATAAAAATAAAATTGGGCAATTTTTCATATATAATTTTTGGGTAATTTTTCGTAATGAAAAATCACCCAATTTTTAATTGCAAAATTTTGCCCAAAAACTATGAAAATTTGCCCAAAAATGAAATATGGCCCAAATTTGTATAAAAAATTTTTGGGCGAATTTTCGTTTTCTTTTTTGGGTCATTTTTCTTTGGGCGATTTTGCCTACAGCCATTCTATACAAAAAAACTTATTCTAAGTCATTTTTTGATATTGAAATTCATAATAAAATTGACAGATATTTTTTCACAGAATAATTTCAGATTAAGTCACATTTTCCTTAAAAAATTAATTTTTTTTTTTTACAAAAATTACGTATTTTCTTTTAAAATTTTTTCTATGAAAAATTTTCGGATTTCGATATTGTTTTCGGAAATTGTTTTTAGAAAGTTTCCTTCTTTTTATACCATCCACTTAGTGATAGAGGGTATATATAAGTTTGTCTTTCCGTGTGTAATCGAAATATCGGTCTGGGACCCCATGAAGTATATGGGGCATTCCATGTGAAATCGGACACTTTGAAAAACTTTTTTTTTAGATTTTCCCAATTTGTTTACAGTTTTTAGTACCCTTCGAAAACTCCTTCGTGGTAAATTTCCAGATTTTTTGATGACCCGTTCAAAAGATATCGAATTTTCAAAAATTGGTAGTTTGTTCCTTTACACAAATTTCGTTTAATCATAACTTCTTCAATAATGGTCCAAATTTCAAATTTTTTTTTCAAAATTTTTGTTTTTTTACGTACTTTTAAAAAAAAAATCCCAAAAAATTCTTAAAAGCGCTCTAGTATGCGATTTTTAAGTTTTAAAATTTAAATCTCATTTTTGAAAATGTTTGTACTCTTCGATTTTTTTGAAATTTTTTTGTGTAAAACTTCTATCAATTATACAAATTTTTTACCCAGGAGGATCGTGGGATAACGATTATTACTATTTTTTAAAATTTTTTGAAAAAATTTTATTGTAATTTTCCAATCTTAAAATCATTTCTACTGCTCCAATGGTGCGTCATAGAGGGGTCCTTTATAAGACCGACCCCCATTAATTTTTACGTCTTAACATTTCTTTGGAACAAACTAATACCCTATCTCCAATTTCTAAGGAGGCTCCCACACAAAACGACATTTTTTAAAATTTGTTCCAACCGCTCTAACTGCCGTAATAGTGCCCTTAGAGCAACAAAATGTATGACCGACCCACAATATTTTTTTAGTCCAAACATTTTCTCTGAACACACCTACCCCCTATCTTTAACTGTTAAGGCGGTCGCCATACAATTTTTTTTATTTTTTGTAAATTTGTTTTATTTAATCAGCTTCTACCGGTCCAATGGTGCGTCCGAGAGGGGTCATTAGTGAGACCGACCTCCATTTATTTTTACCCTACAACATTTTTTCAAAACATACCTACGCCCTATCTCCACTCCCTAAGTAGGCTCCCATACAAATAACAGTAGGAGCAAATTTTATAAAAATGTAATTTTGTATGGGAGCCTACTTAGAGAGTGGAGATAGGGCGTAGGTATGTTTTGAAAAAATGTTGTAGGGTAAAAATAAATGGAGGTCGGTCTCAGTAATGACCCCTCTCGGACGCACCGTTGGACCGGTAGAAGCTGATTAAATAAAACAAATTTACAAAAATAAAAAAAATTGTATGGGGACCGCGTTAACAGTTAAAGATAGAGGGTAGGTGTGTTCAAAGAAAATGTTTGGACTAAAAAAATATTGTGGGTCGGTCATACATTTTGTTGCTCTAAGGGCACTATTAGGGCAGTTAGAGCGGTTGGAACAAATTTTAAAAAATGTCGTTTTGTGTGGGAGCCCCCTTAGAAATTGGAGATAGGGTATTAGTTTGTTCCAAAGAAATGTTAAGACGTAAAAATTAATGGGGGTCGGTCCTATAAAGGACTCCTCTATGACGCACCATTCGAGCAGTAGAAATGATTTTAAGATAGGAAAATTACAATAAAATTTTTTCAAAAAATTTTAAAAAATAGTAATAATCGTTATCCCACGATCTTCCTGGGCAAAAAATTTGTAGAACTGATAGAAGTTTTACACAAAAAAATTAAAAAAAAATCAAAGAGTACAAACATTTTCAAAAATGAGATTTAAATTTTAAAACTTAAAAATCGCATACTAGAGCGCTTTTAAGAATTTTTTTTTATTTTTTTTTAGAAAGTGCTTAAAAAACAAAAATTTTGAAAAAAAAAATTTGAAATTTGGACCATTATTGAAGAAGTTATGATTAAAAGAAGTTTGAGTAAAGGAACAAACTACCAATTTGTAAAAATTCGATATCTTTTGAACGGGTCATCAAAAAAATCTGAAAATTTACCACGAAGGAGTTTTCGAAGGGTACTGAAAACTGTAAACAAATTGGGAAAATCTAAAAAAAAAGTTTTTCAAAGTGTCCGATTTCACATGGAATATTATTGATTATTGATCGATTCTAAGACATTCTAGCGATATCCGTCTGTCTGTCCGTCTGTGGAAATGGTGATCACGGCCAAAGTATTAAACATATACACTCAAAAAAAAAACTGAACTAAAATCTGGGAAAATTAACTCAGTTTTGATTATTTGATCGATTCTAAGACATTCTAGCGATATCCGTCTGTCTGTCCGTCTGTGGAAATGGTGATCACGGCCAAAGTATTAAACATATACACTCAAAAAAAAACTGAACTAAAATCTGGGAAAATTAACTCAGTTTTGAGAAAAAGAGGGAATGATTTGGCTCCAAAGATTTATTTTCTTGGTTTTAGTTCATAATTTTCCCAAAAATAAGGAAAACAAAGTTATTTAATTTTCAGCCAATTTTAACTAGAAAATGGGAAAAATTATATATACAAATATAATATTAAATTGTTATTTTGTTTGAATATTAAGTATGGACCAAATGGTCCACTAACCTAACATCCGTAAGTTTTTTCTAACCTAACAGCAGGGTTAAATCATTGCATAATATTGGTCACCACAGGATAACATTCTCCAGAAATCAAACTGCATTTAACACCAGGAATAATATGAATCTACGAAGAGCTTGGTGTAGGCTAGAAACTACTAAGCAGCGTGTAGAGCATATGGGTAGTTTAGAGTATAATAACCTTCCTTCACATTTAAGAAATATAGAAAGAATTTCGATCTTTAAAAGAAAATTAAAAGAACATTTATTGCAAGATTTAGAAATGCTTCTCTTTTGTTTTTGTGCTTTTTTTTATTTTTTCTCAATTGAGAATATTGGTCTCATTTGAATTATTGTATTCCATACTCATTTAAAGTTTGTTATTTAATTTTAAATATTTAAATTTTATTTTTTTATTAATTAATTTTTTTTTTTATGTATATGCTTGTAATATATATTTTTTTTGAATAAAGAAACTTACAAAAAAAATCATCAATATCGGAGGGGGTCAAAAATATTCATGATTGATTTCACTAAGAATGACCTGTAGTAGAAACATTTTACAGTTAATACTAAAGAATATTTTCTTAAAAATGTCACCAAAGCAAAAACCCTTAAAAATCTGAATGTTTTGCTAAATAAACCTTTACAATTAAGGGTATTTAAGTAAATATACATCCTTTCACGACTTTTTATTGTTTTAGAAAAATATCGAAAAGTCTAATCAACTAGAGTATTTTCCATAAGAAAATGTTATAACAACATTTTTTAATCAGTAAAAGTCAATTTGGGAAAAAATTAAAAAATAATCTAATTACCCTAGTAAAAATATTATGCTAATTTTACTAAATAGATCTAATTTGATCCGTAAAATGGTTGTATCAAAAAAGTGAACTAAAATCTGGGAAAATTAACTCAATTTTGAGAAAAAGAGGGAATGATTTGGCTCCAAAAATTTTTTTACTTGGTTTTAGTTCATAATTTTCCCAAAAATAAGGAAAACAATGTTATTTAATTTTAAGCCAATTTTAACTAGAAAATGGGAAAAATTATACTTAACATTTTAGAAATAGATTGGGTCTAGACCCTGGACCCACGGGTTCCGACCCCATTTAACTCGAGACCCCCTTGGGTTCTTTAAGGGTCCCCATAGATTTTGAACCAAAACTTGTGTCCGTTTCGCTCTAACTTGCTTAGTTTTTGAGATACGGTAATAAAGGGCCTGATAGGGTCTTGAGAATCTTAAAAACCGGATAACTCGAAAACTATTAATCGGAGGGCTTTCGGGTATTTTTCGGAAGTGTTCTACGAGTCAAGAGCTACATAAATGCCGTTGGGCGTTTTCTTTATTTTTACCGTGATATGTGTATATATAAAATCTCGGGAATTTCAAATTTTAGATCTAAAATTAGATATGCAGAGCTAGGCTATTCCATATATTTCTTTGTAGTCTTTCTTTTGAAAATTTCATCCGTTTCGCTCTATCTCACTTAGTTTTCGAGATATCGCCATTTTGAATTTTTAACTAAATTCTCAGAAGTCATTAACTAAATTCTAAGAAGTACACTTCCTCAATTCAAAGAAGAGAAATACGATGATGTTTTTTTTAGTAAATTTTAACTAAACTTGAACTAAATTGTTTTTTAAGAAATATGTCTTAAAAATAAAGATACGATTCTTAGATTTGTGGAAAATTTCTTTCGCAGTAAGAATTTTTTTCCTAATATTTAAAAAATCCATTTAAAGAAAACTTTGAACTAATTATAAGTAAATGAACTAAAATTTTTTCCTCATAGTTAAGAAAATTTCTCATTTTTAAGTTAAATTTAACTAAATTTTAGGAAAATTCATGATAAATTTTCAAAGACATTTTTTCCTTAAATTTGGTTATGTCTTTTTTTCAGTGTATGACTGAGACTTAGCAACCTTTCTTGTTATTGTCCTAAGTAGTTTGGTATTACATTTGAGGGAAATCGATCAGCGTACAGTGGGCCAGAGTACCATTCTGGTGTTCAAAAAATTATATATCCTAAACTATTTGTCTGATCAATAAAAGTTCAATTGAGAAAACATAGTAGAGGATGTAGACTTTCAGAAAATTGTAACTTGAAACACCTTATTTCACAACAGGGTTACCCAAATGAGTGCGAAAGAGCAATGCTATATCGTCATATATAAAATCGTGTGTGCAATTGTTACTACACACAGGAAAAAAATTATTTGGAACTCAGTCGAAACTCCTCAAATTTGGTTTCAGAATATAAGTTTTAGTTACAACTACTTAAATTCAATTATTATGATTCAAAAAATAAATTTTAAACAAAATATCTAAACAAATTACCAAAAAACAATCACATTTTCAAAAAATATTGGTTTCATTTATCAATTTG
This sequence comes from Pegoplata infirma, assembly GCA_963921195.1. Taxonomy (NCBI): domain Eukaryota; kingdom Metazoa; phylum Arthropoda; class Insecta; order Diptera; family Anthomyiidae; genus Pegoplata; species Pegoplata infirma. The sequence goes on along the minus strand of OY992540.1, from coordinate 156,634 downwards.
AAAAAAATATTACTTCAAAATCGGTCGTAATAGTCCAAACCATTCATATTTTTATATTTTGTTTTTTAAAGCAATCAATTCCCAGCAAAATGTTCGATTCCGAAGAATCGATTGTGGAATCAACTATACTGCCCTGCAATCGAATCTACTATGCATTGCATCATCGATGAATTTTGTTTGAGATTGTCACGAAAGCAATACATTCTTTTCCTCCAAACTAGAACACTTATCTGTTCTACGGAATCTATTCTAGAATATGTTGCATATAGTGGTACAAGAAGGGATTCCACGATTTTTTAACGGTTACATATCTGTTCCATGTAATGAATTATGGAACTAGTTCTGAATAATTAAATGAAATTATTTTTTAAATTTTTTATTTTTTTTTTCTTTACAAAAATTTTAAATCTAAATACACAAGAGCATATAAACTAACAATAATTTTATCACAATTATCTTATTAAGAGAAAATCTATAGACTTATGTATTAAGGATTTAAACAACCAATAAAAAAGAAGGAGAATAGAACTTATTAAAATAATAGAAGATAACAAAATATATTTATGAATCCGAGACTTTCTATAGAAAAAATGGCTCAGCACCATACTTTTTCTTTAGGAAAAATGTCTCAGAACCTTAGAATTGTTGTTATAGGAAAAGTATATTTGTTGTACACATTTGTCAGATTGTGAAACATTTTTTCTATAGAAAAAGTCTCAGATTCTGAGAATTTTTTCCTATAGAAAATATCTCCGATTCTGAGAGTTTTTTCGTAAAGAAAAAGTCACAGATTCTAAAAAATTTTTCCTATTGAAAAGTCTCACATTCTGAGAAATTTTGAAGTTAAAATTAAAATATGTCAGATTCTGAAACATTTTTGTTATTGAAAAAGTCTCTGATTCTGAGAAATTTTTTCCTATAGAAAAAGTCTTAGATTCTCAGAGTTTTTCTTTAGGAAAAATGTTTCAGAATCTGAGACTTTTTCTATAGAAAAAATGTCTCAGAATCTTAGGCTTTTTCTATAGAAAAAGTATTTCAGAATCTGAGACTTTCTATAGAAAAAAATGTTTCAGAATCTGAGTCTTTTTCTATAGGAAAAGTGTCTGAGATTCTGAGACTTTTTTATAGGAAAAATGTTTCAGAATCTGAGACTTTTTCTACAGGAAACATGTTTCAGAATCTGAGACTTTATCTATAGGAAAAATGTTTCAGAATCTGAGACTTTTTCTATAGGAAAAATGTTTCAGAATCTGATACTTTTTCTGTAGGAAAAATGTCTCAGAATCTGATACTTTTTCTGTAGGAAATTGTCTCAGAATCTAATACTTTTTCTATAGGAAAAATGTCTCAGAATCTGAGACTTTTTCTATAGAAAAAATGTCTCAGATTTAAAGACTTTTTGTACAGGAAAAACTTCTCAGATTCTTAGACATTTTTACTATAAAAAAAGTCTCAGATTCTTTTTCCTATAGAAAGTCTCACATTCTAAGAAATTTTTCCTATAGAAAAAGTCTAAGATTCTGGGACATTTTCCTTAAAGAAAAAGCCTCAGATTCTGAGACATTTTTCTTATAGAAAATGTCTTAGATTCTGAGACATTTTTCCTATAGAAAAAGTCTCAGATTCTGAGACATTTTTTTTTATAGAAAAAGTCAGATTTTGAGACATTTTTCCTATAAAAATAGTCTCAGACTCTGCGACATTTTCCCTATAGAAAAAGGGTTTGATTTTGACACATTTTTTCTATAGAACTTTAAAATTCTCGACATTTTCCTTAAGAAACAAATCGCGGACTTTAAAACATTTTGTACTTAACAATAATTATGTTAAACTATGGATACATACTCGTGCATTCATGCAACAATCCTGGGTGGTAATTATGTAACTTGATAGTTGTCCATCGTATCGTTTCCATCGTTATTCCATTACATATAGTGTCATTTTATGGTAATAGAATAATGAGCTAACAATGACGATTATCAAGTTACATAATTAGCCCCCTGATCTTACTCTAACCAAACCACGCTTCTGGTTTGGAGAAAGTGGATAGAAAATACGCCTAAATGTAACCACCAATGCAGCCGACAGCATCAATTCTCCTAAATTGCAGCTTCAAATATGTATATTTTTACAATCTGAAAGCATAAATAAAACCAATTATAAGAACCGCGTACGTATACCAAATTAAGATGTGTACTTACTAGAGTTGTCAGTCGATTAAGAATAATTCGATTAATCGATCAAATAAAACCCAACTCTTGTTCGAATAATTCAAAAATGACGATTTTCGAATAACGAATAAATCGATTAATTAATGTCGATTAATCGAACAATTTTTTTTAATTAAAAAATTAAATAAATGCTAAGAATTTAATTTATTCTCATAAATTTTGAAAGATTTTATACAAAATGTAGGAAAGTTAAAATATATTGTAGCCATAGCCCTGGATAGCACATCCATTATAGAATTAGGAAAAATTAATAATTCTTTTGCATCAGACTTACTAAAACGTATTAAAATAAGAATTAATGAGAGACGTATAAAAATGTTAAATACGATAATAATTTTTCTAAATTCTGGAAATTTTCCGAGCAATGAAAGTTTCTTAAAATATTCTCCAAAAAGCGAAACAAAATAATATGCAAATGAATTATACTCCAGATTATTTTATGTTGAAAGTAATCACAATAATTCAGATAAAAGTATTGAAATAGAGGAAGTTATTAGTAATGAAAATAATAATCTTTTATGCGAGTTAAATAATTCAATTCAAAGTACATATTAAAAATTCAGAAAATAAAAAGGACTTCAGCGATATATCAGACGATATGGTATATTTGGGAAAATCTGAAAAAAGAACAGAAAAATTAGATAAACTTTTGTATGCTCTTCTTACTATATCACCTACTTCAACAATTAGCGAAAGAATCGTTTGAAAGCAAAAAAATTGAGTCAACTTTTATTTTTAAAAGATTATTTCTTAAGAACAACTTAAATTGTCTTATTTTACAAAAATTAAAATCATTTATGATATATTTTGTCTGAATTCTTCAAATAATAATTTGTATTTGAATTATTTCTCAACAAGTATTAAAATCGACATCCGTTAATTAAAAGTGATCTCAGTTATTCAATTTTTAAGTTTTTTTAACTTTTAAATATTTTATTTTTAAGTTTTTTATGCATTTTTTCGTTAATAAAAATTTTAACTTTCTTATTTTAAGTTATTTTATATGAATTGTTTATTTTTTTTGTTAATAAAAATATTTTTCAAAATAATTTTTTTATTCGTTATTCTCTTCGATTAATCGAATAAATTTTGATCTTTAATCGTTTGATCGAACGAGGAAAAACAATTATTTGAATTATTCGAACAAAGTTGAAAGTCGAATAATTGACAACTCTAGTACTTACGTTAATTTTGCCATATGTATCCAGAATGTATTAAAAAGCACAATAAGTGCTGCGAAAATCTAAAAATTTGTCAACAAAAAGTTAACAAATAAATTTTTTTTTTTTTATAAATTTCGTTTTTCTGTTTGACATTTTTTTCAAAAATTATAAGTTTTTTTTATCGATTCCGTGGAAACAGTAGAGGAATGGAGTAACATTACTGGGGAATCTATTCTAGAATACATTCACAAAGAAACGATTCCAAAAAGTTTTGCTGGGTTTTTAAAAACAATCGCAGAGTATTAGTTCAGTTATATTAAAAATTAGATATCACAAAATCTTTTTTAAATTTCAACTCAGTGAAACTGAAATAAATGTTTAAAAAAACCGGCAGTTTTTGGAATTTAGAAAAACTGTAAATGCAGTTGTGTAAACAAGACCTTAAACCATCACTGAGCACTGTTTGAGGATTACCCCACTTTATCCGTAAATGTTACAGAGGGTTAAAGTTGAAAAATCGATAAAAATGGCTTGAAATAATCCATAGTTTTTACCTTCTTTCGTTTTTTTTTAAGTTCTCCTTATATTTCAATCTTTTCCGGCATAACACAAAGTCAGTACACATAAGAGATTAGTTTAGTGTTGGTTTGATAGATGCTTCATCGCTTGGTAACAAGTTATAACACGGTTAAGTTTTGAAACCATAAATTAAGATTTTTTTAAATTTTCGAGGTTTTTTGATCAGGGATTTCGGCTTCCTCTATAAAATGAAAAAAGTTGAACTAGAGTTGGTAGCTGTTGTATTTCTTAACATTTTGGAATTAATTCCGTTAATGTGCCACGAATAGTTAAGGAGTTTCAGCAGATCAAAGTTCGAAAGAAAAAACGTATTTTTTTTAAAATACCAGTTTTTCGCGAGGCACATTCGCGGTTTCATTCAAAATTTGATGGACTCTTGCGTAAACCGAGTTTTTTGTGAGTTTACATAAAAAAATCACTGGCGGGTTTATAAAAAATAAATTGCAAAAATTTTATGTCATTTTTGAAAATTGTGCGAAATTTGCAAATCTGTTTCCTATTTTTTTTAATAGCAATTAATGCATCATGTTCATTTTAATACACCAAAAGACGTGCCTTAACGAATAGAACTGATTTGTTTTTTGACTTTTTACTTTAAGCCATTCTGAGCGGAAAGCGCGATGATTTTATCTAAACCTGTTTTGATCTGGCACATCCAAGGCTTTACACGAAATCGGATGAAATTGTTTTTAAATGAAAGCCCACTTGATGTGTCATCATAAAATCAGAGGCGGGTTAAAAAAATTTTGATGATTATAGATTTTTTGGACCGTATTAAATTTTCGTGTTATAAAAAAGCATCACCGATTTTTTTTAAACTACTGGTACAATGATACGATTTTCCGTGATTTTTTTCAGTAATACCAACGCGAATTGCCTAAATATGTTATAAAAGTTGTGAAACTTTTCTTTTACCGCGAATTAATCGCGATTTTAGGTACTTAGATATTTTTTTTTAAATTGTTTGGTCATTAAAGGGTTAAATTTATACACTCAAAATAATTAATCTGTTAAATATTCTGTAAAATGACTGTAATCTCAATATGACAGATATTTGACAAAGTTATCTTTCGAAATACAGATTTTAAAAAAATACTTTGTATTTTCTTGTGAAAAATTGAGTTACTCGTTAATAATTTTCACAAAAATAAAAAAACTAAATTTACAATTTGGAAGCAATAAAGCGGGCAAATTTAACAAAATTTTAATTTTAATAAATTAAATTTGCTTCTGCTTTGTGTCTATTGACTCATTTAATTCGTATTCATATATTGCTACATCTGGGATTCCCCAGGGTAGCATTTTGGGCCCATTGTTGTTTATTTTATTTATTAATGACATATCAGCTAATGTTATGTGGTCCAAAGTTTTACTTTACGCTGATGACCTTAAAATTTTCCTCAGGATTAAATCACCAATTGATTCTTTTCATTTGCAAGAGGATTTAAATGTTATTGCTGAATGGTGCTATAAAAATTGTTTGCAAATTAATATTTCAAAGTGCAATTATGTTTGCTTTTCTAAATCAGCAGCTCCCATATTTAACTTGTACTTCATTAACAACATCTCTTTAGAAGCTGTTACCGAAGTCAAGGATTTAGGAGTTATTTTTGATTCAAAGTTTACTTTTATAAATCATTTTGATGCGATTATTCCAAAATCTTATTCTTTGCTGGCTTTTATTAAAAGAAATTGCCGCAACTTTTCTGATGTATATACGTGGAAATTAGTTTATACTTCTTTAGTAAGGTCTAAGTTAGAGTATGGTAGTATTGTCTGGTCTCCATTTTATGACAATAATATTTTAAGAATTGAAAGAATTCAGAAAAATTTTGTAAAATTTGCTTTTAAATCAATTGAGTTTTCGGATCCCCAACCGTCATATATTGATAAATGTAGATTTATTCATTTAGAAACTCTAGAGAATAGAAGAGATCGTCTGTTAATAATGTTCCTCTACAAATTAATTTGTGGACTAGTGGATTGTCCAATTTTGCTCCAAAGTGTTAATTTTAAAGTACCAGATTTGCGTTTACGTAGAAATGATGTGTTTTATGTCCCAGTTCATAGAACAAATTATGCGTCAAATGAACCTATTATTCGGGCTTTAAATGAGTTCAATAGAGTTTTTAGTATTAAATATAATAATTTCTCAGTTATGCTACATTTTAGTGATACATTATGTAATTTTTGTAATTCACTAGATTTAATTTACTTTTAAGTTCTAGTCTGTAAGGAATTTATTTCATAGACTCAATAAATAAATAAATAAATAAATAAACTTTACTCATAAAATGGATTTAAGTAAAACTTTTTAAATTTACAGAGTTTTTTTCTGTAAAATTTGTAACTCATGAAATGCATTTAACTAAAACTTTTTCGGTTTTTTTTATCGAAATCATTTTACAGAGTTTTCTTCGTATTTTCTGCTGGCTTAGCAGAGTATCTCTGTAATTTAAAAGAGTGATTATTTTGAGTGTATCATTTATTTTAGAAGAAATGATATATCCTGGCATATTTAAATAACGCATGCAACAAATGTGTAGAAAAAAAAATCTTAAAAATATTTTTAAGATTTTTAAAACCGCTAAATCTTAAAACCGCCATAACTTTTGACCCACTTGCGCGATTTAATTGACGCGAACGAATTTCTTATTCTTAAATAACTTCTAATAATTATGCCAACTTTCATCGATGTGCCATCAAAACAAAAATCACATCTTTTTTACCTCAAAATTTAAGTATTAGACGGAACTCCTCATATAGCAACTGATATTTTGTAAAAATTGTTTTAAATTTTGAAAAATTCAAATTAAATTTGGATTTAAAATTTTTTGATGCAATACTATCTAAAGACTATTAAGTTTTGGTATTTTGTATAGCAGTTACTGTCTTACGAGAAGGGAATGCCGAGCTCTGACTGGGATAATAACTGGTCATTGTCTTATCGGCATCCATGCCAAGAATATTGGACTTACTTCAGACTAGGGCTTTCAATCGGGATATCCCGATCCCGGAAATCCCGGAATTTTCGGGATTAGGCCAATCCCGAATCTCGGGATTTCTGATTGTCAATCCCGGGATTTTCGGGATCCCGATTTTTTTTATTTTTTTTAGATATTTTTAGATTTTTTAAAATAATTTGTATAAAATATGAAAATCGGGATCCCGAAAATTTTTCTTCAATCCCGAATCCCGGGATTCAGAAAAACCAATCCCGATTGGAAGCCCTACTTCAGACGCTAGTTGTAAAAAATGCGCTTCACCAGGAGTAGACGAAACGATGGAACACATACTTTGTCACTGCCCAGCTGTGGCAAGCAGTCGCCGATCCATTACCGGTCATATAAGTTTCGGTACTTTGGAGGATATAACGCAAATGGATCTTAGGATATTGAAAAGATTCGCAATGACTTTGAACGTGTTTAACTTGCGGAAAAAGTTTTGTGGTACCGCTATGGACCAAGAGGTCTATGCGAGGTGTCAATCGGACACCGCCACCCTAACCTAACCTACTGCAACTTATTGTAAGTTGCTTATACAAAAAATCATTTAAATTATTAAAACGTCATAAAAAAATAAAATAATTTTAGAGAAAATATTTTAAAAAAATGTGTATTAAGATAAACAAAAATATGCAGTCAAGCTCTTTGTCTCCCGCTCTTAATATTTTGAAACTTTTTAACAGAAGGTACGAAAACTGTTAGACGAGGAAAATACGATAATGTTAAGTTAACATTGTTGGTTTGACAAATAATGCTAACTTTTTATATCGAAAAAGCGCTTAATAAATTTAAAATAAAATGTATCAATTTATAATTTGTATGTTAATATTATTTAGGAAATACCTTTAAAAGTGTTTAAAACAAATTGTCAGCAAATAAAAAGTCATTGGATTTCCCGATAATCCACAAAAAAAACTTTTTTTTACAGCTAGATGAAAAAAAAACGCTAGCTTTAGTCTGAAAATCGCCAAACTGCAACACTTTTTTTTTGTTTATATCGAACTTAAGGGATTTTTTTTTGGTTTGATCAAACGTCCAGTTCGATGGCGGACTTAGCAAAGGGAATTTAAGAGCGGCTTTAACAGAAGAAGAGCGAGTTCAGATCTCTTTAGTATTGATACTCTTTGATGCAGTTAACAAAATAAAAAAAAAAACCAAAAGGTATGTACATGAGTTTTTAATCTGCGCAAAATACTTGTGATCTATATTTCTATAAATATCCCAGCAAAACTTAGATTACCAAATAAGGTATAAAATAAGGTATAGGATTGCTTATTTTACACATTGCAGCATTGATGATTTTAACATGGGATGAGACTCAAAGTAATGCATACGAGTAAGGTATATAATATAGCACACCAGAACGTAATATATAAGGTGTAACGCAGAGCTTCTCACTAACTTTTGCTTTGCGTCCCCTTTTCAATATTTCAAATTTTTCGCGACCCTCTCCCCACATAAAAAAAAAAAAATATTAACGTAAACTTTGCCCTCAGTTTTTTTAAAAAAATTTGGAAACAAAATTCAGAAGCAGCATTGAAAAATTAATCGAATCCGTTTGGTCAGATCTCAGACGCATACCAAAAATTTCACTTTAAAAACTTCTAAAAAATAAAAAAACACAATTTTTGTGAAATGAAATATGTCCTCAATAAGTCAAATTTTGAGTAATGATTGTTCTTTTTCAAGATTATGTATCAATGTTTAGTATTGATCAAAATTCGATTACGAATCTAGAGATCCGTTATTCGGATCCAGATTTAGAGTCAGGATTAAAAAGTAAATCGAAAAAATTGGTCAGATCCCTGACGCATCCAAAAATATCACAAACAAAGCTCTTAAAAATGCATAAGAATAAGTTTTTGTGAACTTTGCCTTTTGTTTTCTCAAAAACCTAACGTACTAAAAAAATTTGAAACCCAGATTTGGAATCAGCATCGAAAAATTAATAGAAAACGAACTGTCAGATCCCAGAGTCAGCCAAAAAACTTCACTAATCAGTGTTGGGCATCCCGGGAAATTAACAACTGCACAGTGATTACGGAGGGACCTTAAGTGATTGAAATAATTTATTTCTTTAATAAAAGTATTTGTATATTTTTAAAACACAACAATAAAAAAATGTGTTTTAAATTTACCAAAATTTAAGTTTAAACAAAATTGTTCGCGACTCCCCTGAAACTCTTCTATTTTTATAACACAACAATAAAAAATGTGTTTTAAATTTACCAAAATTTAAGTTTTAACAAAATTGTTCGCGACCCCCCTGAAACTCTTCCGCGACCCCCTAGGGGGTCGCGACCCACCATTTGAGAACCATTGGTGTAACGAGTAGTGAAAAAGTAATTTTGTATTAAATTTCATCACGTGATTGTAAGTGAGTGTAAGTAGATAAAATATGCACGTGAGTGAGTGTGTGTCATTAGAAAATTCCTGTCGTGAGCCCATCTTTAGTTTAAACTTATGTATTTTTTATAAAATATTTATTTTTTATGTTATTGTAATGCATTATGCATCCAATTATAAATAATGCATTATTTCAAACTTTCAAATAATACATAATGTAACCAAATATAAGTCATCCATGATTTAATGTTTAGAAATAGTAAGTATGAAATACTTTTTTGCCAATAATCATGCATTACGTAGCAAATTATTAGTAAAGCATTATTTTTCACTTTGAAATAATATGTTGTGGAACAAATATATGGGGCATTCCAAACCAAATCACTCACTTTTAGACCCGACCCCTTACGATTTATTTTATTTTTGGATATGTTTTAGTACTTATTAAATGCAATTTGGACACCCATTTTCAGCCTTTTATTTCAAGATGGTGTTGAGTAATCAATTTTTCAAAATGGCGATTTTCTCAAAAAAATTAAAAAATTGAAATTTTTAATTAATTTTGACCATTGAAAAATATAGATATTTTAAAAAAAGTTGGACAACGTTTTGTTGGTATTTAAATGTAGTTTTAGAAAAAAAATATGAAAAAATTATTCGAAGTAATTATCACTTATTTTTTGACGTCTAAAAATTAAAATCGACTTTTTGAAAAAGTCCGAAACCTTCGATTTTTTTGTAAAAAACTATAAAAATTCTACTCTAAATTACGCAACTTTTATGCCATAATTCGAGATGTGATCACAATTCTTTCTATTTTTTTTTAAATTTTTAAAATTGCACCTTTTATTTTTTGGCTCTGATTTATTTTATATGGTGATCCAAAAAAAATGAGTTGGTAGATATTGACTCTAACTTACCCTAGATATATTCATTTCGAGGTAAAAATACGTCTCACAAAAATTTAGAACGATCGGAAATGGGTAAGGCGTTTAGCATGGTCCCTGAAGTTTAAAACACGGATTACAAGGAAAAATATGAATTTTTTTCTGTTTTCGCAATATTTTTGGTATTTTAAGTTATGTTTTATTTCAAGCAATTACAGAATTGTGATGTAGAGTAAAATGCCTTTCTAATAAGGTACTAAAAACTTAAATCCGTTGAAAATCAGCCAAGTTATTACAACTTCCCCAGGCATCTAGCGTGTGTCATACCGCTTGATTAAAGAATACGAGTCCCTTTTTTTAAATTTATTGAAATTTTCTACTGTAATAACATTTTTTCATTATTGATGTTTCAGTGTAATATTTTTTTTGGTTTTTTTTCAAATTTTAAAACAAAAAAAAAAAATTTTTTTTAAATAGAAATTTCAAAAGGGTGTTGAAAATGCAGGCATTTTTAGCATTAATTTAAAACATGTTACCAAAACACAATATGAAAAATACTTGTCATCTTATTACATTTGAACTTGAAGAATAAAAAAATGTTAAGGAGTGAGATCATAAAAATGTTAACACACATTTTTGCCTACAACTTTGGTGTAAAGCTTCCAAATTTTTTTTTTTTCGGCAGTTTACATTTTAAAAATATGTCAGTTAATAAATTAATTTACATCATGAGTTTTAATTTGCAATTTTTTACACAATGGACGATGAAAGAAAAGTGCGTTCAAAAATAATTAAATATTTTCAACAAAACCAAACATGGACATACAAAAAAATTGCCAAAGAAACTAATGTATGCCGCCAAACAGTTTCAAAAGTGGTAAAAAGGTATCTGGAACACCTAACAATTGAAAGGAAGCCGGGAACAGGAACAACGACTGGTTATCGTAACATTGGTAAGGCATATAAAGTTAAAAGCATCCTTAAGAGAGCTCCTAACACATCTGGCAGAAAAACAGCTCGGTTAGCCCAATGCTCAGACTTTTTTGTACGTAAAGTGAAACGTAAGGCGGGACTAAAGTCCTACAAAGTTCAAAAAGTTCCCGATAGAAACGCTTTTAAAAATTTGGAGGCCAAAACCAGAGCTAGAAAATTGAAATCAAATTTTATAAAAAAATACAACTGTTGTGTAATGGACGACGAAACTTATGTCCTGGCTGATTTTGCGCAGCTCCCTGGTCAAGAATTTTATGTTTCCGATGTTCGAGGAAATGTTGCGGAAAAATTTCGGTCAAAAAAGCAAACGAAATTCCCCAAAAAATTCCTAGTATGGCAAGCCATATGTAGCTGCGGCCAAAGAAGCCAGTCATTTGTGACATCTGGCTCTATAAACAGCGAAATTTATATCAAGGAGTGTTTGCAGAAGAGACTTCTTCCGTTCTTGAGTCAGCACAATGTATCCACTTACTTTTGGCCCGATTTAGCATCTTGTCACTACAGCAAGAAAGCGCTGGAGTGGTATAATGATAATAATGTGGTTTTTGTACCAAGAGAGGCAAATCCACCAAACTGCCCGGAGCTCAGGCCAGTGCACTATAGGAAATTTTACCCATTTTTTGGCCAAAAGTCAAAATTAAAATTTTTGCAAACATTATTTTTTTTCACATTAATATAAAAAAAACTTAACAAAGTAAACAATTCTTTCTCAATTTTTCGACAGAATTGATGTGCTGTCACTTTATCAGTAGTTTTTCTTGCAATTTCTTACTTACACAGAAAAAAATAAAAATGAATTTCAATTACGAAATTCGTTGATTCAATTAAAAAATTAATTGATTTCGGACGTATCACGAAAATGCGCATATTAATTACTCATTTTGTTTGAAAATAGTTTTAAAACTTAATTAAATTGTTAATTGAATCAATTAAATTTTTAATTGAAAATAAAATGGAAAACCAATTAAAATTGTAATTAAATAAACTTAAAAAAAAATTAATATAAAATTGAAATCAATAATATAGATTTATTGATTCACATAAATTTTTTTATTGAAAAAAGACCAAAACTCAATTTAATTTTAAAAGATGAACTTCAAAAAATGCCCTAAAATAAATAAACATAGAATGTTTTTGTTTTATATTATTAAGAAATTTATTTTCTTTATTAAATATAAACACTTGGTATAGTTTTGCATAGAAACATCATAGTAGTATTTTAAAATATCAATAACTATTTAAAATTACATTTTTATTTTTAAATCTTGTTATTGCATGCATTTTTGTCGCCTTAGTAAAGTTGAAACAAAAAAAGTGTATTATATTTCAATGTGCAAAACACAACTGTACACAGTTTATTAGCAAAACACTTTATCCGCAACGACCGCTCGCCTTAAAGAAAACAATAAAACTAAATTTTTTTTGTTGCTTTTATGTATTCATTGGCTGCTACCACCAAAATATACAAAACAATAGTTCAAAAGTTTTTTTTTGTTGTTTTTTGCATTTTATTTTTTCATTGGCTACTAACACTAATGCATACAAAACCGGTTTCGTTTGTTTATTTTATTTTTATTTTCAGTAAAGTTAAGAATTCAATTAAAACATTAATTGAATCAATTAAAATGTTTAATTGAAGTTAAATTAAATATCAAATCCATTTTTAATTAAAAAAAAAATCACGATATTATTTTCTGTGTAGTTATAAAATAACGATTGAGAGCAGCGAATTTTGTGATAGCTTCTAACAAAAGTTTTTATATTAAGAATTTATAGTTTTTAAAAACTAAAAAATGGAAAATAATGTCAAAGGTGAGTACTTTAATGATAAATAGTGAAATGTGGGTGAACTCATCTATTAGATCGATTTTATTGGAAAAATTGAAGTGACCTTAAGATGAACTTATTGAAGTATGAATTGGAATTTTATTTTGACTTTAAAAAAAATGATAGCATATGTTAGCTATAAAACCATAAAAGTTCTATAGGACAATCAATTACCTTCCGAATTTAAAAAATTTCAAGGTCGGATATGTGCAAACTTTTTTTTTATACCCATTTTTCCAGGTGACTACTGAGTGCCAAATTCAGAGTTATTTAATACATGGCGAGAGAAATAAAGCAGGGGTGGATAAGGAGCCGCTATTTCTGACCATTTCTTTTCATACATTGCTGAGAGTGAATGTTTCGAAAACTTTAAACAATATATAAAGGAGGAATTAAGAATATTTTGTTCAAATATAAATATGAAAAGGATTAAAAGTTGTAGGAGTTTGAAAATTTTTGAAAGACAGCATGCTGTTTGGCTTAAAGGCAATACTTGGCTAAAAAAAACTTGAAACGCAGCCTGCCTCCACTAAATCGAAACCTGGGCGACCGCAATTAACTTTTTTTGTCAAAATCTGCGAGAACAAAAATACGAGTTACAGCAGAAATCTCTAAAGATCTAAATAGGGAAGTTGAGCCCCTAGCTCTAGCATCATCTACGGCTGCCCGTAGTGGCATTTTGAAATGTAGTTGACGACTTGGAACTCAAAAATAAAATTTTTGAATAAAATCCTTATTAAAAAGTAGATTTGTTTGACACTTCTTAACATTGTTAAAATAAATTTCTACTGTTATCTTCGAAAGTTAGTGTACACTCAAAAAAAAAAATATTGTAAAAACAGTTTAGAAAACCATATAATCTATCAAGGATCTAAAAAATCTTAGATGCGGCAACTTATAACCCGGGAACCCTGTTTGGAACTAATTATTAGGTAATTTTTTAGGTAACTTTACTAATTTTTTTTTTGAGTGTATGAAAACCTTTAAGAGTCACTCCCTCCCTCTAAAGAGTCTTCCAAAAGTCAAATAAAAAAAATCAGTCAAATCGGTCCAGCCGTTTGGCTGTAAATAATTTTGGCCAAAAAAAGGGTAAAATTTCCTATAGTGCAGTGGAGAGATATTGGGCTCTTGTTAAAAAAGAATTAAAGGGCACAAAAAAGGTCTCCCAGGACATGCAAGATTTCAAACGTAGATGGACCACCTGCTCTAAAAAGGTGACAGAAACTACCATAAAAGCCTTAATGGGAGGGTTTCCGGAAAAAGTGGATAACTTTGTTCGTAGTGGTTAGAGTTGCATGCGGTTTTTTTGTTATGATTTTGTATTAAATTTTATTTAATAAAAATTTGGTTTGAAGTCTTAAAATTCAGTAGTCTGTTTTTTATTTAACTTTATGTGTGTTAACATTTTTATGATCTCACTCCTTATTACAGTAGAAAATTTCAATGAATATCAAAAATCGGATTGTATTGCTTAATCAAGTTGTCTGCCACACATTAGATGCCTGGGGAAGTTGTAATAACTTGGCTGATTTTCAACCGATTTTAGTTTTTAGTATCTTATTAGAAAGGCATTTTACTCTACATCATAATTCTGTAATTGCTTGAATTTAAACTTAACTTAAAATACCAAAAATATTGAGAAAACAGAAAAAAATTCATATTTTTCCTTGTAATCCGTTTTCTAAACTTCAAGTCCCATGAGGAACGCCTTACCTATTTCCGATCGTTCTAAATTTTTGTGAGACGTATTTCTACCTCGAAATGAATATATCTAGGGTAAGTAAGGGTCAATATCTACCAATTTATTTTTTTTTGGAGCACCATATAACATAAATCAGAGCCAAAAAATAAAAGGTGCAATTTTTAAAATTTAAAAAAAAATAGAAAGAATTGTGATCACATCTCGAATTATGGCTTAAAAGTTGCGTAATTTAGAGTACAATTTTTGTAGTTTTTTACAAAAAAATCGAAGGTTTCGGACTTTTTCAAAAAGTCGATTTTAATTTTTAAACGTCAAAAAATAGGTGATAATTACTTCGAATAATTTTTTCATATTTTTTTTCTAAAACTACATTTAAATACCAACAAAACGTTGTCCAACTTTTTTTAAAATATCTATATTTTTTAATGGTCAAAATTAATTAAAAATTTCAATTTCTTAATTTTTTTGAGAAAATCGCCATTTTGAAAAATTGATTACTCAACACCATCTTGAAATAAAAGGCTGAAAATTGGTGTCCAAGTTGCATTTAATAAGTACTAAAACATATCCAAAAATAAAATAAATCGAAAGGGGTCGGGTCTAAAAGTGAGTGATTTGGCTTGGAATGCCCCATATACATTACCTGGTAATGTGTTATATAATCACCACCCATTACCAATGTTTTGCTGGGATGTATTGTATTTATTTGCAGGAAAAATCCCACCATTTACAAAATAATTTTGGATGCAAGTTTCTTGCTGATTTTCCCATGGATCTAAACATCAACTGAATAATAACATATACAATAAGCTGGAAAAGATAAATTTCCGTTGAACGCTGTGTTGGGACAAATAAAATTTGAGAGGCAGGTTTGCAAAAACAAATTTTTTGACGTATTCTAATTTTCTACAGAAAAAATATCGCTGAATATCAGAATTATTCTATAACGAATCTGGGTATTTTCTAATTAAAAATATCTCAGATTGTGAGGCTTTTTCTATGGAAAAAATCTTTCAGAATCTGAGACTTTTTCTATAGGAAATATCTCTCAGAATCTGAAATTTTTTTTAGGAAAAACTTCTCAGAATCTGATACATTTTCTATAAGAAAAATGCCTCAGAATCTAAGATTTTTCTGAAGGAAAAATGTCTCAGATTCGGAAAGATTTTCTTATAGAAAAAAATATTTAAATTAGACCATTTAATCAGTATTTCAGAAATATTTAGTTGTGTTTGTAAAATTATTTAAAAATCGTGTAACTATTTTCTTCTTAAATTCATATAAAAATGGGGTATTTCACATGTTTTGTATTTTTTTTGTTAAAAGCGAAAAAAAAAAGTTAATTATACAAAATTTTACAAAATATGCATACCGGTAGTCCCGGGAATACCTTCAGAACCGGAACCGGGAATACCGGTATTCCCGGGAATAATTCAAGAATCAGGAAACCGGTACCATTTCCCGGTAATACCGAGTACCGGGAATACCGGTATTCCCGGTACTACGTTACTGACCGCAGGCACACAAAAAAATTCAGATACACCTTCTTCGTTTTTTTCAAAAAAATCGCATTTGAATTTTAAATTTCATAACAATTTTGCAATGTTGGCAATCTATACCTTTTCAATACCGTTATCCGTTTCAAACCCCTTTAAATTGAATACCGGTACCAATTCCAATACCGAAACTCAGTTTTGGTATCGGATACCGGTATCCAAAAACCTTTTCCTTCGGTACCGGTACGTACCGGTATTGAAACGGTTTTTCCTAAAAATCCATGTTTTTTTTAACAAAAAAAAATTAATAGAATGAAAAATCGTACTCCAAATGCCTCCCCGAAGTGTCATAAAAATCCAAAAAATCTTTGGGCAACCACATCGTGGATTAAGTAAAAATTTCCAAAAAAAAAAGTCATGCTTCAACCGCTATGCGAGAGCAGAAGAAAATTATTGATTTTCTCGAAATTTTTTTGAAATCATTTAGACTCTGAATAGAAGCTTTCTGAACCCCTTAGTATACACTAAAAAAAAAAAATGTAATGATAGCAAAAAAAGCTTGTAAATTTACTAGAAAATTTGCTGATTTTGAACCCACAATTTTTTGGTAAAGTTAGCAAAAATGTTTTGCTAAAAATTTGTTAACTGAAATTAGCAGGAAAACCTGTAGCTTTTACCACAAAATCTAGTAAAATTTTAGTAGAATGGATTTGAAAACCGATTAGCTGAAATTTACCACTTTTTTTTGCTAAAATTTTAGTAGAATGAAATTTAAATTATTTTGAAAAAATTTACTTTTTATTTGAAATGAGGGTGGGTTGTACATGCTAAACATGTTTTTGTTTAATAAAATTTACACATTGGTTAAGAGTTTCTTGCAAATGATGAACAGGCCATGTATTATTAAGTATATGTTTCTGAAATTAGAAACAAACGAAATTCTTTATTATAAATGATAAAATATTAAACAATATTCCTTAATTTTTGATTATTGTTTATGATGGCATGATTTTCTACGTTGATTTTCATTACATAGTAATACTAACCCAACAAAAAAAGGAAACAATTATCAGTGCTAGAGTTGTTTAAGGAAGAAAAATACAGTCATAAAAACTTATTTGAATGTTGACACCGCCAAAAAAAAAAAAATTGTCTGAAATGTAAAGCACAGTAAAAAAATATAAATAATGAAAAAAACTAATAATATGAAGAAGTTACCTGCTATGCAGTGAAGCAAGCCGGTCGGCGCGGCTGACGGCTGAGTCGCTAAGCCGATATTTTTCCACGAGCCGCGCCGCCGCCGATATCATCGGCTGATCGGCGGCTCAAACTCCAGCCGATTTTGGCGGTTTTGAAATTAAAAAGAGCATATTCCTCAATTTTGTTCCATTTGGATATTAAAATTTCTAAAAGTCATATTGGAATTCTAAAAAGTCCAATTAAAATATAGAAATCTAATAGAGAATTACAATTTCTGAATGACTATTGACCTTTTCCAAATTTCAAATGAAATTTCTAGGTTTCAATACTTTTTTCTAGATTTCATTTGAATTTCAACTAAACTTTTCTCAAATTTAGTTGCGATTGCCATAGAGAAACATAGAGGCGAAGGTGAAAAAAAAAATAATATCACTATCTTTTTCTAATTTCTCACACGTACGTTGTCGATGTGAATTCACCACACAATACATGTTTACAAGTCGTACTTTGTCAACAAACACATGTATACAAGTTGTACTTTGACAACTCAATTTTTGACGCCTTCGCCTCTATGTTTCTCTATGTGCGATTGCTGAATTTTAATTGTCTGTTTTATTTGTGTTTTATATTGTTGGGCTTTATATTTTATAATTTAATAGGTATATTAGTTCGGTTTGAGTCCTTATTATTTCTGAGAAATAATAACTCTTGTTTACAAATTAAAAAAAATTTTGCGATCCACGGCACTTTGCATTTATTTTCAATGTAAAATCTTACGCAAAATCCGAAAATGTTTTAATATTTGAAAAGTTTATGTAAAAGTTATTCATATCTTTTTTATTCAAATTCCCAATAAAATTACCTAACTTTTGCAAGAAATCCGGAATCGGTACGATCAAGGAAACCATCAGGATATTGTAAGGAAGTTCAAAATATCCTTTTTATGGTTATATCCTTATAAGTATCAGAAGTTTGCAAGAAATTTCCTGTTCAAAACAGATGTGTTAAATAGACACTCCAATAAAAAGAAAATCTAAAATCCATTAAGTATATCCTGAAATATTTGCAAAAGAAGTCAAAATATTGAACCAAATTTGAATATTTTTTTCATACATTTGTTCGTACCAATTTTTATGATTTTTTTGGTAAAATTAAAAAAAGAAGATTAAATCCCATTTCCTAAAAATGTTTGCCTCCTAAAAACGAATCTGACACCAAAAAATTGTATCAAATCGCCTTCTCGAGATATAGCCATTTTTAATTTTTGTGGACCAAGTTCAAATAAATAAAAATATGAATAACTTTAACATACACTTGTTCAATATTAAAAAAAAATTCGTTTTGAGCGCTTAGTCCACAAAAAATGAAAATGCCTATATCCCGAGAAGGCGATTCGATACAACTTTTCTGATGACAGATTCGTGTTTAGGAGGCCAAAATACTTTAGAAAATGTATCCAACATGTCTGTGCAAAAACCGTGTAGAGTAGTGTTAATGTTTATATATTTTTAACGAAAATAGTAGTTAACTTTAATTTTTTTAAATACTTTTTTTGTGATTTCGTGTTATATGGCGTTCACACTTGCGACCTTAAACAAGTTGTTCAACAAAACACCAGTAACAGAATAAAAACGTAATGGACAAGGAACAAAGACTTTTTTAAACATCTCACTCTTAAACACTTCAAAACAGCTAGTGAACCCCGTATTATATGTATGTTTTTTAGTTTTGTTTTAATTTTTTTTTGTTCGGAAGGGGGGGGGGCTTTTGCCCACCCCAGAATAATGGCCTAGATACGCTTATGTCTACACCACTCTATGGTACAGGGTACAGATGGTCGCGTGAGTGACTTTTGACTCACTCTCACGAGTACTCACACAAACTTCACTCACACTCAGAGCTTCGAAGAATGAAATCCTTTTCGAATGAATTCTCAAAAAAATGCATTCAATTTTCATAGTCAGTGAATGCATTCGATTTCATAAATCAACATTGAATGCAGTCCTTGGAATTCATTCGATTGAATGAACAAAAATGAATGCATTCTATTTCTTGTTCATTCGATTTAGAAAAATCGAATGCATTCGATTTTTTATCATTCCACTGCGAATGCAATCGATTTTTTAAATATATAGACCAAAACGGAGCCAAATTTTGGTCCATAGTATCGCCTACTCTCTTTACATACGATGACCCTAATGGGCTCTAATTTTGAATCCAAAAAAATTGGTGTTCCCGAAAATTTTAAAAATGCACATATTAACTGTCTATACGACAAAAAAATGTGAAGAGTGTTTGCGATACTATGGACAAAAAATTGGCTCCGTTTTTCTCTATCTTTGTTAGTTTTTTTTTTAAGTTTTTTATGCAATGAATGAATAAGCCATTCGATTTTTCAAATTGAATGAAAAGAAAAATGATTGCATTCGCAAGTGAATGCATTCGATTTTTAAAAGTCGAATGAAAAAAAATTTAATGCATTCGATTTTTGAAAGTCGAATGAAAAATAAAACGAATGCATTCGATATTTATAAATGGAATGAGTCTAAAGTGAATTCATTCAATTCGCTAAAATGTGATTGGGGAATGCAATCACTAAATTTTCACTCAGAATGACAAATCGAATTAAGGAATGAAATCCTTCGAAGCTCTGCGCACACTTACGAAACTTTTTTTTATAAAAAAATACTTTGCTTTTTTTGGAATGAAAGAAAATATAAAGAGAAAATAAAGCACGCAAAAAAAAACGACTCACGCAAACTCACTCACGCAATTTTTTTTCCACTCACTCACAACCACTTGAGTAAAATTGAGTTTCAGTCACACTCAAGCGTGAATCACGCACAAATCTGCTCATGTGCCCATCTCAAGTACAGGGTATTATGAGTTTGTCTTATGCCCTAATTCAGTATGTCGCACAAAGTGAGTGACTAGAAATTTTATACGTAAAACAAAAACAAATTTGAGTTTTTTGTTTTTGTTTTACGTACAAATTTTATAGTCACTCACTTCGACCGAGATAGCGAATCGCACAGTTAATGTTTGTAACTATCAAAAATATTGGTCCTAAACCAAACTTCAAGTATAGCGATCGATTTAGAATCACTTTCTGGGTCGATTTAGCGATGTCCGTCCATGTAAACATAGTGAGCACGATACAGGTCTCAACAATCAATTGATTTGACTGAAATTAAATTTATGCTTCCTTTTTCCCAAGGAAGAAGCCTCTTGAAATTAAAAAAAATAATCGGTCCATGTTTTGACCTAGCCCCCATACAAACGCCCCCCAAATTTGGCTAACATTACTTTTATACCCGTAATTTAACAGGTATCCTTTCGAAATTTAGCATGTGAATAAAGAAATACCCCAAAAATAACATATTTTGTAATCATATATTTGGAATGTTTCCAAATTATAAAGAAATCTGACCATTTCTACTTGTTGTCCCCACACTAACAAAAGAGCTAACTTAATTTTGGGATACTATTTTCTTCAAAATAGTTCATAAATTTTACCACAATTTAACTAAAAGTTTAGAAATTTAGAAAAGTTTGGAAACTTTCTACCCATTAGTTTAACATATTTATCTTCTTAGATTTAAGAAAGTTTTTTTTTTTTTCACTACTTTAGTAAATTTTTTAAAAGTTGAGAATTTTTTTTAAAAAACATAAAATGGCGATATCTAAACTAAAAACTAAGATTTCAAACCGAAAAAAGCTTGTTGAGCGGTGTAATTAGACCATTCTTGGACTCAAATTAAGTTTGTGCACTAATTAAAGATGCCACAAAATATAGATCCAATCGGTTCATGTTTGGACTTCGGACACATTTTCCGGAAAACACTGGTGTAGGGTATAAGGTCGGTCTTGACCCACTATAATTTTCTTACTTGTTGCCATAACTCCAATAAAATGGTAATTAAACCATTAATTGATCGACCACTTGTTCGGTAAGGTATCGTGATTAATATGCCTAGATTTAAACCGTTTTTTACTATACAATAGCGGCGCAGCCGAATTTTTTTTTCAGCCGCGCTGTTCTAAAAAAAACGCGGCGCGCAGCCGAAACGCCGCCGCCGCCGAAAATTTTTGCTCTTCAGCCGCCGCCGAAAATTTTGCATCGGCTTGCTTCACTGCTGCTATGTACATTAGGGTGGTTTTTTATTTTATTTTTTTGGAATTTCGAGGAGCGCGCAGCGGATTTTTGTGACATTTGATGTTAAAATAATTGTGTAAAAATTTGAGCTAAATCGGATAAAATTAACCCGAGGCGCAAGAAGGTCAAAGTTTCGAGAAAAAGCCAAAATGGCCAAATTTTGAAAAAACTTAAAAAAATGTAAATTTTGTTGAAATAAAAAAAACAAAATATTTTTTATTTAACTTTCTTCCAATAATACTCAGAAAAAATTATCTTTACTTTTTATGACGGCAGTATCACTTTCAAACATGAAATACAAAAATTACCATGCATTTTGGGGGGTACCTGAAATCAGTGTTTTCGATTTTTTGAAAATTTTATTAAACAAAAAAATTAAATCTTACTATTTTATAGCAATGGATTATTAAATACATCCTAAGGCTTAAATATTTAAAAAATTGGGGATATCCATCGACTCAATTTTTTTTTGGAGTCATTTGAGTTTTGCGGATTTCAAGGAGTCAAATGACTCCAAAAAAAAATTGAGTCGATGGATATCCCCAATTTTTTAAATATTTAAGCCTTAGGATGTATTTAATAATACATTTTTTGTTTAATAAAATTTTCAAAAAATCGAAAACACTCATATCAGGTACCCCCCAAAATGCATGGTAATTTTTGTATTTCATGTTTGAAAGTGTTACTGCCGTCACAAAAAGTAAAGATAATTTTTTCTGAGTATTATTGCAAGAAAGTTAAATAAAAAATATTTTATTTTTTTTATTTCTACAAAATTTACATTTTTTAAAGTTTTTTCAAAATTTGGCCATTTTGGCTTTTTCTCGAAACTTTGACCTCCTTGCGCCTCGGGTTCATTTTATCCGATTTAGCTCAAATTTTTACACAATTATTTTAACATCAAATGAAACAAAAATCCGCTGCGCGCTCCTCGAAATTCCAAAAAAAATAAAATAAAAAACCACCCTAATGTACATATATTGAGGATTACACGATCATCATAAACACACACAAGTAGGACAAGTCATCATAAATGTATGTTGGGTTTTCACGCCAAATTTCTTTTACATAAAAAGATTTTTAATAGATAATTAGGGTTTTTTTTGTTTTGTTTGCATCGTTATTTTTTTGTTTGTATTGTGTCTTTTTTAAGGAATATACATGGGCAAGGCCACCGTCACGCTCGCTTACATATTTTGGTCAATATCCCAGCAAAAAATAATCGAGATTGTGGAAGCAGTTCATAATTTTTCTGGCATACACAAGCGCTTCGTCTTCAGCACATAGATATGTTTGCCTTACAGTAGTGCATACTAGATGCTCTACTGTAAGGCAGATATAGAAATATAAATTTTTCCAAAAATTACGAATGTAATCACACATTTTTAAATACATTCGCTTACAGTAGTGCATCTAGTATGCACTACCGTAAGGCAGAGAGAAAAAACTATACATTATACGACGACTTACGAACATTAAACACCAAAACGAAAATTTGGATGACACAATAAAAAAAAATATTTTTAATTCAGTTGATATTCTGTTTTTTTTTTTTGTGAACGGACGTGTACGCATGTGCAAAAGTGAAAACCAAAGTTTCGACTACACACTATTTAGACATTAAAACTGTAGTATTGTTTGTGTGCTTACGAGGAGCACTATCTTCATACAAAATTTTCAGGCATAAAGAATTTAGTGATGGTAATACATTATTTTTGTGCTTTATTGGAGCAATGATTTCTGAGCATCCAATATGCTTACGAAAATGCACCAAGTAAGCTTCTAAGAAGGTATGATTTCATTACATTTTTAGTGCGCTGAAATAAGCGCTCGGATGAAATGCTCTAAAGTGGGACATTGCGACCAAATATCATGCCATACGTAAGCAGGTTTGTAAGGGAATGTCAAGTTTTTGGTGGAAACACACTATATAAAAAAAAAACAACCCCGAATTATCTACATATTTGTTTTTTGCGATCAATACTTATGGAGAAACAATTCCCACCAAAAACTACTGCTTCGCAGTAAGCAGGTTTGTAAGGGAATGTTCAGTTGACATTCCCTTACAAACCTGCTTACGTATGGCATGATATTTGGTCGCAATTTCCCACTTTAGAGCATTTCATCCGAGCGCTTATTTCAGCGCACTAAAAATGTAATGAAATCATACCATCTTAGAAGCTTACTTGGTGCATTTTTGTAAGCATATTGGATGCTCAGAAATCATTGCTCCAATAAAGCACAAAAATAATGTATTACCATCACTAAATTCTTTATGCCTGAAAATTTTGTATGAAGATAGTGCTCCTCGTAAGCACACAAATAATACTACAGTTTTAATGTCTAAATAGTGTGTAGTCAAAACTTTGGTTTTCACTTTTGCACATGCGTACACGTCCGTTCACAAAAAAAAAAAACAGAATATCAACTGAATTAAAATTTTTTTTTTTATTGTGTCATCCAATTCTTCGTTTTGGTGTTTAATGTTCGTAAGTCGTCGTATAATGTATAGTTTTTTTTCTCTGCCTTACGGTAGTGCATACTAGATGCACTACTGTAAGCGAATGTATTTAAAAATGTGTGATTACATTCGTAATTTTTCGAAAAATTTATATTTCTATATCTGCCTTACAGTAGAGCATCTAGTATGCACTACTGTAAGGCAAACATATCTATGTGCTGAAGACGAAGCGCTTGTGTATGCCAGAAAAATTATGAACTGCTTCCACAATCTCGATTATTTTTTGCTGGGTTATTAAATAAATACACAGTAACACAAACACTCGTTTTTTTACTTCAAAATATTTTTTTTACATTTAATTCAAAATTAAAAATATTACGTTTAATTATAAAATGCCGTAATTGCGACTGCCACGATCAACGCTTTTGTTTGTACTGAATTGTTCTAAAAAATTCCGCGCACAAGAAGAAAAAAAAGAAGAGAAAAAATAAGAGAAATAAAAAAATTACAATTCACTTTTGCTAATCCCAGGAAAATTTTTCAGAACCGATTCTGACAACACTTGTTCTAGAACAGGTTCTTCGGTAACCATACACTATTACACTTTAATTATTCAGAACAAGTTGAGTGAAAATTATTCTGAAGCTTGTTCTCTGGAATCAAAGTTTCATAACACTTTGGTTCTCAGGAATTTAAAAAAAATTATGTGTCAAAAAAATTAAAAAAATTAAATAAATTTATTTTTGTTAATCAAGAAAAAACGTGAAATTCTGTTAAAATAGCAGATTATAATCGTGAAAATTGTTGAAATAAAGGTGAGTAAATTTAATTTTCATTGTCTGGGTCGGGTCAAATACTAATAATACTATGTTTTTTATTTTTGTTTGCAGAAAATCCATGTTCTGGTATGTCATTATTGTAAGGCCCAAAATGCAACATTGGAGGCGGAATAGGATAAATGTGTGTTAAAAAATATAAATATTCCATTTTATAAATCATTGTCTTTATCTCTCCTTAATAAATTAATGCAATTCAAAAAATGGCTTTAATTCTTATTTCTGTTCCAAATTTTACTTCTAGAACCGATTCCGAAGAACAAAAATATGTTCTAATTTTGCTTACAAACACCTGTTGCATTTGGGACAATCCCTTTGTAAAAAGAATCGGTGTTGCACAAGAATTAGAACAGGTTCTAGGGAAGTATAAGTTGTTCCACAATCGGTTCTTTGCAACCGAAAATTTTGCTGGGATATTAGCAAAAAATCTTGTAAAAATGTTGTCAACTCAATTTCAAATTTAGCAAAAGAAATTAGTTCAAAGTTTGTTTAAAATTGCTAATATGCTAAATAAGGTTTACAAGAATTTTTTGCTAACATGCTAATCTCAACTAAAATTTTGCTAAAAGTTAGCTATCTAGCGTTAGCAAAAAAAAAAATTTGTAAATCTACTAACGTATTTTTTTGAGTGTAGTTTAATATTTTGGAGATTTTTATTTAATCAGTGATGTGGGTGCCCAAGGATTTTTTTTATATTTAAAGGGCTTCGTGGTTCAAAAATTATTAGCAAAACCATGAATTTGAAATTGGTTTCACCTTTAGTTCACGTGTTAAAAAATCAGTTAAACCAGCTTTAAAAACATCGAAGAGTCAGAAAAATATATTGCAAAGTATTTTTGTCACTCACAAATATTTTTACAATTAAGCAAAAAAAAAAACTTTGTACACTCAAAAAAAAATGTGTAATTTTTTTTTTCAAATATGACTAAAAAAAAGTTTTTTACTCAAAACAAAATAAAGTACTGCTCAAAATTATAGCGCACTTTAAATTATTTTTTACAACTTATTGTTTCTATTCAAAATATCAAAAAAATGTCAAGTTTTTTTGTGTCAATTAAACATTTTTATTCAAATTTATTTAATTTAAGTCACAATTCAGTTTAAAATAACACACTAAAAATATCAGAGGTGGTTTTATAAAAAAAGTCTTAAATACACAGAAAATAATATCGTGATTTTTTTTTTAATTAAAAATGGATTTGATATTTAATTTAACTTCAATTAAACATTTTAATTGATTCAATTAATGTTTTAATTGAATTCTTAACTTTACTGAAAATAAAAATAAAATAAACAAACGAAACCGGTTTTGTATGCATTAGTGTTAGTAGCCAATGAAAAAATAAAATGCAAAAAACAACAAAAAAAAACTTTTGAACTATTGTTTTGTATATTTTGGTGGTAGCAGCCAATGAATATATAAAAGCAACAAAAAAAATTTAGTTTTATTGTTTTCTTTAAGGCGAGCGGTCGTTGCGGATAAAGTGTTTTGCTAATAAACTGTGTACAGTTGTGTTTTGCACATTGAAATATAATACACTTTTTTTGTTTCAACTTTACTAAGGCGACAAAAATGCATGCAATAACAAGATTTAAAAATAAAAATGTAATTTTAAATAGTTATTGATATTTTAAAATACTACTATGATGTTTCTATGCAAAACTATACCAAGTGTTTATATTTAATAAAGAAAATAAATTTCTTAATAATATAAAACAAAAACATTCTATGTTTATTTATTTTAGGGCATTTTTTGAAGTTCATCTTTTAAAATTAAATTGAGTTTTGGTCTTTTTTCAATAAAAAAATTTATGTGAATCAATAAATCTATATTATTGATTTCAATTTTATATTAATTTTTTTTTTAAGTTTATTTAATTACAATTTTAATTGGTTTTCCATTTTATTTTCAATTAAAAATTTAATTGATTCAATTAACAATTTAATTAAGTTTTAAAACTATTTTCAAACAAAATGAGTAATTAATATGCGCATTTTCGTGATACGTCCGAAATCAATTAATTTTTTAATTGAATCAACGAATTTCGTAATTGAAATTCATTTTTATTTTTTTCTGTGTAGACTGTTCATAATTATAGCGCACTAAAAAAAATTAATGCATTAAATGAAAAGTTGATCAAAATTTAAACACATCCTGATGAAAAACTTATTCCTTTAGCTTATAAAAATACATTTATTCCTATTTGAAATCGATTTGACCGATTTGGAGCAGTCATTTATGGTTGCTTTCGATTAGATATCCTTCATAGCGCTGATCAATTCACTTTTATACTTATTTGGTAGATTTAAGGGGCACGATCGGTAGTAGACCCAATGTTTTCAATTGGGTTAATGTCTGGTGACTATTTTAATATCACTTGGCCAATATAATTGGGGAAAATTGTTGTTTCCGAACCAGTCCATCCAGAATTTCGCCTTATGACAGGGGGCATTAACACTTTGAATGCAGGCCTGGGTCGATTTAGACCCAAATATTTGATCAAAATATGAAGAAAATACTTCAGAAATTGAATCGATATATCTTTTAGCAGTTGAAAGTCCTTCTTAAAAGAGTAATAAGCCGGTACCATGGGCTGTAAAACATTTGCATACGCTAACAGAACCACCACCACTTTGTGCGCTTGGCTGGGACCAATATGTTGATGCTTATCCGGCATTGTACATCGAACAAACGATGGATTTTAACCATTTATTACTTCATTATAATAATTTATTCATGACGAATAATTGATTAGTTGATCTTTTTTCATTTGTTCAATGTACAATGCAAGATAAGGATCAATCATAATGGTTCCAGCCAATCACACAACGTGGTGGTGGTTCTGTTAGCGTATGAAAATGTTTTACAGCCCATGGTACCGCCTTATTACTCTTTTGAGAAGGACTTTTAAATGCTAGCAGCTATATTAGTTCAATTTCCGAAGAATTTCCATCATATTTTGATCAAATATTTGGGTCTGAATCGACCCAGGCCTGCATTTAAAGTAATAATGCCCCCTGTCATAAGGCGAAATTCTCGATGGACTGGTTCGGAAACAACAATTTTCCCCAATTATATTGGCCAAATGATATTAAAATCGTCACCAGACATTAACCGAATTGAAAACATTGGGTCTACTACCGATCGTGCCCCTTAAATCTACAAAATAACTATAAAAGTGAATTGATCAGCGATATGAAGGATATCTAATCGAAAGCAACCATAAATGACTGCTCCAAATCGATTTCAAATAGGAATAAATGTATTTTTAAAAGCTAAAGGAATAAGTTTTTCATCAGGCTGTGTTTAAATTTTGATCAACTTTTCATTTAATGCATTAATTTTTTTTAGTGCGCTATAATTATGAACAGTCTATTTAAGACTTTTTTTTATAAAACCACCTCTGATATTTTTATTGTGTTATTTAAAACTGAATTGTGACTTAAATTAAATAAATTTGAATAAAAATGTTTAATTGACACAAAAAAACTTGACATTTTTTTGATATTTTGAATAGAAACAATAAGTTGTAAAAAATAATTTAAAGTGCGCTATAATTTTGAGCAGTACTTTATATCTAATCCATATTGTTAATTTTTTTCACGTTAGAAAACTAACTATCACTTTAAAAGGGCACTGTGAAGGGTATTCATGGATTCGGCTAACAAGGAAGGTCTTCCTGGTGTCAACCGCCGATCTTTATGGAATTGGTTTTATTTTGTAGAGCTGGAAAAATAAAGGGACACGTATTTTTTTTTAGCGGCCCAAATTTATATTTAGGGGGTGAAAATGAAGGGGGGAGATAAGGTATTTTTTAGTTTTTTGCGTTTATCTCCTATATTATACAAACAAACGTAAAAAACTGGAAAATGTCAACCTCCCCCATACAAATTGAGCCCCCTAAAAATGAGGTTGGGCCGCTAAAAAATATGTGTCGAATTAATTTTCGTTCTTAACAACATATCCAAATTTCATGAAGATCGGAGGGTGACACCAGGGAGACTCCTTGTAAGTCGAATTTAACTCTTCTACTTTTTTATATATTTTTTTACTTTTCTTAAACAAATGAAACATTTTTATGTCAGAATAACTTCAAAGTCCTGCACTTTTATCAAGGGGATAAGAAAAATACAGTTTTCTCGGCCTACCCCCTTTTGTAGGTGTGGTCCGGCAACGTTCCCCCTGACCCCCTAATAAACTGCTATTTGAATTTTTTTTAAAAGGGCATTTTAGCAAAAATTCTAAAAATAAATACAAAATACGTGTTTAGTATTAAAATTGAAAAAAAAAAAAAAAAAATAGTTTTTATGCGTTTTTTATATTTTTAGCATTTTTTTTTCGATAATACCGGTACGTACCGGTATCGACGTTTCGGTATCGGTAATACCGTAACCGATTCAACTCAAATACCGTAACCGATACCGAAATTAATAAAAAAAAACGATACCAATACCGATATTTCGTTTCGATTGCCAACCTTGCAATTTTGTAATTTGCTTGTATTTTCTTGTTTCAACAGAGCGTATGAGAAATATTTATGCAATTAATATTACTCATTCGCAACGTTGATACAAGAAAATACAAGCAAATTACAAAATTGTTATGAAATTTAAAATTCAAATGCGATTTTCTCGAAAAAATTAAGAACGTGTTTCTTTTTTTTTGTGGATGGACAAACATCTAAACTTTTAAAAAAAAGTGGCCGGATTTTTTTATAAATTGACTTTTTTTAAAAAATGGAAAATTTCAGAACGGTTTCTGAAAATTTTCCAAAAAAAATATTTTAATCGATAGCCCATACAAAACTATATATAAAAACGTAAATTTTTGAGATTTGTTTTTTAATGTGATAAATATTTAATCAAGGCAACTCGCCACAAATTTTACCATTATTCCAATATTTGACCACGCCTCCTAAGCCCAGTTTTTGAAAAATTGATAAACCAAGAACGCAATTTTCTAAGTTCCATATAGGGCTATCCGTACAACCTATTCAGAAGTTTACGGTACACATGTTTTTTTTGCTGGACATTTGGACATTGTAATATATGTATTCAGTTTTTAAGTTTTCTAAACAAGCATGTTAAATATTTTCAAATTTATCAAATTGCAATTTTCGGAATTTGAAATTTACAATTTTAGCATATTAAATGTTGTAAAATTTGCTAAAATTGCAATTTTAAAATTTTAAAATTTGCTGTCGCCAGTTTTTTTTTTTTTTAATTTTAAAATTTTTAAATTTGCTGTCACCAGTTTTTTTTTAATTTCAAATTTTTAAATTTGCTAAAATATTTTTTTCAGAAATTTTGAAATTTGAATACATACATATATCAAGCTCTTTGTCTCCCGCTCTTAATATTTTGGAACTTTTTAACAGAAGGTACGAAAACTGTTAGACGAGGAAAATACGATAATGTTAAATTAACATTGTTGGTTTGACAAATAATGCTAACTTTTTATATCGAAAAAGCGCTTAAAAATTTTGAAAAAATTTATCAATTTATAATTATTATGGTAATATTATTTAAGAAATACCTTTAAAAGTGTTTAAAACAAATTCTCAGCAAATAAAAAGTCATTGGATTTCCCGATAATCCACAAAAAAAACTTTTTTTACAGCTAGATGAAAAAAAAAAACGCTAGCTTTAGTCTGAAAATCGCCAAACTGCAACACTCTTTTTTGTTTATATCAAACTAAAGGGATTTTTTTTGGTTTGATCAAACGTCCAGTTCGATGGCGGACTTAGCAAAGGGAATTTAAGAGAGGGTTTAACAGAAGAAGGGAGACTTCATATATCTTTAGGTATTGATAGTCTGTGCATATATTCATTTTGAAAATATGTTTAAGCAAGCTCTTTGTCTCCCGCTCTTAATATTATGGAACTTTTTAACAGAAGGTACGAAAACTGTTAGACGAGGAAAATACGATAATGTTAAATTAACATTGTTGGTTTGACAAATAATGCTAACTTTTTATATCGAAAAAGCGCTTAAAAATTTTGAAAAAATTTATCAATTTATAATTATTATGGTAATATTATTTAAGAAATACCTTTAAAAGTGTTTAAAACAAATTCTCAGCAAATAAAAAGTCATTGGATTTCCCGATAATCCACAAAAAAAACTTTTTTTACAGCTAGATGAAAAAAAAAACCGCTAGCTTTAGTCTGAAAATCGCCAAACTGCAACACTTTTTTTTTGTTTATATCAAACTTAAGGGATTTTTTTTGGTTTGATCAAACGTCCAGTTCGATGGCGGACTTAGCAAAGGGAATTTAAGAGAGGGTTTAACAGAAGAAGGGAGACTTCATATATCTTTAGGTATTGATAGTCTTTGGTTTAAGTTTGAATTTATAAATAAGCAATTTAACCAAATTGCTTTAGTATTCTAATTTTTAAATTAGCAATAAAGAAAAATATTGAAGGAGTAAAATATTTGTAATATTACATTGTTTAAAATTTTTTTTGTGTATGCTAATTGCAAGCCCTGCAGTCGTCCCCGATTTTAGATGCATAGAAAAAAGTGGGAGTGGACAATTTTTCCTTCCGTAGTTGTACAATCACGAACGTCAACAAATACTACTAACCCGGCTAAAAATAAATGTGCATGTTCATATATGCTTATATATAGATCTTTATATGATCATATATGACATATATGGAAACATATATGTGAACATATATGCAAGAAACGATCCCATATATGAAGGTTTCTATTTCAAACGTACCACGAAAAAAAAAAAATGTTGTTGGATCAAAGTCAAACTTTGAAAGCTTATTGCCCTATATGAAAGTAACAAATCATGGAACAAAAGTTTTCGTTTTTCGAAAAAATGGGCGAGATAGACGTGGTCAAACATGGTAAAATTGAGCAATTTTTGCATGAAGTCGCTTTATATTTAATTTTTTCTACAGTAACTCAACGATTCTGAAATTTTCGAAACACATCTATTTTATAGTGTTTTGTTTAAGCTATCGATTGGCATTATTTGTTTTTGGGAAAAATTCAGAACTATGTCTGAATTTTTCAAATGAAAAATAAAAATTGATGTAGCAAAAAACACGCCATTTTTAATTTTTTTTAAAAAAATTTTAAAATAAAGCTCATTTCATTCTCTACATCATATCAAATTTTCAGAGAGCAGTTATTTTTGGTTTTCGAGAAAATTGCCTTTAAAGTTTGAATGTCTTATTTTATTTTCCATATCACTCATACGCCACGATACATTTATTTTTGCACTTACCAAAAACTTGTTTAATTCTGTTTAGATAACAGATTTAGAGCTGATTTGTCGTATTTATAGGAATTCGACTGTTTTTTGTTGACCAGAGACATACGGTGCAATCGCTTACTCGTTTTCTGTGTAATAAGAATGGCAATTTTTTTGAACTTTAAAATCTTTGAAATGATGAAGAATGTTTGTAAAATTTTTGAAGTGCAGACTTTAAAATATTTTTTGGAACTTTTCTACTTCTGATATATTTTAAATTTTTAGTTGTAAAGCAATGTGTTTAATATCAGAGTATTCCTGAAAATTAACAACGACTGTGAATATTGTTGCCTGTTGCGGCGTGCCAGAATTTCAACAATCATAAGTCAAAGATCACTTCTGGAATATTGTCATTTAATTGATATTGAATGCAACCTTGATACGAAGAATCTTGAAAAACAGTCGAATTCTTAATATAAATATGACAAATCAATAGAGTCCGGCCGAAACCGGTTTTTCGAGGCCAAACCGATACCGAACCAAAACCGAAACTGAAAAAAAAATTAATGCCTGGCTGAATAAAATTTTTATATATTTCTTTTTAAAATAAATAGACAGCACTTAATGTTTTTAAACCATCGGAATTGTTGTATTTATTAAAAAATATATATATTTTAAAAAACTTACAAAAAAATCATATTTAAATAAACTTAAAAAAATTGTTCATTAAATCTGTAGATTAAGAAAAAAAAAAATTATTTGAACTGTAACAGTAACACGTTAATTGGAAAACCTTGTTACATTTTTTAAAATGAACTGAATCAAGTGTAATGATACTCGAAATTGAAAAATTCAGCAACTTTCTTATATATTTTTTAAAATACTAAAATTTTGCCGAATACCGAATAGAGGCCGAAACCCCATTATTCGGCCGAAGTCGAGACCGAAACCGAATATTCGTTTGGACTCTTTTTTTTTTTTTTTTTTTTTTTTTTTTAAAAATAAATGTATCGTGGCGTATGAGTAACCTGACCAACTGCTTTTGACTGAAAAGCGGGATCGAAAGGTTGAAAAAGCGGGATTTTGATCAAAAAAGCGGGATTTTTATGGGATTGTATTTTTTTATGTAAAAAAATGCATAAGAACTTTGACTAGAAAAATTTTATTTTGATTACGTCAGCAAACATAGTCTCTAGTCTAAGGAATTTTTTTACCAACCTTGGGATAAAATATTTAAGATTTAAAAAAATTGCATATGAAAAACTAAAATTAAATTAGAGCCGAAGACTGAGGCTGGATTACTCAATGCTCCGTTATAAAATAACTCTACGTTAAATTTAACTTTTTCATACAAATTTTGACATAAGGCTCCGTTAAATCGGCAGTTAGCAGCTAACTTTTCATTGAGTAATCCGCCCTGAATCTGATAACTTTTCTTATCATTTTCTAAAGAAAGTAAATCTTATATTTTGTGTATAAAAAAATGTTTCAGAACTCGAGACTGTCTTTAGAAAATATTTAGATACTTATTTGACTCAGAATTTAAGAATATTTTAAAAGAAAAATTATCTAAAATTTTAAGAATTCTTCTGTAGGAAAAATGTTTAAGAATCTTATAAATTTTCTATAGAAAAAATCCATTAGCAACTGTTAATTTCCTCAGAATAAAATATTTTAGAGTCTGGCAAGAATTTTTCTGGAAACGTTTCAGAATCTGATAGTTTTTTTATAAGAAATATATTTCAAAATCTTAGAATTTATTATATGGAAAAGATTTTTCTTGTTTAAATAATACTTTAGTATCAGAGAATTTTTCTACAGGAAAAGTTTTTCAAAATTTATGATTTTTTCCAACAAGAAAAATCAGAATCTAATTTTTTTTTTGTATGAAAAATCTCACAGAATCTGAAAATATTTCTGTTGAGAAATTTTATAAAGGAAGTGTGTCTTTGAGTCTGTAAATTTTTCTTCTGACGTTGCGTCTTAAATTTTTCTTTAGAAAAATGCCTTAGAACCTAATAATTTTTCTATATGAAATTATCTTAGAAAACATTGGAACTTTAAAAATTTCCCGTCTTTTTTTTCCCAATTCTCAAATATTTTCTATCGAAAAATGTCCCTTGAAAAAATCGGTTGGATCTGATTTAATCTGTTTGGATCTAAAAAATATAATTTTATCTGATCTGGTCTTTTTGATCCGACGTTTTTCCACAATTTCAGGATCTGATCAGATTCAATTACGGATCAGAGTTCGAAATTTTAGTCAAATTTCGTATCTGGTAGATCAGATACAAACGCCTTCATTAGATTTTTACAAATCAGACCAGATCTAATCAATTTTTTTCAAGGGGCTACAAAATTTAAGAATTCATTTTTAGAAAAGGGTATCAGATTTTTTTTCAAGTAAGAATTTTTTAGAAACCGATAATTTTTTAGAATCTGAGATTTTTCTTTTATGAAAAATGTTTCAGCATCTGAGGATTTTTGTATACAAAAATATTCTAAGAATCTGAGAATTAGGAAACACGTATTTAAGTTTAATACTTTTTTATTAAAAGCTTTTTTCGGAATATTCGAAGTATCACAATGAAAAAATTTTATGTAAAAATTTAATTTATTTTTGATTTAAATCAGTCCAATAGGGTTCTCTTGTGAACAGTTTTTTGAGTAAACAAAATTTTTCTTAAAATTTTCTTTATACGGTAAGAAATAGTTAATATGCTCAAAAATATATTTCTCAAAATATTATTAAAATAACCTAAAAATTGTCATACATACTTTGCTATTCCAAAAGTCAAAAAGCGGGATAAAGCGGGATGAAGCGGGACTTTTGTTTAAAAAGCGGGATCGGAATTCAAGGCGGGATGAGACATCAAAAAGCGGGATAATCCCGCCAAAAGCGGGATGGTTGGTCAGGTTACGTATGAGTGATATGGAAAATAAAATAAGACATTCAAACTTTAAAGCCAATTTTCTCGAAAACCAAAAATAACTGCTCTCTGAAAATTTGATATGATGTAGAGAATGAAATGAACTTTAATTTAAAATTTTTTTAAAAAAAATTAAAAATGGCGTGTTTTTTGCTACATCAATTTTTATTTGTCATTTGAAAAATTCAGACATAGTTCGGAATTTTTTCCAAAAACTAATAATGCCAATCGATAGCCCATACAAAACCCTATAAATTAAATGTGTTTCGAAAATTTCAGAATCGTTGAGTTACTGTAGAAAAAATTAAATATAAAGCGACATCATGTAAAAATTGCTCAATTTTACCATGTTTGACCATCCCTATCTCGCCCATTTTTCCGATAAACGAAAACTTTTGTTCCACGATTTGTTACTTTCATATAGGGCAATAAGCTCCAAAGTTTGACTTTGATCCAACAACATTTTTTTTCGTGGTACGTTTGAAATAAAAACCTTCATATGTGGTCGTATATAAAATATGTTCCATATATGATATCATATATGCAAACATAAATGTTATCATAAAATGTTAAATTTTAGTGCATGTGTATGAAAATTCAAACCGGAATTACAAAATAAAAGTTTTTTACGATTAAAATTATATTTTTTTTTATCAAAAATTTAACAAATATTGTTTCCTAGTTGCAAAATATTTTGAATAAAAAAGTTACTTTTACAAAAAATAGAAATGGAAAGGTAAGTTTTTATTAATATGTATTTAGAATTTTAAAATCATATGTATTCATTTTTTCAGTACATCGTCATAACAAGTATAAGCGTGGACATTTTATTCCAAAACAAGATCAAAATGAGTAAATGTACATAAGTATGTCGCAAATACAATAATATAGAGCAGCGGTTACCAACCTATGGAAGGCGTACCACTAGGGGGTACGCGAGACTGCCCGCGGGGGTACGCGAAATTTTTTTTTGAAAGATATGAGTTTTACCTAATAAACAAAACAATAAGATTGAGAATCGGTTTAAAATTGGCTGAGTCCTATAATTAAAAAAACACACTTTTTCAAAAAATTTTCACTTTCTTTTTACTTAAAGTTAATTGGGAGTCATTAAAAAAATATTGTTAAAAATTTAAATTCCTTAAAATCCTTGAAACTCAATTAGCTACAAAAATAAATTGAGACTGGGGACTAGGGCGGAGCGAGAAATGCTCTTTCGCGAATTTCGCTTGGGCGATATGCGGGATTGGTGAAAATAGATGCCAAAACGATGTGGTTAACATTTCAGGAAGATCGCACTTCATCTTGGGGTCCCCCTTCAGCGATGAAGTTTCAACTTTTCAAAGACAAAGATCATTTTTTAAAAAATTGTCAAAAATTCAAATTTGATTAGATTTTCTTAATTATGGATTTTATGAGGTCTAGTTAATCACATCTATTTAGATTTTAAACATCAGCTTTGTAGGATACCGCTTACAAAAAAATACCTCTCAAAACCCAGAGGTGGAAAAATATTGATACATTTTGGAGAAACCCGAAAATCAACTTTTTGCTTAATATAATAAAAATACATTAAAATTGCAAAATATTATTTTTTTCTTCCAGACTTGGAAAAAAGGGCACCCTAGGATTCCAAAACCATTACTGCAAAATTAAAAAAAAAAATGTTTGAAACTTATTTGTTAAAATTATCGTAAATTTAGATCGGTCCACGACCGTTTTTAACGGTTTTGGAAAAAACAAAAAACTTGTTAGGGGGTACGCGGCTGATAAAATTTAAAATAAGGGGTACGCGAACCAAAAAGGTTGGTAACCGCTGATATAGAGTGCTTTGATGTTGAAGAAAATTAAACTACGCAGCTTCGCATATGCACACCATTATGTTTTCACTACGATTGCAATACTGCAAACTATTTTGAAATCCCTTAATGTCGCCATAACAAATTGGAAATGAAAGATCGTATAAGCAGTTTTGAGGCCGAGTAACGTTAAGTTCACTCAACTTGGAGAAGAGGACATATGCACCACCAAAAAGGTTATCACCATTCCATAGATGGGGCTCCTAAACTACTTCCCTAGAACTAGTTCTGATGGTGACAATTTCAAAGAAAAATCATGACTCTGAGAACGAGATAGAGAACTACCCAGCCAGAAATTGCCAACCGAAATAAAAAATTTGTGTTGCTACAATATCGGGCTAACGAAAAATACAACATTCTATAATGTAAAACTGTTTTACTAAAAAAATTGTGTTGGCACAGCATTAGAGGTATTTAGAGTCTTGTTGCCACCCCTGGCAATGTAGCAAAAGAGTAGTTCTTTCAAAAAATACATGTATTTTGAAAAGTAATTTTGAAAAGTGCTCTTTTAGAACCAGTGTCAGGGCTGGCAAGCAAGACTCTGAATACCACTATTGTGTTTACATAAAACACTACACTATAGATTATAATTTAAAAGTTTAAATTTTGTATTTATTTAAAAAAGTTTTTGTTTGACATAGACCTCAACTCTTTAATCTAAGTGAACACTTAAGTAGTTGCCTTTTCAACCAATTTGTACAAAATGGTAACTAACAAGCACTATATCGAGATTTTCAATACATCCCTAAGCAAGATGTCGATCCAATGTCGTAAATTTGTGAAATCAATGTTAACCCAATGTCAAAACAAACCACTGTTATCATTTCAACCTCGGAATGACGTCGTAGACTCAGAAACGGGTATGATTCGCCAACGGGTATGATTCGCCAACGGGCATGATTGGCCCGTTTGTATTTTTCTGCCTGGGTAGTGACTAAGAATGAGTCGTACATGACTTCTACACCACTTCCATAAAACAAATACTAATTTTATTTTTATTTATTCGCTCTATTTATTTACAACTCATTTTTAATAAATTCACCCTAACCGAGAACTGGTAACAATGACCGTCGTCTCGTTGTAGCGAAAAAAACCAAGGGTTCTGGTGGGAATCGAACCCACGACCCCCACGTTGAAAGGCTAGCACGCTACCAACTAGCCTACAAATACTATTAAACTCAAAAAAAAATTGTGTAAGGGATTTTTTTCGGACTTATAAGGAGTTCACACTAACGACCTTATACCCTGTTCTCCCATACAGCTAAAACCCGTTTTAAGCAACAATATTTTTAGCAATTTTTTTATTCTGTTACAGTATATTGACAGAAAATATTGCTTAACGGGTTTTAGCAGTACATGGGAATAGGAATTTGTGATAAGTCCATTAAAGACATGTTTTGGTGACTTGATGAAATTTGTCATCACTTGTTTCGTCAATTTTTATGCAATGTTTCATCAAACCTTGATAATGAAATTTTCATCAATTTTGATGACAGTAAGTGATGGAACCGTTTCATAAATATGAAGAAGCATTTTTCTTTGGTTCATGACTATCAAATATACATATTTGATAATTTCAATACTTTACTATATTAATAACGAAAACTCAAAGTGTACAAATGCAAAATCAAAAAGTTACCTTGTAAAAATATTTCCTTTTAAAATTTATTTAAAAACAATTTTAATGAATTTCTTGAGAAATAAATACATGCTATTTAAAATAACTGATTTTTTAGTATTTAAACTGGTTACACATTTATTCTGGGGGACGGGGTCTTTACAGAGGTTAAAGCTCTCTGATTGCTATCCATTTGGGAGTAGCCAGAAGCGATTCCTGTGCTTAAAATTCCCAAGCAGCTCACAACTTCTGGTCTTAGGCCAAGTGTCCCCTGGCAATGTCATTCTAACACCCGTTAGTTGTGAGAAGTGTTAGAAGTGAGAAGGCACCAGTATTGAGTAACCAGAGTGCAGGTTAACACCGATGCGTCTCTGGTAATTAGGTGACCTTGGTACTTCAAAGTCACTGAAACTCAGCTGTTTTTTTTGTCTGTCTGGAGACGAAGGTGGCAATTCCATCGCCAGACTAGAGGATTTTGGATTAATGTCCCACTATCCTCGAATTTCTCATTATTCCCAGAAAATCAGTAGGAAAAAATAAAGAACCCGGAAATAAGATGACAACCTTACGCTATGTAAAAGGACTACGATTTGCTACATGGAACGTTCAAACTCTTTACCAATCTGGTAAATTAGAGCAGGCAGTTAAAATATTAGAAAAATATAAATTATCGTTTGTGGGTATGAGTGAGGTAAGGTAGAATCAGTTTGGAAAGATGGAAGTTGATAATGGGGGCGTTATGTTATGGTCGGGCATGCCAAATGAAGAGGATCCCCACATATACGGTGTAAGTATGCTGATTAGTCCCAGGGCCGTGGCTCAATCTTCCGTCCCAAGATCTTAAAATAATAAGGGGAGACTTTAATGCTAGAGTTAGAGATGATAACTTGGATCTGGAACATATAATGGGGAAGCATGGTGTCGGCACAATGAATTCAAAAGGGGAGTTCACGATTGATATGTGTGGTTTGAATGAGTTGAAGATTGGTGGGACCCTTTTTCCACACAAATTTCGAAAAATCGGTGCCTATAAAAGACAAACATGGCCAATTACTTTCCACAACAGCAGAACAACTAAGTAGATGAAAGGAACATTTTATAGAGATCTTGAATATACAAAGAGAAGATATCAGTGAAACTAGACATGACAACGCTAACGCTCTACCAATCAGTACAAGTCCACCTACAAACGCCGAAATAATCAGCGCAATAAATTCCCTAAAAATGGAAAAGCTGCAGGTCCTGATAATATCCAATCAGAAATCTTTAAAGCAGCACCCGAAATGTTTGCGGACACACTACAGCCTCTGTTCGAACAAATATGGGAAAACGAAATATACCCACCCGACATGTTGAAAGAAACAAATTGCCATACGTGGTATAACAACACTGTGCGTTGTTTTAAAAATTTTTATGAAAACCATACTTAAAAGAATGTTAACCCACATCGATGTAAAACTAAGACCCGAGCAGGCAGGTTTTCGGCCATCTAGATTTTGTACTGACCAAATAAATAGCCTTAGAATCATAATTGAACAGAGTATTGAATTGAATCAATCACCACTTTACCTCCTCTTTATTGATTATAAAAAAGCCTTCGACTCAATAAATAGAGATTGTATTTGGGCAGAACTTGCTAATATTGGTGTACCAACAAAAATAATAACCCTTATAAGAAAAAGCTACGAATCTTTCGAATGCAGTGTAGTACATGATGGAACCATTTCTGAACCATTTAAAACAATATCAGGAGTAAAGCAAGGGTGTCTACTATCCCCTATAGAGAATAGAGATTGTATTTGGGCAGAACTTGCTAATATTGGTGTACCAACAAAAATAATAACCCTTATAAGAAAAAGCTACGAATCTTTCGAATGCGCTGTAGTAGATGATGGAACCATTTCTGAACCATTTAAAACAATATCAAGAGTAAAGCAAGGGTGTCTACTATCCCCCATAGAGAAAAGAATAATATCAGAGATTTTGATAGGCCCCAAAACAATATGTCACTTTATATAAATTGGTTCTCTTCTGTTCGAAGTTTTTTTTTTATTTATTTTCAGTTTGACATTATTATATCTAAAAATAAATCTAAAAACAGAAACATTTTTTGGATAAAAATGTATCCAATAATTTTTGTATAAAATCAAGATATCAGATATTATAAGATAACTTTGGCGCGGTCAAATTTCGGATGAAATTACATTATATAATATCCAATTTAATATAAAATCATGATATTGTACATTTTAAGATAACTTTGGCGCGGCCAATTTCCGGATGAAATTACATCATATCATATCATATTTAATACAAAATCATGATAATAGATAATATGGGACAACTTTGGCGCGGCCAATTTCCGGATGAAATCACATACAATAAAATATTAAACTGTAACTTCATATATTATAAGATGTTATGAGATAACTTTGGCGCGGCCAATTTTCGGATGAAATTTGTCAAAATCAGATCTAATAAATTATATATAATTTTATAAGATAACATGTTATACCATACAATTTTTTTTACTCGGGTGGGTAATTGGAAACATATATAGTTTTATATGGAACAGAATAAGCTATATATAATTGTATGTTAAATTATAGAGAAAAACAAATTTTGTATTGACCCGCATATAATTTTATATAATTATATCAACCGTACAACTTTTAATCTGAATCATGATTATATTATATATTACTACATATGACTGCATTAAAAAAAATTAGAAAATATGTCACGGATGTATAATTATATATAATTTATTATGTTTGTATCAAGTTATATATTGTAATATATGTTTATTTTTACTCGGGATATGATTTTTTTGTAAGGGCCCAACTATATTCCAAGTTTCATCAAATTCGAAATGGGTAAGGTCAATAATGCTACTTTTTTCGGTTGAATTGAGGTGTTTTAACTTTTTTTAAATTTTCAAACGTGAATATCTCGAAAATGGAACGCGTTTACGATTACGTAACAGTAGAACCATAAACAAGCCTAAATTAGCGTTATTGAATTTTCAAACGCAAAAATCGGAAATATGTTAAACTACCTAAGACAAATAATTATATGTGCATTTTTTTATATTGAGTTATAGGAAAGAAAAGAAATTATTTTTTTATGTTTGGTTAATATTTTATTATGTTTATATATAAGCATTAAAATCATAAACATTTTAATTTTATACCTTATTTTTTAAAACTGAAAATAACGAAAAAGGAAATACTTCATATATTTTCTATAGAAAATAATTATATGTGCATAGAAGAAAATTCCTATATATTCTTTTTGATTTGCAATGTAATTAAGTATTTTGTGAAAATTTTTGTTCGCCTTGTGTATTTAAACTTTTTTAAGCCTAG
This sequence comes from Pegoplata infirma, assembly GCA_963921195.1. NCBI lineage: Eukaryota > Metazoa > Arthropoda > Insecta > Diptera > Anthomyiidae > Pegoplata > Pegoplata infirma. The sequence continues at coordinate 114,764 of OY992540.1, read as the reverse complement.
GAGGCATAAAACCCGCCAAGGTTTTTGATGTACCAATACCCCTTGTCCCCCGTTTTGTCAGTATTTAAAGTTAAAGTCCTTTAATGGTCTTGTACGGCTTTGACTTTGAAATTACCTTGGCACAAAAGGTCCTAAAGAGGAATTTAATTGGGTGAAGGTCGGGACTAATGGCTGACCTCTTCAATACTGGTATGTTGTGCACATATAGGAAGTTTTTTGTCAAACGAGTGACATGGATTTGAACTAGGGTTGGCAACCGATACCTCTCTACAAGAGAAGTGGTGACCATCAGCGCCGTCTTAATTTAAAATTTTTTCGTCTTATTTAGTGATAAAAAAAAGTTTAATTTGGATGGCAATGATCGTCAACACCAATATTGGAGAGATTTAAGACAGCCGCGCCAAACGTGCTATTTGCAAAATCACGGTTGCGAATCCGTTAGGGTATGGGGTGCATTTGGATGAAGAGGACGGTTCCGAATATAATTTGCCCATACTAAAAATAATGTAACAATATACTTTTACTTGTTCGGGAACATTTAGTAGACTTTTCTACCGAACCGTGTGGAGATAATTGGACATTCCACCAAGACAACGCTCCAATCCATGTAATTGGTTTGACAAAAAAATTGTTTAATGCGCCCAGCATACCAGTATTGAAATGTCCAGACATTAGTCCGGACCCAAACCTAACTAAATTCCTCCTTAGGAATCTTTCTGCCAAGGTCGTTTCAAGGTCAAAGCTGTACACTACGCGCTAAGGACTTAAATTTGCGATATTGACGAAACGAGGGAAAATGGTATTGGCACATTAAAAAACTTGATTGGTTTTATGCCTCGTAGTCTAAAACAAGTATAAATATTCATTAAATATTCATATAAGCTAATTACACTGTGTCACAAATTTTCAACAAAGTCGTGACCAAATGAATCTGATACCTAATCTTTATGTAAATCCGAACGCTGAATCCGAATATGAAGTCAGAATGGTCAAAAGTAGAACAGTTTTCGAGATATTTACGAGAAAATCGAGAAAATTACCGTTATTTGCTCTTTTCAACTTATTTTTTTAAAACCAAACAATAAATTTTTTTTAAATTTTATCACTTAAAACGTTAGTTTATTTCAATACGAACATTTTGTGCCCAATAGGATCCAGATCGGTGCAAAAATGACAAAGTTACAGTAGATTAATTGAATTATCCCACTTTTCGATTTTTTTTTTTAAAAACACAAGTAAATGTACAAAGCTAAATGTTAGTAATGAAAGGTGGATTAATTCACTAAATCTTCTCTAGCTTTGTCATTTTTGCACCAATCTGGGTCTTGTTGGGCGCAAAATGTTCGTATTGAAATAAAATAATGTCCTATGTAATAAAACATTATAATTTTTAATTGTTTGGTTTAAAAACAATAACTTGAAAAGAGCAAAATTGCAAAAAATCATCAAATTTTTCATGAAGTTTGAACTTTTGTCCACTGTAACTCTGTCATTTCTTAACTAATCTTCACAAGCGACCCATGGTTATTTTAGTACTTTTATTATCTTTCATTAAAAAAAAAGAAATACATAAATCAACGAATAGCTTTGAAGATATTTGCATTTAAGTGACATCATCTTTTTTAAAAACACAAAAAACGCTTATTTTCGAATATCTCGAAAACTGTTCTACTTTTGACCATTCTGACTTCATATTCGGATTCAGCGGACAATTGTACATAAAGATTAGGTGTCAGATACATTTGGTCAAAAAACTGTCACGTAGTGTTATATTGTATATCAAAAAGAAATTATATGAATTATCCTTTATGCACATATAATTATTTTCTATGAAGTATATTTTCATTCCTTATTTTCTGTATTAAAAAATAAAGTTTAAAATTAATGTTTTTATGATTTTAAAGCTTACTTAAAAACATAACAAAATATCAACTAAACTTGAAAAAATATTTTGTTTTCTTTCCTATAACTCAATATAATACAGTGCACATATAATTATTTGTCTTAGGTATTAAAATATTTGGTAATATAATTTGGAATCAGGTAAACTAAATCAATATTGTTCATATAATTTGATTTTTTTTTCTCAGAATATTTTCTATAGCAAACTTCTCAGATTTTGATAAATTTTTTTCAATAAAAAATCTCAGATTCTGAGGAAGTTTTTACTATAGAAGAATTCTCAAATTCTAAGACATTTTTTTATAAATGGTAGTCGTAGAACATAATGTTATTAACAAAAAAAATTTGAGTTGGGCCCCCCCCCCTTTTCAAATTCCTGGATACGTCGCTAGCCTATGCCCACATTGAGGTAGCTTGGATGCTATCCCCAAGCAAGGCTGTATTATTACACATTTATTCTGGAACTAGTTCTATATAGTAAAATAGAATTAGTGAATGTACAACTTCTAGAAGGCATTCCTGAAGTACTTCACATGTGACTGAAAGAATTATTGTTCATAATATCTATGAACATATTTCATAAAACCAAATTCATAGAATCTTTGAAACTATTCATTGGCTGAATGAATATTCATTAGTATTGTGAAATATTTCATAGAATTTTATTCATAGATTTTGTAAGATTCATAGAAAATATTCATAGAAAAAAAAATGTTATTAATAATTTTTTAAAAATTAAAATAATGTTACAGTAATTAAATAATTTGAATAAATATATTAAAAAAATATAAAAAACGTAAAAAAAAAAAATATACTGCTGCCCTGGCGGGGTTCGAGCCCAAGACCTGCCGGCTGGGAAATTTATAATCGACGCCTTAGCTATCAGCGCCACCAAAGGAGGAAAACCTCGCCGACTAACACTTAGTTTTGTAATGTTCGTTATTTTTTTTCTGCAAATACACAAACATTTTGTTTTCTACAAACATACACACAGATTTTGGCAGAGCATTGTGGCAGAGCATAATATTTTAAAGCAGAAAATGGATTTTAAGTGTTATAACTTGTTTATTACTTTAGCTCAGTGGTTAGAGATTTAGCTTCACAAACAACTGGTATTGTGTTCAAATCTCGGTGGGGATAAGTTAAAAATAAATAAATTTTTTAAAAATAGAATCCCAGCAAAACTTGCATGACTTCCAGAACTAGTGCTGGAGTACTTCTTTTTTGGTCGACTAGTTCTCTATCTCGTTCTCAGAGTCATGATTTTTGTTTGAAATTGTCACCCTCAGAACTAGTTCTAGGGAAGTAGTCTAGGAACAATCACCCCTCCTATGGAACGGTTCCATCACTACTTCTAGAACCAGTTCTTTATCCCATTCTTTAACCCATCATTTTTCTTTGAAATTGTCACGACAAAAACTACTTCCAAGAAGCTATTGTGGCACTAGTTCTCTATCTCGTTCTCAGAGTCATGATTTTTGTTTGAAATTGTCACCATCAGAACTAGTTTTAGGAAAGTAGTCTAGGAACCCATGTATGGAACGGTTCTTTAAGTCATTCTAGAACCATTTCTTTATCCCATTCTTTAACCCATGATTTTTGTTTAAAATTGTCAACATCAGAACTAAGTAGTTCTAGGGAAGCAGTCTAGGAACATTTTGTACATTTTTTTTTGCAAAAAAAACATTTTTGAATTATTTTTTGTTGAAAATATAACGCAATATCAGCACTTTACCGGACAAAATTAGTAGTATTTTTTGTTTTTTAGTCATTAATGCAATAAGAAATTATCTAGAAGGAGAATAAGGGATTTTTGAAAAAAAAAAAAAAATATATATTGTAGGGATCAAAAAATATACGATTATATGCTTAGTTGGATTACTCAAATTGCTTACTGTTTTTGCTACAATTGTAAAGTTTTTTTTACTTTTTGTAATAAAAATGCAGCTGTAGTAAATAAAGTAGTTTATTGCAAATTGTAGTAAGGTAATGGAATGGATATATAAAAACCTATTTGCACTAATGCCCCAATACTTAAAAATACCAAACAAATTACCCAATACTTAATAATATATTTAGCCCCTCTGCGCATATTTCAAATGGTTTGACTTTTTCCAAATAGAAGAAATACAGAGAAATACGTAATCAAATATATATTTTTTTTTTTTTTGAAAAAAAATTATAAGTTTTTGAAACAGCTTCTAAGATGTTATTTGAGAACCACACTCAAAAAAAATTCTCTGTCCAATCAGCAGAAAAATCTGCTGAAAATACACCCATTTTGAGCCATATGAGAAATCTGCTGATTTTAGCAGACACGGTTTGCTAAATATCTGTCATAAGAGGTGAATAAATATAACAAGCAAAAAAAAAAAACATACTGCGCCAGCCAGCATCGAACTCGCCACCTTCCGATTTGAAAGTACACTTCTTAACCACTACGCTACGGAAGCTTATACTTTTATCTGGCGTTTTAGTTATTACTTATGTGTGTTTTTCGACAGCAGAGAAATCTGATTTTAGCAGAAATATCTGCTGATTTTAGCAGAAAAATCTGTTGATTTTAGCAGAACAATCTGCTGATTTCAGCAGAGCAATCTGCTGACAATCTGTTCTGCTTTTTTTTTTATATAAAAAAATTTCTTGAAAAAATAATGAAATTCAGCAAACAAAATCAGTATAAACATAGTAAAATGTCTGTTATTTTCTTAAACTGAATGACAGAGATTTTAGTAAAAATATCCTTCTCAGCAGAACAATCTGCTAAAAGATTGCTAATTCAAATTGAAAGTCGTTTTACAGATTTTTTGACAGAGTTTTTCTTTTGAGTGCAGTATTTGTTTCATGGAAGTGGTGCAGAAGTCATGTACGACTAGTTCCCAAATTACTCCAAAAAAGCTCTTTGGAATCAAAATATTATCCTTTTGGATAACTTCTAGAACTAGTTGTGACATCACTAGTTCCAGGATGCTCTTTGAGAACCTATCGTGACAAGCTTTGAATTACTCCTAGAACTAGTTATTTTTGAATGACTTCGAAAAGTTTTGCTGGGATATCTATCTATATCCTTATTAAAAATGACATGTTAGTTTGTTTGTTTATTTGTTTGTTTGTTTGTGTCGCTTTCAGAAGAAAACTACTGAACCGATTGAAATGAAATTTGGCATGTAGATAGAGAATTTTCTGGAATGAAAAATGCGACCAATGGCATCTCGATTGGATGCCCTGCCCCTTCTTATGCCCAATTTTTGTGAATTTCAGATTTTTCAATATATTTGGTTGTTTGTTACTGTATTTGGATGTTTGTTACAGATTAGCATAAAATTTGGCATATTAATATGGTGTTTTTTGCAAGGAAATCCCGCGTCTTGATTGGAAGACACGCCTCCTTTTACGCCCACTTTTTGTAAATATAATATCCTCACAAAGGGGCGTGGCATCCTTTGGTTTTTCTTTCTATCTGGTTCACAACCACGGATAAACGGCTAAACCGATTTACATGAAATTTTAACCACAGATAGTACTAACTGAGGCGGGAACTATAGGTCAAAAGAGAGACCGATCGGCCAAGTGGGCGTAAAATGCCACGCCCCTTTGTATTACATTGAACGTTATTTCTGCCTTTTCCGCAATTACGTTTAAACGGCTGAACCAATTTTAAAGAAATTTTCACCACATATAGTACTAATACATACGGGAAATATAGTTCATAATAGGACGGGGACAGACAAAGGGGTGGAAATGCCACGCCCATTTGTATTACATGGAAAGTTATTTCTACCTGTTCCGTAATCACGCTTAAGCGTCTAAGCCGGTTTTAATGAAAATTTCACCACACATAGTACTAACCCAGGCGGGCACTATAGGGTATATTAGGAGGGCGCTCTGACGGATGGGCGTATAAGTCCACTCTCCTTTGATCTACATTGGAAGTTATTTCTGCATATTCCGTAATCTCTCTTAAACGTCTGAACAGATTTTATTAAAATTTTTAACACAGATAGTACTAACCGAAGCGGGAACAATATGCCATTTCAGCACGTGATTGGGCAAAGGCGTTATACTAATTCAAAATTACTATTGCTGCTATAATAAAGCGCGTTTGGACAAAGAGGCATTAGTTGCAACGCTTCTTTGTACTAAACTAAAAGTTGTTTCTGTCAGTTCCGCAATGACGCATCAACGGCTGAACCAATTAACACAAAATTTTTGGAACAATTAGTAAACGAGGCGGGAACTATAGGACAGAAAATGAGCGATCAGACAAAGAAGCATTAAATGACACCCCTGTTTAACTTATTGCACGTTCTTTTCGCCTTTTTCACAATCACGCTTTTTCGGCTAAACTGGTTTAGAAGAAAATTTCCACACACAGATAGTACTAACCGAGGCGGGAACTATAGGCCGTAAATGATTGCGATTTGACAAAGAGGAATAAAATTCCACGCTCTTTTGTATTACATTGAAAGTTATTTCTGCCTGTTCCATAATCATGCTTAAACGCCTGAACCGATTTTAATGGAATATTCATCACATATAGTACTTCCGAAGCGGGAACTATAAACCATAATAGATCGCGAGGCGTAAGTTGCCACGCTTCTATGCACCACACTAAAAGTTTTTTCTGTCTGTTCCGTAATAACGCTTAAGCGCCTAAACTGATTTTAACAAAACTTCCACAACATATAGTACTAACCGAGGCGGTAACAGTATGCCATATTAGCGCGTGATTGGGCAAAGGCGTTGTAGAATGCTGCACCCCCTTGCACTATTTGAAAATTATTTTTGACAGTTCCGCAATCACGCAAAAATGGCTGAGCCGATTTTTCAACTGACTAACCGATGCGGGGCCATATCAGCATGCGATTGAACAAAGGGACGTAAATTACCACACGCCTTTGTAATATATTGAAAGTTATTTCTGCCTATTGGCTAATCACGCTTAAAAGTCGAGTACTAACCGAGGCGGGAACAATGGGCCATATCAGCGCGCGATCGGACAGAGGTGTTGGTAAAATGATGCGAAATTAAAATGTTCACCTGATGTAGTACTAACCGAGGATGGAACCATAGGGCATTACTGACTATCATTCATTGTATAATATTTTTTCAACCCGGGCAACGCCGGGTGCAAAACAGCTAGTAAGTATATATAAAAATGGATGTGTGTATGTATGTATGTATGTATGTATGTTCCGTATGGACTCGAAAACGGTTGGACCGATTTTGATGAAATTTTCAGGGAATATTCAGAATATCCTGGCGAGTAACACTGTCAAGTCGGATTTTTGATTTTCGGTCTGTGGGCGGAGGGGAGTGGCAAAATCGAATTTTTACATTGGACCAATAATGACATCCATATATAAAAAACGGATGGACCGATTTTGACGAAATTTAAATCAAAGATAGTACTAACTGAGTACTCATTATGTGCCAAATTTGAGCGTTATCGGACACAGGAGCGTAAAATGGCATGCCACTTTGTATTGAATTGAATGTTATTTCTGCATACTCCGCAATAATGCAAAAAACGGCTATATGTATGTTTCTTATGGACGCGAAAACGGCTGGACCGATCTTAATGAAATTTTCAGGGAATCTTTAGAATAGCCTGGGGAGTAACACTGTGCGGTCAGATTTTTGATTCTCTGTCTGTGGGCGGAGGGGAGTGGCAAAATCGAATTTTTACATTGCACCACTATAGACATCTGTATATAAAAAAGGGATAAACCGATTTTGATTAAATTTAAACCAAAGATAGCCCTAAGCAATTACTAACTATGTGCCAAATAAGAGCGTTATCGAACAAAGGGGCGTAAATGCCACGCCCCTTTGTATTGAATTGAAAATATTTCTGCATGCATTGCAAAAATGCAAAAACGGCTGATACGATTTTAATTAAATTTTTAGCACTGATAGTACCAACGGAGCGTGGAACAATAGGACATGTTACACTGCGATTGGAAAAAGGGTACTAAAATGCCACGCCTCTTTTTACTATATTACATGTTTTGCAACTACGCAAAATTAGTTGAACCGATTCTCTTGGCGTTTTTAATCAAGATAGTGCTAATCAATTGCTTATGAAGTTTATAATTGTAAAAGGCGTGAAAACACAATAAATTCCATTTATAGGGGACATCCCATAAGCGTTGGTCATGCAAAAAAAATATATATTCCGGCCACTTCCGCAATCAAGCAAAAACGACTAAGCTGATCCAAACTAAATTTCCTGCACAGATAGTGCTAAAAGGACATATAAGAACACGATTCGACAAAGCGGCGTAAGTTTCCTGCTATACTAAACGTTATTTTATCTTTTACTACTGATAGTACTAACCGAGCTGGAACTACAGCTCATGTTAGAGCGCGATTCGGCAAAGTGGTAAAAAATGCTACTCTCTTTCAATTTCATTTAAATTGGCAGCATAGATAGTACTTACCGAGGACGCAACATGGAACTTTAAATATATTAAAAGCTACGATTCGATAAGAATGCGTAAAATGAAACGCACTTTGTACTATAATTAACGTTACGTCTGTCTGTTTTTCTATAGATTTATCAATAGATAGTGCTAACCGAAGGTGGAACTAAAGGCTACTTCTGGACCCGGTCCCGTGCTTTAGTTTTGTCCGACACTGTATATTAAGATCGAGATGCAATAGAAAATAAAATCGATGTTTTCTCAGGGCCAGCAACGCGGACCGGGTCAGCTAGTTGTAAATAAATAAAAATAAAATAATAAAGTAAATAAAAATTAAATAGTAAAATAAATAAAAATAGAATTGAACAATAAAATTTTTTTCCATAGCCTATGAACTTTTTCATAGGTATCTTGTACCTATGAATTTGTTTCATAGATTCTATGAAGGGCATCATTGGCTCACTTCTAATGATTTTTTTCATAGAATCAATTTACGTTTTCATACCCGTAATGAACAAAATTCTTTCAGTGCATTCATACCACAATAGCTTGTTGGAGCTAGTTCCTGTCGTGACAATTTCAAAGAAAAATCATAGGTTACAGAATTGGATAAAGAGAACTGGTTCTAGAATGAGTGATGGAACCGTTCCATTGAAGGCGTGATTGTTCCTAGACAGCTTCCCTAGAATTAGTTCTGGTGGTGACAATTTCAAATAAAAATCATGGGTTACAGAATGGAATAAACAATTGATTCTAGAATGAGTGATGGAACCGTTCCATAGAATGGGTGATTGTCCCTAGACTACTTCCATAGAACTAGTTCTGAGGGTAACAATTTCAAACAAAAATCATGACTCTGATAGAAATTTTAATGTTTTTATATTGATAATGAACATAAATTTTTATTTCCCGTTTCTCGGGAAATTGAAAACTCCGGGAATTCTCAAACACTACTCAACACCAACTTGGTATAAAAGGTTGAAAATTTGAGTGCAAGTTGCATTTAACGTACTAAAACATATCCCAAAAAAATTAATCAAAGGGGGTCGGATCTAAAAGTGAGTGGTTTGGTATATACTTTATTGGGTCCCAGACCGATATTTCGATGCGTTACAAACGGAATGAAAAAGTTAGTATACCCACATACTCTGGTTGGAGGGTATAATAATTTTTAGAAAAATTCTTATTTATACTTACCATTTTGTATTATTAGACGAGTTATATTCACCAACAGTATGAGTTGCAATAGAATAACCAAAATACGACGATGGATTTGTGTTGAATTTGACAATGGGCAAACGATTTTCCAAATTAAATGATGACGAATAGCAAATAAACACCAACAATATTAGGAGGAGTGGAGATAACCGTGACACATTTAGAAATTTCATTTTATATTGTTTTTTTTTTTTTTTTTTGTTTTTTCAATCGGAATTTGTAATTACATATACATGCCCAGGAAAATTTTTTGGAACAAGTTCCTGGTTCAATAGATTCTTGAATATATTCTACGGTAATCACAACAAAATTTTCTATGTAAAAGTATTTTAAAAAAAAAAGTATATTTAAACAAAAAACATTGATTCTGGAATGTTAAGTTGAACCGGTTGCAGGGTAGTTTGATGCGTTCTGGAACCGATTATTTGGAACAGAAAATTTATGGGGGTGTGTGTATACCTAAAAGTACATTGGATTAGTTAATTATGATAAAATAAAAAAAAAGTGTTACTTTAATAATTCGTAAAAGATGGAACACTCAATATACATATTTGTTATTATTTTCACTTTTTGTGCATTTAATTATGAACGTTTTGTTAGATCTTGTTATTTAGGCATTAATTGTTTGTTTTTCTTTATTAACTTTGGCCGATGGATGCCAATGTAGGTATTAATTGTATAGACAAAATGAACACAAAAATATAATAATCGTATAAACCGGTCAGTAATCACGTTGGAATAATGTAAATATAGGTACATATGTACATATATATATATTTATCTTATAAAAACATTTTGTTGTTTTGTGTTTAATTTGAAATTTTCTCTGATCGTCGTTCTCTCACTACCGTGTTTAGTGAAATGTGCCAGTTGTGTAAAACGACAAAAGGTCACATACATTTGTAGATAATGATATTTTTGTAACTATCAATATTTTTTAAGGTGTAACTTGATGATATCACGGTTGGCCATTCTGCTGTTGTTGTATTGTTAGTGCTGTTTTTTTTGTTATTTAAAAACTTCACCCAGTTTGGTTGAGGATGCGATAGAAGAGTGGTAGAAGGAAGAGGTAAAGCAGACATAAAATAATAATAATAATAATACCCAGTTGGTACTGTTGTTGTCTGGCATTGACATACACGCTTTAACTATTCTGAAGCATTTTGCATTTATGTGTGTACTTCAAAAACAACAACAACAAATACAAACGAGATCGTCTAACGATATGGTGGGTTAGTTATATTTTCAGTGTTAGCAAAACGACACTTTTTTCTTCTTCTTCTTTGCTTTTAATTAGGATTGATGGTTGGGTGCATTTACTTCACTTTGTCTCTCTTTCACATCGTATTTTAACTAAAAAAAACACTTGATGACGTTTTTCTTTTTATTGCTCTTAAGCCGTGGCTAACAATTAACCTTCTTCGTTTTAAATGCTTGTTACACCTCGCAACAGGTACTCACTCATTTAATTTATATACACACAAACGTAAATGCACTTGTGAATCTCATGGATAAAGAACCGAAAAAAACACAAACCTACAATAAGTATGTAGGTAGTAGGTAGGTATAAGATGGTATGTACACTTAATTTAAATATGTATTTACAAATAAATATGTATATTATAATACATATGTATGTATGTATGCACGTACGATGTACATATATTTACAAATTTGCACTATCAAACGAACAATTATTATTTGAATATTGATTATTTTTGTTTCATTAATTTTTCACGTGGTCTTTTAAAAAAAAAAAAAACAAAAAAAACGGAAATTCTTTTATTATGATTATGCACGAATACCGAATACAACTAATGTACTTTTTAAAAAAAAAATGTAAAAATTCCACTTTTGTCTTCATTCATTCACACAATAATAAGCTTTTATCTCTCTCTCTCTCTCACAACTAACAACAATGAATTTCACTAACTACACAGAATGTTATTGCCAAGTTGGAACAGTGTGTTTGCTATCTTGTTCCACCATATTTTCTTCCATAAAATCATTTAACTTTAATATGCAGATATGTAGTATGTATACATACATATGTACTTTTTTTTAATTTCTTAAACTTTTCACCAGGGATTGAGGAACAATTTTTTATTATTGTTTTACATATTTTTGTGTGTATACTATATTATGCAATTAATAACTTTACGATAGATTTCAAATATTGATTTTTTTTTGTGTATGAGCGATTGATTAAAAACCCGTAGTATAGTTTTTTTTTTATTTTATTTGTTTTCTTATCCGATATCGTTTTTATTTTTTTTTTTTAAACCATCCGTCCGCACTTTGTTCTTACACTCAGAAATGCTGCAATGAAACTGAAATCAACTTCAACATGTTGTTGATACGTTTGATGAGTATAGTCATGCCAGAGTCTTTTTTCTTCACGTTCCCATTATTAAAATTAAAATCCCCAAAAAATTTAAAATCCACAATTTTTTTATAAGCCCAGCAAAAAAAGAACATACTAAAATGTTAATAAAAAGAAGTTCAACTGCTGCTAACTAGTGAGTTTAACATAACGATGTCGCGCAAAATATGTAGTATTTTTAACATTTTTTTAGTACATAAAAAGTAGTACTCATACTGTTGTCGTAGTTTCAGATTTTGTGTACATATATAGTTTAATTACATCTTTAATAAGAGAATCTCAGGCATGTTTTCCAGTCTTTTAAATAGTAGATATTTGGATAAAAACACCAAACTTCTTATATATTAAGTTGCCATCAGATCAATATTGGTCTATGGTTTCCCAATCTGGTTTACCATTTCACCTACAGTAGCTAGAGAAATGGAGTTATTTGAAAGGAAGGTAATCAGAAAATGCGTTAATATGAATTTCTCAACTTACACGAAACGTTACTCAAATACTGTAATATATAATACATCATCTGTGACCCCATTCAGCACATATGCGCTCTCCCTGACAAAGAAGTTTATAGAGAAACTTAACTTCCATGACAACAGCCTTTTAAAAGATATTTTTGAATCCGAGAAATACATTAACTGGTCTAGCTCCAATTATTTATCCCCCATTGGTATCATTGGGATAAACCTAGATTCCAACATCGTCTCCCAGGCCATGCCAGAATTTTACATAAAGTCCACTCCGGGCTCACATAGAGGCTAAATGATTTACAAATCTGTGATATTATTATAAATTATTATATTTACATACTTACCTGTATAACTATACAATTCGATTTACCCGATTAATCTGTGATTATTAAATGTTATTACTGTAACGCACCGTTTATGGTGTAGTTTTATTAATGTTAGGAGTTTTTTAGTTTTAAGTTTATTTATTTTAACAGAATCTCTCTGTGTGATAATGTTAACGTCGCGAGCAAACGTTATTTTATACATATTAACGAAGTGTACAATTATACATCTTCCTTTTCAGTTTAGCGTGTAGCTTTTCTATTTACATTGTATATTAGAGCAAAACAATCATAGTTCTAAGAGCATTATATATTTTTTTTTATTTTGATACTGTCGTTTTTGTATCTAAACATATGTTTTGAAAGACTCAATAAAGATTTACTTTACTTTACTTTACATCTTTAAGAACAGTATTTAAAAGCATTTAACACTAATTAGAAAGTGTCTTTAGAACCCATTAGGAAGTAGATTTAGTAAGCGATGCTAAGGATGCCAATGATCTAATAACACTACTAAACATGGAAAATGCGACTGGTACGCGACCTTATACAATTGATTACAACTGCTCTGCTGGTCAAAAATTCTGTCTCCAAACTTTTCAGCACATTAGGTTTTTGATAAAATGTAGGTTTAGGTTCAGAAAAATCGCAGTTTTGGTCAACTTATAGCGGATAAACCCGATGTGCTAGCGATTTAAAAATAAGTCGATGGTAAAGCTAAACATTACTCTATAAGAAGCAGAACTCACTTGGTCAGTCGCATTGACCTTTAGGGTACCAACTGTTTTTAAATGACGTCTTTTCCACCAAAATCGTTTTTTTTCGATACTAGGGAATAAGACATCATTGAAAGACAATTGGTGCCGTAAGGGTTAAGGCGAAAAACCAAATGATTTCAGCATCCTTAAGGGCAATGTTTGAGCTATATATATATATATCTGTTCCTTTAAACTCCTACAAGGAGCATAGGGCCAAGGGCTATACCCTCGACTTATTTTTAAGTCGCTATCACATGGGGTTCATCCGATATGAGTTAGCAAAAATAATCAAAAACCTGATGTGATAGAAAAGTTTGGAGACCAGATTAACTGTGAAAGGTCGCGTCCCAGTTGCATCAAGTTTTTTATAAAATGTTCAGTAGTGTAACTGTATCTAATAGTTGGGTTCTTACCCAGCAAAACTTGGATGACTTCCAGAACTAGTGCTAGAGTCCTTCTTTTTAGCTCGACTAGTTCTCTTTCTCGTTCTCAGAGTCATGATTTTTGCTTGAAATTGTCACCCTCAGAACTAGTTCTAAGGAAATAGTCTAGGAACAATCACCCCTTCTATGGAAAGGTTCCATCACTCATTCTAGTTTATCCCATTCTGTAACCCATGATTTTTGTTTTAAATTTTCACCACCAGAACTAGTTCTAGAACCAGTTCTTTATCCCTTTCTTTAACCCACGATTTTTCTTTGAAATTGTCACGCCACGAATTGGTTCCAAGAAGATATTGTGGAATGAATGAGGAAGTACTTAGAAATGCCTTCTTGAAGTTGTGCATTTACCAATTCTATTCTACTATATATAACTAGTTCGAGCATAAATGTGTAACCAATTCAAATATTAAAAAATCAGTTATTTTAAATAGTATGGCCTTTATTCATAATACTTAAAGTGTACTTAAAGTAGGTTTATTTGACAAATATTCATGCAATATCAGTCAAATAAACCTACATTAGATTTAATTTACTCATTATGAATAGCCCAGTATGTATTTATTTCTCAACAAATTCATTAAAGTAGTTTTAATTCAAATTTTAAAAGGAAATATTTTTACAAGGTAACTTTTTGATTTTGCATTGGTCAATAAATAGGGTATTTTTGTAAAAATCAGATTTAAAATAGTAAGTACAGCAGTACCAGTACACTATGAGTTTTCGTCATTGATATAGTAAATTATCAAAATCGGAACCCTGGTCCAAAAAAGAGACTATTGCATATATATTTGTTACCCATGAACCATATTCATATTCATGAAACTGTTTCATCACCTGTCATCAAAATTGATGTAAATTTCATCATCAAGCTTTTCTTCAATATGATGAAACATTGCATCAAAATTGACGAAACAAGTAATGACAGTCATCGAAACATGCTTTAATGGACTTATCACTAATCCCTATTCCCACGTACAACTAAAAACCGTTTTAGCAATATTTTCGGTCAATATACTGTAACAGAATAAAGAAATAGCTTAAAATGCTTAAAACGGTTTTTAGCTGTACGTGAGAACAGGGTATAAGGTCGTAAGTTGAACTCCTTATAAGTCCCGAAAAAAATATTAATTTTACTAAGTCCCTGACACATTTTTTTTTTTAGTTTTATAGTATTTGTTCTATGGAAGTGGTGTAGAAGTCATGTACGACTAGTTTTTCGTCACTAGTTCTCTATGTCGTTCTCAGAGTCGTGATTTTTGTTTGAAATTGTCACCATTAGAACTAGTTCTAGGGAAGTAGTCTAGGAACCCATGTATGGAACGGTTCTATTACTCATTCAATAACAAATTCTTTATCCCATTCGGCCACCCATGATTTTTGTTTAAAATTGTCACCATCAGAACTAGTTCTAGGGAAGCAGTCTAGGAACATTTTGTACATTTTTTTTTTTTGCAAAAAAAAAAAAAAACATTTTTGAATTATTTTTTGTTGAAAATATAACGTAATATCAATGCTTTACAGACTAAGATTAGTGTATTTTTTTGTTCCCGTATATTATTTTTTTTAGTCATTAATACAATTTGGGTGCTGCAAGCAACTCTAACATTGAGATTCTGCAGAGGTTCCAATCAAAAACGTTACGAATGATACTAGATGCGCCTTGGTATGTCTCCAACTACACAATTCACAACGATTTAAATATCCCAACAGTAAAAGAAGAAATTAGTCACTTTTCTCAAAGATACTTGGATAGATTAAGTCACCACCCTAATGTTTTAGCAATATGCTTACTTGATGAAACGAATGAAACAAAGAGAATTAAAAGATATCATGTTCTTGATTTACCATACAGAAACTAAGATATTCATAGAATTTTTTTAGTTTAATTAAAGTTTTAGTGTCTTACTTATTGTAGTAAGCACTTCTGTTATTGGTTTTATACATTTTGTACAATTATTATCACATTTACTTAATATCTATGTAGCTATAAGATAGATTGTAAATAAATGAGTTCATAAAAAAAAAAAAATAATACAATTTGAAATTATCTAGAAGGAAAATAAGCGATTTTTAAGAAAAAATTTATTGGGACCAAAAAATATACGATTATATGCTTAGTTGGATAACTTAAGGGGCATGTCACAGACTCAATTCCGTTCGGATTTGAAAAAAGTGGTTTACTCGTAAAACGCAAAACGATTATTATTTTTTTCAAAATGAAATCACTTTCAAAAATCAAAGTGGAATTGAATTGCATAAAAGTGGTTTCATTCCGAAAAAAAAATATTTGCTTTGCGTTTTACGAGTAAACCACTTATTCCACTTCCGAACGGAATTGAGTCTGTGACATGCCCCTAAATTGCTTACTATTTTTACTACAATTGAAAAGTTTTGTTTACTTTTGTTTACAAAATCCAGCTGTAGTAAATTAAGAAATATATTGCAGATTGTAGTAAGGTAATCGAATGGATCTATAAAAACTTTTTTGCACTAATGCCCCAATACTTAATAATACCTAAAAATATACCTAATACTTAATAATATTTTTAGCCCCACTGTTCATATTTAAAAAAGTTTGACTTTTTCCAAATAAAAGATGCAACAGAGAAATGCGTAATCAAATATACATTTTTCTTTTTTGAAAAAAATTATAAGTTTTTGAAACAGCTTCTAAGATGTTATTTGAGAACCAGTAATTGTTTCATGGAAGTGGTGCAGAAGTCATGTACGACTAGTTCTAAATCACTAGTTCCCAAACTACTCCAAAAACGCTCTTTGAAATCAAAATATTACCCTTTTGGATGACTTCTAGAACTAGTTGTGACATCACTAGTTCCAGGATGCTCTTTGAGAACCGAAAAGTTTTGCTGTGTTAATTATCACAGAAAATACCAAAAACCAAATTGAAGCGAGAATAACTCATGCCATTAGAACGATTTAAGTGAATATCGGCATAGAGGAATAAAGTAAAGAGATTGTAATTGGTTCAACTCTCTTTTTTCTCTCTCACGCGAAATCGGTCTGGGATCAAGTACAATTTTTGGTTTTTTAAAGTCATGAAATTTGTACTTTATTTGCACTTTTAATATTTGTTTTTATACCCTCCACTCTAGTAAGAGAGGGTATATATAAGTTTGTCATTCCGTTTGTAACACCTCGAAATATTGGTCTAGGACCCCATAAAGTATATATATTTATGATCCTCGATCGATTTTAAGTCGATCTAGCGATGTCCGTCC
This sequence comes from Pegoplata infirma, assembly GCA_963921195.1. Lineage (NCBI taxonomy): Eukaryota > Metazoa > Arthropoda > Insecta > Diptera > Anthomyiidae > Pegoplata > Pegoplata infirma. The sequence continues at coordinate 97,606 of OY992540.1, read as the reverse complement.
GTCCGTCCGTCTGTCTGTCTGTCTGTCTGTCCGTAGAAAACACGCTAACTTTTAAAAGACTTTACAGAGGCTACTGAAGTTTCGTATATATGTTTGTCATTTACCTGGTCAGGTTGGTATTGCAATCCAGCCAAATCGGTCCAGTGGTTCAAAAGTTATGAGCAAAAGAGTAATTTTCGGCAAGGGTGTTTCGCGAATTTACGAGATAAAAAACACGATAACTTTCGAAAGACAATAATGAGACTACTGAAGCTTGGCATGTATCTTTGCCGTTCCCCGGGTCTGTTTGCTTTTAAATTTCAGCTCAATCGGGCCAGTGGTTCAAAAGTTATAAGCAAACCCCTGAATTTCAGATTAGTTTCATCTAAAATGCCACGTGTTTTAACAAGTTTTAAAAGCATTGGTGGTAACTAAACAATGCTTTTCAAACTTGTTTAATTTTAAAGCAATGCTTTTTAAACTTGTTTAGTTTTAAAAGCATTGGTAACTTAAAAATTACACTCGAAAAAAATTTTACACTCAAAAAAAATTTTGCACTCAAAAAAAAATTTACACAAAAAAATTTTTTTTTTTACAAAAATGACAATATTTTGTGCACATACATGTACGTGCATTCACTTAGAAATATTTTTACAGTAAAAAAAACATTACACTCGAAAAAAATTTTACACTCAAAAAAAAAAATTAGTATTTTTTTTTTTTTTTTTTTAAATTACAAAAAAAGAGTTTTTTACTCAAAATAAAATATTTCTAATCAAAATTGTTAATTTTTTCATGTTAAAAAATGTACTACACTTTAAAAAAATGCATTGTGGAGGGTATTCATAGATTCGGCAAAGTCGAATTTAACTTTTCTACTTGTTTTTTTATTATATTGAATCATTAACATTTCGCGACCTTGGAACAACAAGGTTCTATTTGCACCAACACTACTATTGAGAAAACTAAGGTTGAATATTGTTATTCGCTTTACTAAGTCAGTTTTGACTAAATTAAAAAGCGGTTTTTGAATAATTTGAAATTAGTCCTTAAATTTTATTATGTATTTCAAAATATTCGCGCTACTATATTAGTTTTTGCACAATTTGAGTCTCAAAAAGCAGATAGAACTCTGTTGCTCAACGATAAGGCACATGAATTTGGACAACATGGTTCTAACTGCCAAATAGAACCTTGTGTCTCTGTAAGAAATAGTTTTTTTTGCAGATAGAACCTTGTGTTATTTGGAGTTTAATATAATAATACAACATTTGTTAATCAAAAATAATCCGACTTACAAGGTAAACTTGCTAGTGCCCACCTAGGATCTTCAAACTATTTTTTTTATTTTGTAGAGCAGGAAAAATAATGTCACACGTTATTAGGGGGTACATAAGGGGAGAGTACGGTCAGTTTTTAGTCCTGGTAATGAGTATTTCCTTGTAATGCTTTCATCATCGGCATGAGTTTTAATAAAATACTCCATTGCTAGGGCCATAATGGAATTTTCGCTTTGTAGTACCACCAGAATCGCTCCATGTTAACAGTTTTGTGATATTTTTGTCTTCGAATACTTTTTCGAAAGTTTTTTTGGAAGTTTTTTTCGTTCAAACTTCTTCCGCCAGTGCTGCTTTTATTTCATGTGTTTTTACTTTAAAAACCTTGCTTCAGGAATTCGTTTTGCGGATTTTAATTCCTAATCTAATCTTTTAGCTACTCAGTTACATTATTTTTCTTCTCGAGTGTGTTAAAACTGTTTTTTTGGGAGTCGCAAAAGCTCCAAGCTAAGCCACTAGGGAGCAAACTCTTTGTTTTCAATAAGTTTCAAGACAATACTGTGCTCATGTGACTTTAAACACATATTACTCTTTACAGTTGGTTCTAAACTCAAAAAAAAACTTGTCAAATTACTAGAAAAAGTCCCGTAATCCCATTATACAAATATCTTACAGTTTTCCTTGTTTTTTAACAAAAAAATTTTTATCGATATTTAATTTTTTTTTTTTTTGTAATTTTACAATTTTTTTCGTAAATGTACAAATTTCCACGGTAATTTTACAAAAAGAATTCCTTGTAAGCATTATCGCATCAAAAAAGTTGTAAATTTTCAATTTTATTGGTAAAAAACTTGTAAAATTACAAAAAAGCTCATAATTTTTACTACCAATTCTCGTAAAATAGGAGGTGGAAAAGTCTTAGTTAAGTTACGAGAAGTCCTTGTAATTTTTATCGCGTCAAAAAGTTGTAAATTTACAATTTTATTGGTGAAAACCATTCAAATTGTTTGTAATTTTACTAGCTTATTACCAATAAAATTGTAATTTTTACTAGAAACTCTCTTAAAATATGAGGTACTCGTAGAAAACAATCATTTTACAAGAATTTTTTGTTAACTTTACAAGATTTAAAAAATAAAAAAACATTTTAAATTACTAGATTACTAAATTACTAAATTACTAAATTACTAGCTTTTCTTATCATTTAACAAGTTTTTTTGTTAAGTGTATTTCTGCAATATGCAGTTTTTAATCTGTGCAACATGGTTCTGTTTCCAATTAAAGTGTCCACATGGTTCTATCTGCAAAACAATATGGGCTTTTTTGGTAAACAAGGTTCTATCAGCCAGTTAGAACCTTGTTAACTGAATCTCAAACCAAAAACACGTAGATAGAACCTTGTTGAATTGAATATCTCAGAAGCTGTAAGAGATAGACAAAAACTGAGAACGCCAATCGAAAGAGCGTAGACGCTTTAGTGCGATGCGATATATAACTCATTTTTGAAAAAAATGTCAGTTAGAACCTTGTTGTCCCAAGGTCGCGATTTTAAGAACGTAAATTTCATAAATTTGTTTTGGTTAAAACAATATAAAAGTGTTTTTTTTTTAAGAAAACAAAAAGCCTTTTTTCAATTTCTCTTTCAACCTTCATTCTATTAATCCCATCCAGGTAAAGTTATTTCTCACGAGAGCTAGGAATAGCCCCTGATATCGGACAACTTTTTTATTTATCCCATGGAGTGTATGATCGTTTTGAAATTTATTTATGTTATAGAAATCCCTAACGCCAGCAAAATTTGGCATTACTACTAATGGGTTTTGCAATCCGAAACAGATGTTAATAAGTAGTTACTTTTTGAATGAAACACTACCCAGGCAGAAAAATACAAACGGGCCAATACTGGCCAATACTGGCCCAGTAACGAAAACGGTGGTGGGTCATTATTAGTGAAATCAATCATGAATATTTTTGACCCCCTCCGATATTGATGAAATTTGGTTAAGTTCTTACACTACGTAAAAAACTAACAAATGCAAATTTTCAGCCCTCTAAGTCAACAGGGGCCGAAAATACGAAGGGTCAAAATTTCCCCCAAAATCTCCCAATCGCGACACTTTACACCGTAAAAACTTAATATCGTTGGTTCTATTACAGCTAGAAAGCCCATTTTGGGTTTGTTTTAAAGCTCATAATATGCTCTACAAGACCGAAAAAAATAAGGGTTACCTCCCTTATTTTAAGGTCGTGATAAAGGGAGGAGAAAATGGGGAGGATGGTATCCCCCGATTTTTTTTTTACTTGAAAAGCTTATAGAGAAAGTCGTAAAGAATATATTCTAAAATTTTTAAGTTGGGACAACAATGGGATCACTCAAAATCAAAATTTTTCACAATTTCCCCTAAAATCTCCAAATCGCAACACTCTTGAACCTTAAAAATTTAATATCATAAGTGCCATTGTAGCTACAGAGCCCACCTACCTTAACCAAAAAATTTTAGAAAAAAGGAAGGGTGCCCCCCTTATTTAAATGTCGTGACAAAGGGTGGAGGAAATGGGGGGAAAGTATCCCCCGAGTTTTTTTTTACTTGGTATTCTCAAAGTGCAAGTGCTAATGAACATATCCTAAAATTTTTATGTTGGAACAACAATCAGATCGACCAAAATCAAAATTTTTCACAATTTCCCATAAAATTTCCAAATCGCGACACTCTTGCACATTACAAATTTAATATCGTGGACTGTATTGTAGCTACAGAGTCCATTTTTGGCTTGTTTTAAAGCTCTTAATATGCCCTACAATATTACTATCACAAAAAAAAAATAAAAAAAATGAGGGGTGCCTCTTGTATTAAAAGATCGTGGCAAGGGGTGGGGGAAATTGGGGACAGTAGCCCCCAATTTTTTTTTTTTCATCTTGTTTTTTTTTTTAAAAATTTTTTTTGAAAAATTTTGATTTTGGTCGACCCCATTGTTGTCCCAACATAAAAATTGTAGACTATGTTCATTAGGACTTGCACTTTGAGAATACCAAGGAAAAAAAATCAAGGGATACTTTCCCCCAATTTCCTCCGCCCTTTGCCACGACCTTCAAATAAGGGGGGCACCAATTCCGTTTTTTGGAAAATTTTTTGGTTTTGGTATGTCTTGTAGAGCGTATTATAAGCTTTAAAACAAAAAAAAAATGGCTCTGTAGCTACAAAAGCACTTATGATATTAAATTTTTAAGGTTAACGAGTGTTGCGATTTGGAGATTTTGGGGAAAATTGTGAAAAATTTTGATTTTGAGCGATCCCATTGTTGTCCCAACATAAAAATTTTAGAATATATTCTTTAGGACTTTCTCTAAAAGATTATCAAGTAAAAAAAAAATCGGGGGATACCATCCTCCCCATTTTCTCCTCCGTATATCACGACCTTAAAATAAGGGAGGTAACCCTCGAAAATTTTTTGGTTACGGTAAGTATTGTAGAGCATATTATGAGCTTCAAAACAAGCCAAAAATGGGCTTTCTAGCTAAAATAGAACCAACGATATTAAGTTTTTACGGTGCAAAGTGTCGCGACTGGGAGATTTTGGGGGAAATTTTGACCCTTCGTGTTTTCGCCCACTGTTTACTTAGAGGGCTGAAAATTAGTGTGTGTCAGTTTATCACTTAGTGTTACAACTAAGCCAAATTTCATCAAAATCGGAGGGGGTCACGAAAATTTTTAGCTATTTTTGATTGATTTCACTAAGACTGACCCTGGTACAAGATTACCAGGACGTAGAATTTTTTGTTTTTCAGTACTGACCCGGTTACCCAAATGATAACTCTGATCTACGGTTGGCCCAGACGTTCAGAAAGCATCGTAAAAGCACTGTAAAAACCAAAAAAAACAACGTTGTCCCAATACTTCAAATACAAAAAAAATCTGTATTTATTTCATATTTTTATTTATTTTATATTATTTTTTCAAGGCATACTGACATATTGAATGGAAAAGATTTTAAATTGAATGTTTTAGCACTTTGCTGTGACATCCTAGCTAGGGTTCTCTTTTTTGTCTTAATCCGCTTTACGATTTGTTTTACTTGTTGCCAAATGAAAAAAATATATTTTCCAAAAAAAAAATATACAACGATTATTACAACGATTGCTCATAATCTTATCCACATAGCGGATGAGGTAATTAATACAAGGTCCCCAATACCAGAGCTTTCAGCTTTTTAAAATAGACAAGGGTATATTAAATCACTTATAAATTTACCAACCAATAATGCTTATTAAAGTGCTAATACTTGCTTTTTTCAAGTTACTTGATGCTGCATTTATTAGGGTTTTTGTAAAAAATTTCGATATCTTCAACCAAAATTTTCTAATTTATCGTAATTTCCATAGAAAAAACCCTAATAAATGCAGCAACATGTACAACATTAAGGGCAGATTACTCAATGAAAAGTTAGCTGCTAACTGAACTTCCGGTTAATAAATAGAATATTTAGGGGGGGTGAAATAAATCCATAGGCAATAAGGCCTTATTTCCCAAAGAGTTGAGAAATAAGGCCATATGGCGTTATTACCAACCACAGTTGGAAATAAAGCCATATATGGCTTTGTTACTCATTTGAATAATTTTTAAAAATGTTCATCATCATTTTGCGGAGAGTGTGGAAATAAATTTCCACGTTAATCCTGCTACCCAAAAAAAAAAAATATTTAGCGAAGCCGCTAAATTAGTAATTAATGAAGTTTGAAATGGCGTACGAACAAATGATAAGTCCAAAATGATAAGTCTAAAAATGTCATTTCTTCCAAAACCAAATTGTCAAAAAATCCAAAATATTTTTTTTGGACGAAATGTTGAAATTACGACTTCTATGATAAAGGCTTTATGCGTAGCCGGCCTTTGGCCAGGCTTAGGGATTACATACTCCATGCATTAAACCCACCCTCTCTGCAATCCAAAGCTATTTTGGTTATCAGGCCTTTTTGAGGCATAACAAATTTGATAGCGCAAAAGCTTGCTACCCAAGCAAACTTTACTTTGCGGAGAGGGTGGGTTTAATGCATGGATTTTGTAATCCCTAAGCCCGGCCGAAGGCCGGCTACACAGAAATATATTTTTTTTTAAAAAATCTTTAAATTAAAAACCCTGCCAATAAAAAATTGGTGCCCTAGACCCCTCTAAGTTCCGGGGTTCCTGGTATATGTGGTTTTTTAATTTAAAGATAGTAAAAAAAAAATTTTTTTCTGCGTAGCCGGCCTTTGGCTGGGCTTAGGGATTACAAACTCCATAAATTAATTTAGCGGCTTCGCTAAATAAATTTTTTTTTTTTGGGTAGCAGGATTTACGGTGAAATATATTTCCACATTTTCAACTGATATGGCTTTATTTCCACTTTGGTTGCAAAAGCAATATGACTTTATTTCTCAATCGTGTTGGTAATAAAGCCATATGGCCTTATTTCCCATTGAATTGAGAAATAAGGCCATATGGCCTTATTTCCCAAAGAGTTGAGAAATAAGGCCATATGGCGTTATTACCAACCACTGTTGGAAATAAAGCCATATATGGCTTTGTTACTCATTTAAATATTTTTCAAAAATGTTCATCATTATTTTGCGGAATGTCGAACTTACGACTTCTATGATTTGTGTTTTTATAATAAAGGTTTTCTGCGTAGCCGGCCTTCGGCCGGGCTTAGGGATTACATACTCCATGCATTAAACCCACCCTCTCTGCAAACCAAAGCTATTTTGGTTATCAGGCCTTTTTGAGGCATAACAAATTTGATAGCGCAAAGGCCTGCTACCCAAGAAAACTTTACTTTGCGGAGAGGGTGGGTTTAATGCATGGATTTTGTAATCCCTAAGCCCGGCCGAAGGCCGGCTACACAGAATTTTTTTTTTTTTAAACAATCTTTAAATTAAACACCCTGCCAATAAAAAATTGGTGCCTCTAGACCCCTCTAAGTTCCGAGGTTCCTGGTTTATGTGGTTTTTTAATTTAAAGATAGTCAAAATTTTTTTTTTCTGCGTAGCCGGCCTTCGGCCGGGCTTAGGGATAACAAACTCCATAAATTAATTTAGCGGCTTCGCTAAATAATTTTTTGGGTAGCAGGGGGGGGGGTGAAATAAAGCCATAGGCAATAAGGCCATATGGCCTTATTTCTCAATTCAATGGGAAATAAGGCCATATGGCTTTATTACCAACACGATTGAGCAATAAAATCATATTGATTTTGCAACCAAAGTGGAAATAAAGCCATATCATTTGAAAATGAGGAAATATATTTCCCCGTAAATCCTGCTACCCAAAAAAAAAAAATATTTAGCGATGCCGCTAAATTAATTTATGTAGTTTGTAATCCCTAAGCCCGGCCGAAGGCCGGTTACGCAGAAAAATTTTTTTTTTTGACTACCTTTAAATTACAAAAACAACATATACTAGGAACCTCGGAACTTAGATTGGTCTAGAGGCACCAATTTTTTATTGGCAGGGTTTTCATTTTAAAAATTGTTTAACTAAAAAAGATTTTCTGTGTAGCCGGCCTTCGGCCGGGCTTAGGGATTACAAATTCCATGCATTAAACCCACCCTCTCCGCAAAGTAAAGTTTTCTAGGGTAGCAGGCCTTTGCGCTATCAAATTTGTTATGCCTCAAAAAGGCCTGATAACCAAAATAGCTTTGGTTTGCAGAGAGGGTGGGTTTAATGCATGGAGTATGTAATCCCTAAGCCCGGCCAAAGGCCGGCTACGCAGAAAACCTTTATTAAAAAAAAAACAAATCATAGAAGTCGTAATTTCGACATTTCGTCCAAAAAAAATATTTTGGTTTTTTTGACAATTTGGTTTTGGGAGAAATAACATTTTAAGACCTATCATTTTGGGCTATATGTCGCAGCTTGGGCGATATGACATTTACGGTTTTGGGCGATATGACCTTGGGCGCTATGTCCGTACGCCATTTCAAACTCCATAAATTAATTAAGCGGCTTCGCTAAATAATTTTTTTTTGGGTACGTGGAAATATATTTCCACTTTCTCCGCAAAATAATGATGAACATTTTTTAAAAAAATATTCAAATGAGTAACAAAGCCATGAGTAACAAAGCCAACAGTGGTTGGTAATAACGCCATGTGGCCTTATTTCTCAACTCTTTGGGAAATAAGGCCAAATAACCTTATTGCCTATGGCTTTATTTCACCCCCCCCCCCCCCCCCCCCCATTGAAAATATTGACTGAAATAAAAAAGAAGATTAAGTGATTTTTGTAATTTTGGCAATTTTTTAAAATAAATACTATTTTTTAAGAAATCGCGGATTTTCAACGTCATTTCGGCAGCGGAATATGACCACCGATCTGCATGAAATTTTAACCACATTGTTTTTAGGTCTATTCCAACACATCTGTCGGTGAGCCGGAACGAAATTCGCCAAAAAGCCAAATTCGATCCACCCTAATGTACATATATGTTCATATATTGTTCATACATGAATCATATATGAACTTATATGGTGTATATGGAAGCATATATGTTGTCATATTTTTTAAAAATGGGCTCATATATGGAAATGTAAAAACAAATATATTGACATATATGTATAGTATCACTAAAATTGCGAAGCAACGTAAAAAGAAGTTTTGCTGTTTTATGTGGCGTTCACACTTACATTTTTGAAGTGTTCAAGAGTGAGATATTTAAAAAAGTCTTTGTTTTGTGTTTATTATATGGCATTCACACTTGCGACCTCAAACAAGTTGTTCAACAAAACACCAATAACAGAATAAAAACGTAATGGACACGGAACAAAGACTTTTTTAAACATCTCACTCTTAAACACTTCAAAACAGCAAGTGTGAACCCCGTATTACGTTTTTATTTTGTTATACGGGGTTCACACTTGCTGTTTTGAAGTGTTTGAGAGTGAGATGTTTAAAAAAGTCTGTTCCGTGTCCATTACGTTTTTATTCTGTTACTGGTGTTTTGTTAAACAACTTGTTTAAGGTCACAAGTGTGAACGCCATATTACTGGTGTTCTGTTGAACAATTTGCTTAAGGTCGCAAGTATGAATGCCATATTACAGTGAAAGCGAAAAACCGTTGTTTAGGATTTTTTTTTTTAATTTTGTTAGTAAGTCTGTCATATTATATTGGATAGGTCTGAAGATTTGGACATATTTTCGGTTAATGAAGTGCATCTTAACTAGCGATTCACATTTTGATAATTTTATAGGGGAGCCAAAAAATTTATTAAATTACAAAATATGATTGTAGTATTTTTTGAATTTTAATCGTGGGGACATGTATTTTGATATAATGGATCACAATCAATCAATACCTCGTTTTTTAAGAAGAACGTTGTAACGTTATTTCGCAATTTAGTTGTCGATATATTGATTCATATGCCTGACTAAGAAAATTTTGATATATTCACATCGCCGCTGTTCCTAAAAATAGATTCATGTGTTTTAGAGCACGTTTTCAGGAGAGAAAAAAAACGTTTATTTTCGTCCCTTCGCAATATTTTTTAAAAGTTTGTTCAATAAAAAATTCTCGTACCGATACGATATCCACATACTACAAAAAAAGTATGAAATCTTTAACGGGTTTCTAGTGGTTTCTATCAAATGAAATACAAAAAAGGATCTTGAAACTACAAAAACAAAAAACTTCGATGGATTTTTTTTTTTGAATTTTTATTGCTATTTTTTAATAATAATTGGAGTAATATACGAATCACAATTGGTATTTTCGAATTTCATATGAGGCATTCCACACCAAATGTTCAGCAAAAAAAAAAAGTGATGTCATGTCAATATGAAATCAATTGCAGAGTATTCGCCCTTAGGTCACTATTAAATAACACAAATAAAATTTCAGTTTTTTCAAAAAGTGGGCTTTGTAGGCATGGTCAAAAATTGAAAATTTCAGCATTTTTTGCCTAAGTATCTTTATTTCAATATTTATGCCAATAAAATGAAACACAGTGATGTCTTTAAAATAAAAGTTTTTTATAGATTTTTGTATGGGCTATCGATTAAAAAAATAAAAATTGGAAAATTTTTAGAAGAAGTTCTGAATTTTTTAAATTTAAACTTAAACTTCATTTATCAAAAAACATGCCACAATTTTATTTTTTTTTTAAATGTTTAAAAATTAGTTAAGGTGTATATCTATCTGTTCTGAAATTTTCAGAGATGCGTTTTCCTTGTTTTCGAGAAAAAAAAATGTTGAACATTGCACTATGCTTATAATTTACAATAATGCACAGTGGTAAATTCCGGCCAAAACCCTATAACTTCTTTAATTTTCTATGTAAACTTATGAAATGTTGTAGGTAGGTTAAGAATATAATAATAAACCGATTTCGCAAAAAAAAAAAAAAAATTTCCGCGAAATTTTTTTTTTTTTTTTGCGAAATCGGTTTATTATTATATTCTTAACCTACCTACAACATTTCATAAGTTTACATAGAAAATTAAAGAAGTTATAGGGTTTTGGCCGGAATTTACCACTGTGCATTATTGTAAATTATAAGCATAGTGCAATGTTCAACATTTTTTTTTCTCGAAAACAAGGAAAACGCATCTCTGAAAATTTCAGAACAGATAGATATACACCTTAACTAATTTTTAAACATTTAAAAAAAAAATAAAATTGTGGCATGTTTTTTGATAAATGAAGTTTAAGTTTAAATTTAAAAAATTCAGAACTTCTTCTAAAAATTTTCCAATTTTTATTTTTTTAATCGATAGCCCATACAAAAATCTATAAAAAACTTTTATTTTAAAGACATCACTGTGTTTCATTTTATTGGCATAAATATTGAAATAAAGATACTTAGGCAAAAAATGCTGAAATTTTCAATTTTTGACCATGCCTACAAAGCCCACTTTTTGAAAAAACTGAAATTTTATTTGTGTTATTTAATAGTGACCTAAGGGCGAATACTCTGCAATTGATTTCATATTGACATGACATCACTTTTTTTTTTTGCTGAACATTTGGTGTGGAATGCCTCATATGAAATTCGAAAATACCAATTGTGATTCGTATATTACTCCAATTATTATTAAAAAATAGCAATAAAAATTCAAAAAAAAAAATCCATCGAAGTTTTTTGTTTTTGTAGTTTCAAGATCCTTTTTTGTATTTCATTTGATAGAAACCACTAGAAACCCGTTAAAGATTTCATACTTTTTTTGTAGTATGTGGATATCGTATCGGTACGAGAATTTTTTATTGAACAAACTTTTAAAAAATATTGCGAAGGGACGAAAATAAACGTTTTTTTTCTCTCCTGAAAACGTGCTCTAAAACACATGAATCTATTTTTAGGAACAGCGGCGATGTGAATATATCAAAATTTTCTTAGTCAGGCATATGAATCAATATATCGACAACTAAATTGCGAAATAACGTTACAACGTTCTTCTTAAAAAACGAGGTATTGATTGATTGTGATCCATTATATCAAAATACATGTCCCCACGATTAAAATTCAAAAAATACTACAATCATATTTTGTAATTTAATAAATTTTTTGGCTCCCCTATAAAATTATCAAAATGTGAATCGCTAGTTAAGATGCACTTCATTAACCGAAAATATGTCCAAATCTTCAGACCTATCCAATATAATATGACAGACTTACTAACAAAATTAAAAAAAAAAATCCTAAACAACGGTTTTTCGCTTTCACTGTAATATGGCATTCATACTTGCGACCTTAAGCAAATTGTTCAACAGAACACCAGTAATATGGCGTTCACACTTGTGACCTTAAACAAGTTGTTTAACAAAACACCAGTAACAGAATAAAAACGTAATGGACACGGAACAGACTTTTTTAAACATCTCACTCTCAAACACTTCAAAACAGCAAGTGTGAACCCCGTATAACAAAATAAAAACGTAATACGGGGTTCACACTTGCTGTTTTGAAGTGTTTAAGAGTGAGATGTTTAAAAAAGTCTTTGTTCCGTGTCCATTACGTTTTTATTCTGTTATTGGTGTTTTGTTGAACAACTTGTTTGAGGTCGCAAGTGTGAATGCCATATAATAAACACAAAACAAAGACTTTTTTAAATATCTCACTCTTGAACACTTCAAAAATGTAAGTGTGAACGCCACATAAAACAGCAAAACTTCTTTTTACGTTGCTTCGCAATTTTAGTGATACTATACATATATGTCAATATATTTGTTTTTACATTTCCATATATGAGCCCATTTTTAAAAAATATGACAACATATATGCTTCCATATACACCATATAAGTTCATATATGATTCATGTATGAACAATATATGAACATATATGTACATTAGGGTGGATCGAATTTGGCTTTTTGGCGAATTTCGTTCCGGCTCACCGACAGATGTGTTGGAATAGACCTAAAAACAATGTGGTTAAAATTTCATGCAGATCGGTGGTCATATTCCGCTGCCGAAATGACGTTGAAAATCCGCGATTTCTTAAAAAATAGTATTTATTTTAAAAAATTGCCAAAATTACAAAAATCACTTAATCTTCTTTTTTATTTCAGTCAATATTTTCAATGGGGGGGGGGGGGGGGGGGGTGAAATAAAGCCATAGGCAATAAGGTTATTTGGCCTTATTTCCCAAAGAGTTGAGAAATAAGGCCACATGGCGTTATTACCAACCACTGTTGGCTTTGTTACTCATGGCTTTGTTACTCATTTGAATATTTTTTTAAAAAATGTTCATCATTATTTTGCGGAGAAAGTGGAAATATATTTCCACGTAAATCCTGCTACCCAAAAAAAAATTATTTAGCGAAGCCGCTTAATTAATTTATGGAGTTTGAAATGGCGTACGGACATAGCGCCCAAGGTCATATCGCCCAAAACCGTAAATGTCATATCGCCCAAGCTGCGACATATAGCCCAAAATGATAGGTCTTAAAATGTTATTTCTCCCAAAACCAAATTGTCAAAAAAACCAAAATATTTTTTTTGGACGAAATGTCGAAATTACGACTTCTATGATTTGTTTTTTTTTTAAAATTTCAAAAAAAAATTTTTGAAGGTGTTTTAAGATGTTGTGTCTTAATCGTCAGTATTTCATCCATCTTCTCTTTATTTGATATAAATGACCCAAATTTAAAAGGCTCTAACTGAAAGACTTGGTTAAACTTGGTACTGATGTTAATTAGTACTTACTTGGGAACCCTTATACTAATTTGTGGTATAGCGACTTAAGAGCAATTTTGAGCAAAAAGTATTTTTTTGGGCTTTCCAAAGTTTGTATTTTTTATAATTTTTTTATTTTTTTAGATTTATTCTCACCACCACTGTTTAAATTGATCCACGCACTCGATATTGCCAAAATGCATATGACGTGTAAAAATAATGCTAAATTTTCAACATCCCAGCAGAAATTTTGCTGAACGTTCAGCAGCTTTTGGAAGGGGAACTTGAGTAAAGGAGCGCATCCAATTGCGCTGAATTCATGCATGATTCCCTAAGGCGATGTCCCACTTTAGAGCGCTAGTTGGATACACAGAAACAGCGCTCTTTAGATGCACTGAAATCACGTGTCTTTAGAGCGCTGATTTAAGCAGAATAAAGATGCTGTAAATTCATGTATCTTTTTAGCGCTGATTTAAGCAGATTAAAGATGCAGTGAATTCATGTATCTTTGTAGAGCTGATTTAAGCAGAATAAAGATGCTGTAAATTCAAAGTTGAAATCAAATAACTAAAATTTAAAAAAATATAACAAAAAAATTCATTCGTTTTACTTTACAAAACTTTATTTATGTGAAACAAAATGAAAAAAAAAAAATCGGAAGTGAACATTAAAAAAATATCGGAAATTTTCATTTTCACATTTTTTATGGGATTTTTTTTGGGAACAGCGGTCAAAGATGCTATGATTGAAGCGCTCTTTGCAGCGCTGATTAATGCGCAATAATGATGCAGTCAAATCATGTGTCTTTGTCTAAAACTCATTTTTTTTTATTCAAAAAGTGTTAAAAATATTAAAAAGGAAAGCAAGTGTGAAATTTTATCAAAAAATAATTACACATTATAAGTTTTATATAAAAAATCTTAAAAAAAAATTAAAATTTTTTCCCCTTCCTTTTACTGCATCCCTAAGAGCGCTCTTTGGATGCGCTACGGTATGCTATAAACAGATGCTGTGTCGCCAAAATCTCGATTTATTTCTGCTGGGATATATCAATTTCAAGGCAATTTTTTTTTAAGTTTACATCCTACTTGGATTTCAAAGTAGCAAATCACAACTTTTAAATTTAAAAAATAATAAATACAAATACTCAACTTTGCTTTGTTATAAAACCTAAACTAGTCAAGGGATTGGCACACAATTTTGTAATCGCATGTTTTGAAGTGTTAGCTCTCATTTGGCATCAATTTGGAAAAAAAGAAAAAAAAAACTTTTTTGTTTTGGCCGGTTTTTACCTCTGTGTAATGGGGTATATTACGTATGCGAATGAGTAATATTAACTCTTAAAAAACATTTAAAATAGAGATGTTTTCGTGGGTGAGTTTTTTTGACGAGTACGCACGCTCACGAAGGAAAAGTTTTAATCACGCACGATTTTTAATTTTCCTTACGTTCACGCACGCTCACGTGAGTAGAAAAAATGTTGTCACGGGCACGATACTCACGTGAGCGTGACTAACCGTGAGCGAAATAAATTATCATGCGTGATTAAAATAATTTCCTTGGTGAGAGTGCGTGATGGTAAAAAAAAAACTTACCCACGATCACATCTCTATTTTAAATGTTTTTTAAGAGTTAATATTACTCATTCGCATATGTAATATACCCCAATATTGTAAATTATTAGCATAGTGCAATGCTCAAAATTTTTTTCTCGAAAACAAGGAAAAAAGCATCTCTGAAAATTTCAGAACAGATAGATATACACCTTAACTATTTTTTAAACATGTAAAAAAAAAAATAAAATTGTGGCATGTTTTTTGATATAAAAAGTTTAAATTTAAATTTAAAATACTCAGAACTTCTTCTGAAAATTTTCAAATTTTTATTTTTTTAATCGATAGGCCATACAAAAATTTTTAAAAAACATTTATTTTAAAGACATCACTGTGTTTCATTTTATTGGCATAAATATTGAAATAAAGATACTTAGGCAAAAAATGCTGAAATTTTCAATTTTTGACCATGCTTCCAAGGCCCACTTTTTGAAAAATCTTAAATTTTATTTTTGTTAATTAATAGTGCCCTAAGGGCGAATACTTTGCAAATGATATCCTATTGAAACCACCATGGTTTTTCTGTAGTGGAACAGTTGGTGTGGAATGACTCATATATTGGTCATTTACCTGGTCAGGTTGGTAGTGCAATCCAGCCAAATCGGTCCAGTAGTTCAAAAGTTAAGAGCAAAAGAGTAAATTTCGGCAACGAGTTTTAGCGAATTTATGAGATGAAAAACACGATAACTTTCAGAAGACAAAAGAGAGACTACTGAAGCTTGGCATAACTTAAAAATTACACTCAAAAAAATTTTCCACTCAAAAAAAAAATGTACACTCAAAAAAAACATAGGTTTTTTTTCTATAGAAAATTATCGATAATTTTTTTTTAATTTTCAATGATAAATATTAAATTTTCCTAAAGGAAATTTTGGATAATTCATTTTTGTATCCAAAATTTTCGATTGTAAATTTTCTGATAGAAAATTGTAGATAATAAATTTTCCATAAAATTTTTTTTCATAGCAAATTTTCGAAAATAAATTTTTGAATAGAAAATTTTCGATGCTAAATTTTTTGTACATAATTTTCGTTACTAAATTGTTCTATTCAAAATTTTCGATTCTTAATTTTTCTATACAAAATTTTCGATTCCTTATTTTCATGTAGAAAATTTTTGATATTACATTTTTCGATACTAAATTTTCAATACTAATTTCCCTATAGAAAATTTTGGATAATACATTTTTATATACAAAATTTTCGATTTCTATAGAAAATATTGAACAATAAATTTTTTGATAAAAAATTTTTTCCATAGAAAATTTTCGATAGTAATTTTTCTATAGAAAATTTTCGATAGTAAGTTTTTCTCTAGAAAATTTTCGAAATTTTTTTTTTTTTCTATTCAAAATTTTCGATTCCTTATTTTCATGTAGAAAATTTTGGATAATACATTTTTCTATACAAATTGTTTGATAGAAAACGTTGGATAATAAATTTGTCGATAAAAAATTTTTCAATTGAAATTTTTCTATTGAAAATTTTTGATACTAAGTTTTTTCTATAAAAAATTTTGGATACAAAATTTTTCGATTCAAAATTTTTTAATTCAAAATTTTTCAACAGAAAAAATAAAAAATTTCCAAAATTTTCTTTACATAATTTTCGATTTCTTCTTTACATGTAGAAAATTTCCGATAAAAAATTTTTCGATACTAAATTTGCCTAAAGAAAATTTCCGATAGTAAATTTTTCTATAGGAAAAATTTTTTATCGTTATCCAACATTTTCTATCAAAAAATTTACCATCGAAAATGTTGGATAATAAGTTTTTCTTTAACTTATTTTTCTATAAAAAATTTATTTTTCTATAAAAAATTTTCGATGATAAATTTTTCTATAGAAAATTTTTCCAATGAAAATTTTTCCATAGAAAATTTTCGATAATAAATTTTCCTATAGAAAATTTTCGATAACAAATTATTGTTTAATTAATTTTTGATTCTTAATTTTCATTCAGAAAATTTTCGATACTACATTTTTCTATGGCAAGTTTTCGATACCAAATTTTTCTACTATATGACACTAAATTTTTCTTTACAAAATTGTTGCATATAAAATTTTTGATGCTACATTTTTCAATAGAAAATTTTCGATACTAAGTTTTTCTATATAAAGTTTTCGTTAGTAAATTTAACCTATAGAAAATTTTTGCTAATACATTTTTATATATAAAACTAGCTGTTTTGCACCCGGCGTTGCCCGGGTTAAAAAAATATTATGTAATGAATGAGTTTTTTATTAGTCAATTTATTTACTTCTTCGTGACTTTTAATTGGTGAATATAAACCTATTCATGAGGTTTGGTCGATTTTTTTTCGATTTTTCTTAGCGTCGGGAACATGGTGTGAAAGTGTTCCTCCGTCATAGGAACAAACCTAATATTAATGTATTTCATTAATGGCTTTTAAAAGGAACCTATAGTTCCCTCCGCGGTTAGAACTTTATGTAGTGAAAACATCAATAAAGGCAAAACTTTCACTGTAGTTGAAGTGGGTGTGGCATTTAACGCATTTAGTTCCATTTTGGTCTCATGTGACCTATAGTTCCCCTATTGGTTAGCACGTGAAGAAAATTGCAACTAAATTTTCTCAGCAGACATAACTCTCACTAAAGTACAAAGATGCGTGCCATTATATGCCTTTTTATCAATCGCTGTTCAATATTGGCTATATCACAATTTGTGTTGGAAATTTCATTGAAATCGGCTCAACTGTTTTCAGGTTCTGATATAGCAAATAATTCGCATTCAGTTAGTTCTAACAGTAGTGTTTATAGGAGTTGGTTAAGCCGTTTTTGCATGTTAGCAAATAAGCCAGAAATAGCGTTCTGTATATAACAAATTGACGTGGCATTTTACTCCCATTTGTCTAATCGCGGGCTAATATGGCATATCGTTTGACAGGAAAAAATATTTTTTAATTTAATACAAAGGGGTGCGGCATTTTAAGCCCCGTTTCCCGATCGCCACGGTAAATACCATCTGTGGTGAAAATTTAATTAAAATTGGTTTCACCGTCAACGCGTGTGTACGGATCGGGCCGAAATAAATTTCAATGTATTGCAAAGGGACGTGGCAATTCACGCCTCTGTCTGGACGTGTCTATAGTTTCCGCCTCAATAAGTACTAACTAACTGTCGTAAAAATTATAATAACCGTTTAAACGTGATTATGGAAAGGCAGAATAAACTTTCGGTACATTGCAAAAGCCGTGGCAGTTGACACATACTAAAGTGCCCGCCTCTGTTTGTACTATCTATGGAAAAAATGTTGTTAAAATCGGTTTAGTCGTTTAAACGTTATTAAGGAACAGGCAGAAACACTTTCAGTATAGTACAAAGGCGCGTGTCAATTTACGCCCCTTTGTCCAAACGCGCTCTATTTTAATCTATAGTTCCCGCATAGGTAAGTACTTACTATCTGTGGTAAAAATGTCATGCTATCGGTTTAGCAGTTTATGCTAGATTACGGAACAGGCAGAAATAGCGTTCAGTTAAATAAAAAGGGGCGTGCTATTTTATTTATTTTTTTAAATCGGTATGGTTGTTTAAGCATGATTACGGAACATGCAGAAAAAACTTTCAGTATAGTAAAAAGGGGCGCGACATTATTTCTATATATTATTTTATAATTTCTATCTTTGGTAAAAACTTCATTAAAATTGGTTCCGCCGTTTATGCGTGATTGCGAAACAGGAAGAAATAGCTTTCAATCTAATACAAAGGGCGTGGAATTTTACGCCCCCTTTCTTTGATCGCCCTTTATTGTGGATCATACTTTTCGCTTCGGTTAATACTATCTGTGGTGAAAATAAAAATCAAGTTAACTGTTTAAGCGTAATTGCGGAAAAGGCAGAAATAGCTTTCAGTGTAACAAAAATGTGCGTGGCATTTTACGCCCCTTTTTCCGATTGCCCCCTATTGTGGCTCATAGTTTTCGCCTCGGTTAGTAGTATCTGTGGTAAAAATTTCTGTGAAATCGGTTAAATCACTTTTCAGTGATTGCGGAACAGGCAGACATAGTTCCTGTTTAGTACAAAGGGGCGTGGCATTTTACGCCCATTTTTCCGATCGCGGAGTTTTCTGACCTATAGTTCCCGCCTCGGTTTGTACTATCGGTGGTGAAAATTTCATGAAAATCGGTTTAGCCGTTTTTCCGTTATTGCCAGACAGGCAGATAAAACTTTAGCATGGTACAAAGGGGCGTGGCTTCATACGCCCCTATTTCCGATCGCGGTCGCTTATGGCCTATAGTTCCCGCCTCGGTTAGTACTATCTGTGGTAAAAATTCCATGAAAATCGGTTCAGCCGTTTTTCCGTTATTGCCGGACAGGCAGATATAGCTTTAGCATGGTACAAAGGGACGTGGCATTTTACGCCCCTTTTTCCGATCGCGGTCGCTTATGGCCTATAGTTCCCGCCTCGGTTAGTACTATATGTGGTGAAAATTTCATTAAAATCGGTTCAGCCGTTTTTCCGTTATTGTCTGCTAGGCAGATATAGCTTTAGCATGGTAGAAAGGGGCGTGACATTTTACGCCCCTTTGTCCAATCGCGGTCGCTTTATGCCTATAGTTCCCGCCTCGGTTAGTACTATCTGTGGTGAAAATTCCATGAAAATCGGTTCAGCCGTTTTTCCGTTATTGCCGGCATGCAGATGTAGCTTTAGCATGGTACAAAGGGGCGTGGCATTTTACGCCCCTTTTTCCGATCGCGGTCGCTTATGGCCTATAGTTCCCGCCTTGGTTAGTACTATCTGTGGTGAAAATTTCATGAAAATCGGTTCAGCCGTTTTTCCGTTATTGTCTGACAGGCAGATATAGCTTTAGCATGGTACAAAGGGGCGTGGCATTTTACGCCCCTTTGTCCGATCGCGTTCGCTTATGGCCTATAGTTCCCGCCTCGGTTAGTACTATCTGTGGTGAAAATTTCATGAAAATCGGTTAAGCGGTTCTGTACTTATTGCGGAACAGACAGACAGACAGACAGACAGACAGACAGAAAGACAGACAGACAGACAAACCAACAATCAGATTTATATATAAAATGTTTGATTGTAAATTCTTTGATAGAAAATGTTGGATAGTAATAGAAAATTTTCGATAATAAATTTTTCGATAGGAAATTTTGGATAACAAATGTTTCTTTAACTTATTTTACTATAAAAAAATGTCAATGTTAAATTTTGTAGAATATTTTAATCTATAGAAAATTTCGATGATAAATAGCAAATTTTCCGATAGAAAATTTTGGATAGTACATTTTTATATAAAAAATTTTCGATGGTAAATTTTTTGATAGAAAATGTTTGATAATAAATTTGTCGATAAAAAATTTTTCAATTGAAATTTTTCTATTGAAAATTTTTGATACTAAGTTTTTTCTCTAAAAAATTTTGGATACAAAATTTTTCGATTCAAAATTTTTGATTCAAAATTTTTCAACAGAAAAATCAAAAATTTCCAAAATTTGCTTTACAAAATTTTCGATTTCTTATTTACATGTAGAAAATTTCCGATATAACATTTTTCGATACTAAATTTGCCTAAAGAAATTTTTCGATAGTAAATTTGCCTAAAGAAAATTTTCGATAGTAAATTTTTCTATAGAAAATTTTCGATAAAAAATTTATTATCAAAAATTATACGTTTTCTATACAAAATTTTCTCTGTTAAATTTTTGATAGAAAATGTTGGACAATAAGTTTTTCTTTAACGTATTTTTCTATAAAAAAATTTCGATGATGAATTTTCCTATATACAATTTTCGATAGTACATTTTTCTATACAAAACTTTCGATGGTAAATTTTTTGATAGAAAAATTTATTATCAAAAATTATACATTTTCTATACAAAATTTTCGATGATAAATTTTTGATAGAAAATGTTAGATAATAAGATTTTCTTTAACTTATTTTTCAATAAAAATTTTCGATGATTAATTTTCCTATATACAATTTTTGATAATACATTTTTCTATACAAAACTTTCGATGGTAAATTTTTCGATAGAAAATGTTTGATAATAAATTTTTCTTTAATTATTTTTTCTATAGAAAATTTTTGATCTTATTATGTTTATTCGATCTTCAATTCTATATTAATAAAAATTGAAAATTTTTGATGTTAACATTTTCGATAGTAAATTGTATCGAAAATATTTGATAGAAAAACGTATTATCGAAAATTTTTTATAGAAAAATTGGCTATTTAAAATTTCCTTTAGAAAATTTTTTTATTGATAATTTTCTATAGGAAAGTTTTTTATCAAAAATTTCCTATAAAAAAAACTTATAATCAAAAATTTCCTATATATAGTTTAAAAAATTTTATGTAGAAAAATTAAGAATCAATAATTTTTATAGGAAAACTTAGTATCGAAAACTTGCTATACAAAAATAGAAAAAATTATTTCCTAAAATTTTCTATTGAAAAATTTATTACCGAAAATTTTCAATAGGAAAATGTAGTAATAAAAATTTTCTATAGAAAAATTTTGTATCGAAAATTTTTTATAGAAAAATTTGGTATGGAAAATTTTCTGTAGAAAAATTTCTTATCGAAATGTATTATCAAAAATTTTCTATAGGAAAATTTATCGAAAATTCTTTATATAAAAATTTATTATTGAACTTTTTCTATAGAAAAACTTAGTATCGAAAACTTTCTATAGAAAAATTAAGTATCGAAAATTTTCAATAGAAAAACTTAGTATCAAAATTTTGTGTAGAAAAATTTTCTGTAAAAATTTTTGAATCAAAAATTTTCTATGGAAAAATATTGCTATCAAAATTTTTCTATTGAAAATTTTCGAGGCTTAATTTTGCTATAAAACCTTTTTTATGTATTAAACTTTTCGATAGTAAATTTTTTATAGAAAATTTTCGATTCTTTATTTTTCTATAGAAAATTTTTGGATAGTTAATTTTTATACCCTCCAGTTAACTAGGTTTTACATTATCACATTTTGTATAATGGATAATATCCTAATATCCAATAAGATTAAAATTATAAAAGGTGGTGTATTTAATAACTTATTTAAAGAACATAATTGGGGTTTTCACAGTGACGATTAAATTTGCCTTTTTAGTTTGGTATTTGCCAAATGTGCCAAAAGTCAAGAGAAATACCAAATGAATTCAGCATGTTTTTCTTAAAATGCCCAACTCATTTTTCTCCCAATACAAAGTTGTCAAAAAATCCAAAATATTGCGAAATGTCGAAATTACGACTTCTATGACTTGTTTTTTTGTAATAAAGTATTTCTGCGTAGCCGGCCTTCGGCCGGACTTCGGGATTACATACTCCATGCATTAAACCCACCCTCTCTGCAAACCAAAGCTATTTTGGTTATCAGGCCTTTTGAGGCATAACAAATTTGATAGCGTAAAGGCCTGCTACCCTAGAAAACTTTACTTTGCGGAGAGGATGGGTTTAATGCATGGAGTTTGTAATCCCTAAGCCCGGCCGAAGGCCGGCTACGCATAAAAACTTTATAATATTAAAAATGTTAAAAAAAAACAATATTGGTGAGTTCTTGGGCGCTATGTCCGTACACCATAAAGTGTTTAAATTTTTTTGGGCTTAATTTAATTTTTTTGGTGATAATTTCAATGGGGGTTTTTCATATGTTTATTTGGGAAATATTGCATTATGAAATAAACCCCAAAATTTGGTGTTTATTTAATTTTTATTTGGGGGTAATTGCATTTATTTTGGGTGTAATTTCATTATTTTTCTTTGGGGCTTATTTCATTTTATTTGGGGGTAATTTAATTGGGGGTTTTTTCATTTTCCTATTTGGGGGTAGTTTCATTGGGGTTTTTTTCATAGCGCCGCACAGAGGGGTGAAATGCATCCAAAGTGGCGATTAATTCAATAGATGAACATTAACTTTCACAACCGTGTTTAGTACCAGGTTAAAGTAGATAAAATTCAACATCAATAATGACAAAAAACAAAGTTCTAAGTTGTATACTTTATTTGCAGTGTGTGTTTAAAGTTCAATTATTTTTATTATTTTTGCGCGCATTGATTTAAAGTGAAAATTTTGATATTTCAAGTAATTATATTTTGTATAAAGACTTCTAAAATTGAAAGCTTCATAATGGATCAGTCTACTTTAGGTATTTGAGCATATAAAAAAATTTTTTTGGTTTAGATAAATGTTTTGGAAATACCCGGCTAAAAATGAAATATATATGATCATATATGAAGATATATGGATCATATATGGATTTATATAACCATATATTATCATATATGCCTCCATATATGTTTATATATGATCTGATCCGAAAATTGGAGGCATATATGATAATATATGGTTATATAAATCCATATATGATCCATATATCTTCATATATGATCATATATATTTCATTTTTAGCCGGGTATTAAAAAAAAAAATAATAAAAATGCTCTAAAAATAGGGTATTTTTGATATAAATATTGAGTTTCAACAACTTTGTCTGTGAAAGAGTGAAAATCCGCCTATATGGTCTTTAAATATATGATTTCATCTAATAAATCCCTGAATGTCCGTTTGCGGTTTTTTGCGGTTTTTTGCGGTTTTTGACTTATCAATTTTTTTGTGATAGAACTCCAGTTGCTAAAAATCTATTTGAAAAAAAAGACTAAAAATCAAGTTGTTTTCATAATATTTTGTCCTTATATTCCGTATGGTAGTTGTAACTGCAGCTCATGAGTGTACTGTTTATAAGAGATGGGTGCGTGAGTTATTTTAAATCACGCACACGCACGCCCGCCCCCTTTTTGGGGCGTGGTTATAAAAAAATATGTAATAATAATGCAATTGTATTACTTAAGTGCAAAAACCAATAAAAATTAATTTGCAATGATTAATCGCAAGGGTGAAAGTGCCCCCTACGTCCCCCTCCGAGCCCCTATCAAAAATGCCCCCCAAAATTTTTTTGTAGTTTAGTAACGTTTTGGATGGTATAGAAGATTTGGCACATCACTCTTACTTGTTGTGTTAAAATACTCTCAATTTCCATATTTTTGGTATTTTGTTGTTTTTTGTTTTGTGAGAGATGAGTGCGTGAGTGATTTTGATGAAGATACACCTCATCAACTAGACCTTAAATTATTCTGTTCTGATCCTTTAAAAATTTTCGTCTTTAAATTTTTGAGATAAATGTTCACATTAACTGAATTAAGTGAAAAATAAAAACTTGATTAAAATTGAATTAATACTAATAAGAATACATATTTTATTTTAAGTAGATTTATTCTAGCTCGAGGTCATTATTTCATTTACCAACTAAAACTATGATATTCTCATATTTTTTTTTTTGCTAAATAATCTTGACAATGGGATCTGACAAATCCCGAAACACGTGTCGATTAAGTCTTGAAAAAAATTACAAACATAAATAAATTTAAAAACGGAAAAATTAGTTTCTTGAAAATTATTCTATGAGAATATCATAGTTTTAATTAGTAAAGGAAATAATGACCTCGAGCTAGAATAAACCCACTCAAAACATAATATTTTAAAGGTCGAATAAAACAATTTTTATTTTTTAATAAAAATTAATCAGAATTTGAATACATATTTTATTTATTTTATATTTATTTACTTATTCTTTAGATGGCAAAGTTACAGCGAAAATTGTGAATTAGGCTTTTTCCGAAAAACAGAAAAAAAAGTTTAACAGGTAAAAATATTTTTTCCAATTTTTCTTCTGAAATGCTGCGTTTTATTAAATTATGATTATCCATTAATAAAAAATTTTTAATCTTCTGTTTCGGGACTTTTTGAGATAAATTTGTACATTAATGAGATTTAGTGAAAAACAAAAATCGAATTTTAAATTAAAATTATACTAATAAAAACACATACGATATATTTACTTTCTTAAGTTTTTAATAGCACATTAAGGTCGCTATAATGTGCCATTTTATTTATAAATGTAAAGCTTTTTGTTCCAAAGTTACAGCAAAAATTGTGAAATAAGATATTATATCCGAAAAACAATAAAGCGCCTAACAGGTTAAAAAAAAAATTTTTCCAATATTTTTTTTTTTTCGAAAATGCTGTGTTTTTATGTGTTTAAGATTACTCATCAATAAAAAATTATAATATTTTAAAATTAAGTCTTCTATGTATTAATCGCCATTTTAGGTATCATCCACCCCACTGTGCGCCGTGATTGTTGTAATGGATAATATTCAAATATTAAAATTATAAAAGGTTGGTGTTTTTAATAACTTACTTAAAGAACATAATTGGGGTTTTCACAGTGACGATTAAATTTGCCTTGTACTATACAAAAATAGAAAATTTTCTATAGAAAAATTTATTACCGAAAATTGTCTTTGGGAAAAATTTAGTATCGAAAACTTTCTATAGAAAAATTAAGTATCAAAAATTTTGTATAGAAAAATTTAGTATGAAAAATTTTGTATAGAAAAATTTAGTGTCGAAAGTTTCAATACCAAATTTTTCTATAGAAATTTTCAATACTATAGAAAATTTTGGATACTAAATTTTTCTATAGAAAATTTTCAATACTGAATTTTTTTATAGAAAATTTTCTATATTAAATTTTTCAATACCAAATTTCGATTATACATTTTTCTATACAAAACTTTCGATGGCAAATATTTCAATAAAAAAATATTCGATAATAAATTTTTCTTTAACTAATTTTTCTATAAAAATGTTCGATGATAAATTTTTCTGTAGAACATTTTCGATAGTAAACTTTATCAAAATTTTGTATAGAAAAATGTATTATCGTAAATTTTTTATAGAAAAATTTGCTATTTAAAACTACCTATAGAAACATTTTTTATTGAAAATTTTCTATAGGAAACTTTATGTCAAAAATTTCCTATAAAAAAAAAATTATTATCAAAAATTTCATATAAAAAAATTAAGTATCAAACATTTTGTATAGAAAAATTTAGTTTTAAAAATTTATTACCAAAAATTTTCTATAGAAAAATTTAGTATCGAAAACTTTCTATAGAAAAATTTAGTATCAAATATATTGTATAGAAAAATTTAGTGTCGAAAATGTTCTCTAAAAAATTTGAAATCAAAAATTTTCTACGCTTAATTTTTCTATAGAACCTTTTTTTGGTATTGAATTTTCTATAGAAAAATTTAGTATCAAAAATATTGTATAGAAATATTTAGAATTTTTTAATCAAAACTTTTTTTGTTAGTTACTAAATTTTTCTATAGAAAGTGTTCGATACTAAATTTTCTTATATATTATTTTCTATAGGAAAGTTTTTTATCGAAAATTTCCTAAAGAAAAACTTACAAGGGAAGTATCTCAACCCTTATGAACCGATTTGCATGAAACGTAAAATATATATATGTATATGAGACAATTCTAAGGTTGGCGTGTATCGGCTTATTGGCCATATAGGGGATTTAGGGGTTCAAAAAATAGTTAAAAAATGGCGAAAAAACGTTTTCTGGATTTTTTAGCCATTTCTTTCTTAGAAACTATAAGATCCCAGCAAATTTTTACATTACTAGTAATGAGTATAGTAATTAGTAATAATTATTGGTATTATCAATAACTTATTATTTATATTATTGCAAATAAGTACTAACAAATTACAATATAAGCCACTAGTTGCTTTTTGGACTAAAGTAATGCAGTGGGTAATGAGTAGTTGTTATAAGTAATGTAATTTGCAGTCATTACTTTTCACAACACATTACCTAGTTTTTGCTGGGATGTATGCATATGAGAAGAAAGATTTTTTTAATGCCTTTCCAACAGTGGCATAACCTTGTAAAAATTCGGCTTCGTTAAATATTTTTTTTATGAAAATGTGTAAATTTTGGGGGGTATTTATATGAAGACATACCCCTACGATATCCATATGAATACGAAATAATCTTTATTAAATTAAAGTCGACACGCATTTTTGCTCTAGACGATATTCCTATTAGTTTGGGAGTTATCGAAATTTTTCCGAAGGTCCTCATTGTTTTATAAGTTGACAACGAAATTTTAAACACGGATATGGCCGAAAGCCAAAACACCCAAACCTTAAAATCGTCTCTTTTATACATATTTTAAGTTTCAGGCAAATCGGTTCATAAGGGTTGAGATACTTCCCTTGTTAGTATCGAAAATTTCCTATATAAAAATTTAGTATCGAAAACTTTGTATAGAAAAATTTAGTTTCAAAAATTTTCTGTAGAAAAATTAAGAATCAAAAATTTTTTTGTAGGAAAATTTAGTATCGAAAATTTTCTATAGGAAAATTTAGTATCGAAAACTTGCTATAGATAAATGTAGTATCGAAAATTTTCTACATGAAAATTAAGAATCGAAAGTTTTGTATAGAAAAATTTAGTATCAAAAATTTTGTATAGAAAATTTTAGTATCGAAAATTTTGTATAGAAAATTTTAGTATCGAAAATTTTGTATTGAAAACTTTAGTGTCGAAAATTTTGTATAGAAAAATTTCACATATCGAAAATTTTCAATAGAAAAATTTAGTATAAAAAATTTCCTATCGAAAAACTGGTATCGAAAATTTCCCTGTATAGAAAAATTTTGTGTCGAAAATTTTCTGTAGAAAAATTTAGAATAGAAAAATCTATAAACAACTTTAAATTAACTATTTTTTTTTTAATTTTTCTGCTAAAATTAGAAACTATCTTTATAAAGAAAAAACGACTAAGAATCTAAGACTTTTCTGTATAGAAAAAAATACTGAGGATCTGAGACTATTTCTATGTAGGAAAAATGTCTTAGAATATGAGACTTTTTCTACTATAGAGGAAAAATGTTTCAAAATCTAAAATTTTGCAACAGAAAACGTTTCAGCTTTTAACACATTTTTCAATAGAAAAAGTCTGAGAATCTGGGAATTGCGCTCAGAATCTGAGAATTGTTCTATTAGGATTTTTTCTTTATAGGAAAAATATCACAAAATCTGACACTTTTCAACAAAGAAAAATGTTTCAGAATAGAGATGGGCGCGTGAGTGGATTTTGAGTCACACTCACGCGTGATTCACATGAATCACGCAAATCACGTGACCAGCGCCCATCTCTATATCAGAATCCAAAAATTTCTACAGGTAATATGTCTCAGAATCAGAAAAAAATTTCGCGGAATCTGAAATTTTTGCTATATAGAAAAAATATATCAAAATCTAAGACTTCTTCTTTATAGGAAAAGTGTCTCTGAGATTTTTTGTATGGGAAATATGTCTAAAAATGTCAACCTTTTGCTATATATAAGATCTAGCGTTTTTGCCCCCGGCGTTGCCCGGGTGGAACAACTATTATGTAATGAATGAGATTTTTATCAGCCAGATGATATACCGCTTCAGAAAATTTTAGTATCAAAAACTTGTATAGCTAACTTTGGTATAGAAAATTTTCTGTAGAAAAATCTCTTTTCAAAAATTTTCTGTCGAAAAATTAATTTTCGAAAATTATATATCGAGAAATTTACTATGGAATTAAGTTTCAAAAATTGTGTGTAAAAAAATTTGGTGTCGAAAATTTTCTGTAGAAAAATCTCTCATTGAAAATTTTCTAGAAAAATTTATTTTCGTAAATTTTATATCGAAAAATTTATTTTTGTAAATTTTATATCGAAAAATTTTCCATCGAAAATTTTGAATTAAAAAATGCACTATCGAAAATTTTCTATTGGAAAATTTACTATCGAAAATTTTCTGTAGAGAAATTTAGTGTCGAAAATTTTCTATAGAAAAATCGCTTTTCGAAAATTTTCTATAGAATAATTCATTTTCGAAAATTTTTAATCAAGAAATTTACTATAGGAAATTTTCTATAGAAAAATTTAGTGTCGAAAAATTTAGCATCGAAAATTTTTTATATACAAAATTTTCGACTCTTAAATTTCATTAAGAAAATTTTTGATAATACATTTCTATAGGAAGTTTTAATTTTTAATTTTTCTACAGAAGATTTTCGACACTAAATTTTTCTATACAAAATTTTTGATACTAAATTTTTCTATAGAAAGTTTTCGGTAAAAAATTGTTCTAAAGAAAATTTTCGAAAATAAATTTTTCTGTTTTTTATAGCAAATTTTCGATACTAAATTTTCCTATAGAAAATTTTCGATACTAAATTTTCCTATAAAAATTATTGATTCTTAATTTTTCTACATAAAATTTTTAAAACTAAATTTTTCAATACAAAATTTTTAATACTAAATTTTTTTATAGGAAACTTTTGATGCTAAGTTTTTTTATAGGAAATTATTGATAAAAAACTTTCCTATAGAAAATTTTTAATAAAAACTTTTTCTAAAGGAACAATAACGTCTAAAGGAAATTTTAAATAGCAAATTTTTCTATAGAACATTTTCGATAGTACATTTTTCTATAAAAAATTTTCGATAAAATTTACTATCGAAAATGTTATAATCAAAAATTTTCTATAGAAAAAATAATTAAAGAAAAATTTATTATCAAACATTTTCTATCGAAAAATTTACAAAAATTTACATTTTTTCTTTAGAAAAATGCTCAGATTCTGAGACATTTGTTGTATAGAAAAATTCTCAGTTTCTAAAACATTTTTTCTATTAAAAAATTCTCTGCTTCTGAGAAATTTTTTCTATAGAAAAATTCTCAGATTCTGAGGCATTTTTTCTTTAAAATAACGCTTAGAATCTGATACATTTTTTCTATAGAAAAATTCTTAGATCCTGAGACATTTTTTCTATAGAAAATGAAAATAACACTAGTTTTATTGATTTTTACTACCTATACGAGTTTAATCTATGGTTAAATACACAGTCTTGTCAAATCTGCCTTTTTCTACTTACCATCATATTATGTTAACTGAAATAGGATCTCACTAGAGATCCCAGTAAAAACTTCTATTACCAAGTAATGAGGTTTTCGCCTTTAAATAGATGGTGGTAGCTAGTTACTATGTTGGTGAAACACTCATTATTTTAACATGGCGATGTCATTGGAGTAATGACCGCATACCCACTCGCTTACGAGAATGCTACTGAAAAACTACATACATTAGTACCACAAATAATAAGCTACTAGTAGCCCAAAAATAACTCGTTACCCACTACTTACAAAAATGCTACCAAATAACAGCATACATTAGTCCCAAAAATAAGTAGCTACCAGTAGCCCAAAAATAACTCGTTTCCCACTCCTTACAAAAATGCTACCAAATAACAGCTTTTGATTCTTTTAATAAATTTTTAACTTGGGGCAACTTCCCCCAATATGAAATTGAACAAGTTCATGTTGACCGCGTTTATTTCAAGAGCAACCAAGCGGGCAAATGTGGAAATGGAATAGATCCAATGTGCCAACGGAACCAATGTTTATGTTGATATCCTTCCCTCCAAATGTTTCATTGTAAAATTCATATATTACAGGACCGAAAATATATCTTGGAACCTCGTAGAAAGGGACATTTGGCTACTTAGGACATTACTAATAACAAATATACAGAAGCGACTTCTGCTCAGCCAATGGAAACCGCATTAAACACCATCTTAAGTCTATATAAGAGTGAATTAGGTTTTAAGGGAAATACTGTCTGTGATGGGTTTTTACCGGCTTTAACATACTTTAAACAACAAGGCAAAAAAAGTTAAATTAAAATTTGGAGAACACCACAAAATTTCTAGAAAAAACAATAACAATTTACAAAAAGTCAATTAAAATTCAGAAAACTTCAATAGAAGTTATGTAAAGACTAATTAAGGCTCATAAATCACGATCAAGTGTCAGCTAGATAGAGTTTTCTGAATATCAATTTGGTTTTCTAAACTTTTTTTTTACCTTGTCTCAATTTTAATCAGAATTCCTGAATTTAAATTTCTGTTAACAGAGTTTTATTAGAAAAAGTAGATAAATGTTAATCTTTTTTAAGCTAAATGTGAAAGTTCTTTCTAAATTTGCTTTAGCATTTTTTTGATTTCATTAAAAAAAAAGTTATTTAGACAACTTATCAGATATTTTAAATCGTATTTACCAGTAACCTGTTCTGTATCAGGTTATCGGTAACTCATTATTTATTAACAAGATGTAACCGGTTTTGTATTAGGCTATCGGTAACTCATTATTTGTTAACAAGAAGTAATCGAGCAGGTAACGAGCCCTCATTACATAGAATGCAGGCGGTAATGGGGACTTATTACGAAGTTTTTACTGGGATTTATTTAAATAATATCAAAAGCTCCAGTATACATATTAACACATGTTTTTTATAAACAAAAATTGCTTCTACGCACACATGTTTGCTTGCAATAAAAAAAAATAACAACGCACGGAACCCCATTAACAATTTGAATTACACTCAAAAAAATAAAACTGTAAAGTTAGCAATTTTTTTTTTGTTAACTCGAGTTTACTGGCTTTTTAGCAAATTTTTAGTTAAAATCAGCGTTTTAACTACTTTTTTTAGTTAAGTTCAATTTACGAAAATACTAGTTTTGAACAAATTTTGAATTAATTTTTTTTGTTGACTTCAAAACTGAGTTTACGAATTTTTACTAATTAATTTGCTGATTTTTCGTAACAAATTTGTTAAGTGAAATTTCTTGTGTAGCCTCCTATGCGAATCTCATAAGTTCTACGTAAGCTGATGAAAAAACAGAAAAAATAAACTTATAATTTTTTACAAAATATTTTGTAAATTTTAGTTTACGAAAAGTAACAAAAAGTTTAGCTGAATTCAACTAATTTTTTTGTTAATATATGTACATAAAAACGTTACGAAATTTCAGCTAAATTTTTAGTTAAAGTTATGGTTTTTTTTGCTACATTCATTCTACGAAAAGTTAGCTGAATATTTTTAGTTAAATTAATTAAAAATTTAGTAGGCCCAAAATCAGGTGCTTTTTTAGTTAAATTTAACTAAATTTTTTGCTAACTTTACAGTTTTTTTTTTTTGAGTGTAACTACGAAAGTAACACAACGCGAACAATGGTATTCAAAAATAAAAATTTAACTAAAGGTGGGTCAGTTGCTGGGTTTCACGTGAAAATCTGTCAAACTCCATATAAAAAAACATAAATTTCACACTAGCTTTAGTGTGAATCTCTTCGATGAAGAGGTATTCTGTTCAATGGTGAAAAACCGGCAAAATAACCCGGTATATGTTGCATCAATACGCAACAACACTATAAGCTAAATTTTTTTAAATTGTACAGACCATTTAAAAAGCGGTGAAATTTAACATTCGGAAATAAAATGAAGTAATTACACTGTGTAACAAATTTTGGGTCATCGCATTGAGCCTCAATGCCTTCAACGCCATATAAAAGTAGACCATCAAGTGGACAAAATCACCAAAGGGTTTTGCAAAGTCAGTTCGGATTTCTTTTTTATAGCCCACTGAAGTTTTTATTTTTTTATCAAAAATACTATAATAAGAACATATCTGAGCTTCAAAATATGATTTGATGTCTGCATTGAAATTTTATGGCGGTTCTTTTCTTACTAACTGCCATTTTAAGGGGTCATTTTAGTCCTTTTTCAAAAACTAAACACAAAAGTCTAATAAAACGTCCATTTAGAGCGTTAAGATGTTCTACAAATATTTTTCTCATAAAATTTCTCATAAAATTTGAGCTTCAAAATATGATTTGATGTCTGCATTGAAATTTTATGGCGGTTCTTTTCTTAGAACATTTTAACCCTCTAACTGCCATTTTAAGGGGTCATTTTAGTCCTTTTTCAAAATGTTAAGATGTTCTACAAATATTTTTCTCATAAAATTTCACTAGGGGTTGCCAAATGGTCAAAGTTTGTGCGACATGCGAAAAGTGCTTAAAAAGGGTCAAGTATAAATAATCAATGTTTGTTATTTTTTTTTTACCAAAGCAGTGTTAAAAAATATCGACAAAAAACAGTGCAAATATACTTTTGAGCTAAAAATTATGTTCTGATGTGTTTTATAAAATTTTATGATGATTCTTTTCTTTGACCAAATTAACCCTCCAGCTCCAGCTAAGGGGTCATTTTAGTCCTTTTTCAAAAACTAAACACAAAAGTCTAATAAAACGTCCATTTAGAGGGTTAAGATGTTCTACAAATATTTTTCTCATAAAATTTCACTAGGGGTTGCCAAATGGTCAAAGTTTGTGCGACATGCGCAAAGTGCTTAAAAAGGGTCAAGTATAAATAATCAATGTTTGTTATTTTTTTTTACCAAAGCAGTGTTAAAAAATATCGACAAAAAACAGTGCAAATATACTTTTGAGCTAAAAATTATGTTCTGATGTGTTTTATAAAATTTTATGATGATTCTTTTCTTTGACCAAATTAACCCTCCAGCTCCCGTTTTAAAGGGTAATTTTTGTCCTTTTTTAAAAGAAATACAAAAAAGTCTATAAAAAAAGGCAGTTAGAGGGTTAAAATGTTTCACAAATATTTTCTGCATCGAATTTTACTAGGGCACGTCAAAGACAGAAAGTTCGTCCTGCATATAGAAAATGCTTAAAAATTTAAAAGTGTTCAATTTTTTTTTTTTTTTTTTGGCCGAAATATAAGAAAACAAATAAAAAATTTAAATTCGACTTTGTCGAATGTATTGATACCCTAAAAAGGTTTATTTGTATGAATTTTGTCATTGTCGAAATTCCTTCGTCATTTCTTTTTTAGTTTTCGTTTTCTTCGTGCTTAATATTTGTTGTCTCTATTACACAAAGTTATGGTAGTCCTACATTAAAAAACTCAGTTTTCTTTTTGGATTTGATTGAATCGGTTGATTTCGTGTCCGTCGTCCGTTCTTAAAATTAATAGTTTATGTAAATTTTAGTAAAAAATTAATTCAAATAGTGTTTTTAATAAAAAAAAAAACAATAATAGTGTTTAATTAATATGTATCTAAATACAATTAAATAAAAATATAAATGAAATATAAAGTGTAAAAATGAGTTCGTATATTTGTATGAATTTCGTCATTGTCGAAATTCCTTCGTCATTTCTTTTTTAGTTTTCGTTTTCTTCGTGCTTAATACTTGTTGTATATATTAAAAAAAAATAATACACAAACAACATGTGTGCAAGCAACATCACTCTCATTGGATAGTTAATGAAGTATTTTGCAATTTGCTTTGCCCCAAAGTGTGTGTCTCCAAATGTGAGTATGATTAATATTATTTGTAATGGTATAGTATACAAATCTAAGAAAATCTCATTGGAGACTTAGTTGAGTGTTTTGTTTTGACCCAAAGAAAATGTCTTCAAAAGAGTAAGCTGTAATTTTATTTTTGTTTGGTTTCGCAACAAATTCAATAATGACTTTAATATTGTTGTCGAATATTTGTTAATTTGCCTGTTGGGTAAATTTATAGAAAAAATGTTATACTCTGATGTTGTTTTCTAAATTTGTGGCTTTATTAGTGTTGCTAAATATAAAAAACAAAACGGTTATCGGTTCGTGCGTTAATGTCATGTAAACTAATATTTTATTCCGCTAAAAAGGGTAAGTTTTTTTTTTATTTATTTTTATGTTATAAACTACAAGTTAATAATTGTAGAAAGCTAATTTCGGTAAAAAAAAATTTAAACATATTTGTTGTTTATAGAAACGCATATGTATATTTTGTGATGGGAATCCTTCCCTGTTTTTAGTTTTTACAAACACATAAAGCGGAGAATATATTGAGTTCCATTTTTTATGGTAGGAATCAACAAAAATAAAACAAGAGAAAAAAATAACAGTATTGTTTTCGACATTAGAAATATAATTGACTGATATATTAAAAAAAAAATGTAAACTAAAATTTCTTCGCGATCGGTGTTGAACCTTTTTTAAAAGTCGCGAAAAAAGGGACCACATTTCCTATAAGTTTTTCATGTTCTCTCTTATGATAGGTACTTTTGGATTTTTGGTAAAAAATGCAAATGGAAATAAAAGGAAATACTTGTGGGCCTATATGATCATTAGCGGATGTGATTTCTATGCAAATGCATATTTTTTCTCGATGGTCTAAAAACGATATCGATCAATTACACTGTGGAACATTAAAAAATAAACAAGAGTTACGACCATCATTTCTATATATTTCGGACATGCTGATTCGAATGGCGTACTCTGTTTTTCGATGTACAGTTTGCTTGCAAAATGTCGTTAAAGATTTGCTGATTTCGACCCAGTTTTTTAACAAAAAAATTTGCAAAGTAAATAGTTTATGACATGGAAAACAAAGATATGACTTGTAGCAACATTTCTTATGCAAATTTGGTTTAATTATCTTTCCGAATCAAGAAATTTTAGTTAAAAGGCATATTTTGGTGATAATGCATATTTTGGTTTTAATGCACATTTTGTGTTTATTTTCAAATTTTAAGTGCATATTTTGGCATAAATTAGCAAAAACCAAAATGAAAACTTTTTTGTTTTTCAAAACTATTTTAAATTTAAAAGATTTATTTCAAAAATTATGAAATAATCTTTTATTTACATAAATAGAATACATGACCTGAATAAGCCCGATTTAGAAACTTCTAAATAACGTTATAAGAAAAATTATTTTTCTCCTTTTTTTACAGATTGTCTAAATTTTTAAGAAAATCATACATATATACATTTTCTATTTAAGTGCATATTTTTGCATATTTTGGTAAAAATTCATATTTTGGTTTTAAATGCATATTTTCTGCATATTTCTATATTTTAAGTGCATATTCCTTCATATTTTGGCATAAATTAGCAAAAACCATACTATTTTGATACTAAATCTTTGTAGAAAAATTTAGTATCAAAAATTTTCTATAGGAAAATTTAGTATCGAAAACTTGCTATAGAAAAATGTAGAATCGAAAATTTTCTACATGAAATTAAGAATCGAAAATTTTGTATAGAACAATTTAGTATAGAAAATTTTAGTATCGAAAATTTTGTATTAAAAACTTTAGCGTCGAAAATTTTGTATAGAAAAATTTCACATGTCGAAAATTTTTAATAGAAAAATTTATGATGATTTATGATTTACGATACAAATTTTAGTATCAAAAATTTTCTATAGAAAAGTTTACTATCGAAAATTTTCAATATTAAATTTAGTATCAAAAATTTCCTTTCGAAAAACTAGTATCGAAAATTTCCAATAGAAAAACTTACAATTAGCATCGAAAATTTTGTGTGGAAAGTTTTCTGTAGAAAAATTTAGAATAGAAAAATCTGTAAACAACTTTAAATTAACTATTTTTTTTTTAAATTTCCTGCTAAAATTAGAAACAATTTTTATAAAGAAAAACAGACCCAGAATATAACAATAAGACTAAGAAAAAATTGCTTAGAACCTGAGGCTATTTCTATATAGGAATTGCGCTCAGAATCTGAGAACTGTTCTATATCCCAACAAATTTCCGACACTAAATTTTCGATACTTAATAAATAAACTCAGAATCTAACAATAAGACTAAGAAAAAATTACTCAGAATCTGAGGCTATTTCTATATAGGAGAAATGTCTTAGAATATGAGACTTTTTCTACTATACAGGAAAAATGATTCAAAATCTAAAATTTTTCAACAGCAAACGTTTCAGCATTTAACACATTTTTCAATAGAAAAATCTGACAATCTGGGAATTGCGCTCAGAATCTGAGAATTGTCTGTATTCCAGCAAATTTTCGATACTAAATTTTTCTATAGAAAATTTTTGATAAAACACTTTTTTTAGAAACCTTTCGATGATAAAGAGTCAATTTTCGATAATAAATTTTTCTATAAAAAAATTTCCTATAATTTTTTTTTTAATTTTCAATGATAACCCAGCAGAAATTTTGCTGAACAGCTTTTGGAAAGGAAACTCGAGTCAAGGAGTGCATCCAAACCTGCTGAATTCATGCATGATTCTCTAAAGCGATGTTACACTTTAGAGCGCTAGTTGGATACACCGAAAAAGCGCTCATAAGATGCTCTGAATTCACATCTCTTTAGAGCGCTGAAAAAATCGCTATAAATATGCATTGAATTCATGTATCTTTTTAGAGCTGATTTAAGCAGTATAAAGATGAAGCACATTTGACTATTTCTGAAATACAAATTACAAAATTCTCAGATTCTGAGCGCAATTCCCAGATTGTCAGATTTTTCTATTAAATGTTAGATAATAAATTTTCCATCAAATTTTTTCATAGAAAATTTTCGAAAATAAATTTTTCTATAGAAAATTTTCGATGCAAAATTTTTTTGTAGATAATTTTCGATAATAAATTTTCCTATTTAAAATTTTCGATACAAAATTTTTCTACAGAATATTTTCTATATCAAATTTTTCTATACAAAATGTTCGATACTAAATTTTTCTATTCTTAATTTTTCTAAGTATACAAAATATTTGATTCCTTATTTTCATGTAGAACATTTTTGATATTACATTTTTCGATACTAAATTTTTCTATGGAAAATTTCCAATACTAAATTTTGCTATAGAAAATTTCCAATACAAATTTTCCTATAGAAAATTTTGGATAGTACATTTTTATATACAAAATTTTCGATGGTAAATTTTCTGATAGAACATATTGAACAATAAATATTTTGATAAAAAATTTTTTCCATGGAAAATTTTCGATAGTAAATTTTTCTCTAGAAAATTTTCGAAAGTAAACTTTCCTATAGTAAATTTTCGCAAATTTTCCTATTGAAAATTTTCGATTATACATTTTTCTATACAAAATTTTCGATTGTAAATTTTTTGACAAAAATGTTGGATAATAAATTTTTCTTTAACTTATTTTCCTATAAAAAATTTTCGATGATAAATTTTTCTATGGAAAATTTTTCCATAGAAAATTTTTCCATAGAAAATTTTCGATAATAAATTTTCCTATAGAAAATTTTCGGGAGTAAATTTTTGTATAATTAATTTTTGATTCTTAATTTTCATTCAGAAAATTTTCGATACTACATTTTTCTATGGCAAGTTTTAGATACGAAATTTTTCTACTATTTGACACTAAATTTTTCTTTACAAAATTGTTGTATAGAAAATTTTCGATACTAAATTTTCTATATAAAATTTTCGATACTAAATTTTCTATATAAAATTTTCGATACTACATTTTTCAATAGAAAATTTTCGATACTAAGTTTTTCTAAGTATATAAAGTTTTTGTTAGTAAATTTAACCTATAGAAAATTTTTGCTAATACATTTTTATATATAAAATTTTTGTAGTAAATTCTTTGATAGAAAATATTGGATAGTAAATTTTTCAATAAAAAATTTTCGATGATAAATGTTTCGATAGAAAATGTTGGATAACAAATGTTTCTTTAACATATTTTACTATAAAAAATTTTCGATGATAAATTTTATAGAATATTCTAATGTATAGCAAATTTCGATGATATATAGCAAATTTCGATGATATATAGCAAATTTTCCGATAGAAAATTTTGGATAGTAAATTTTTATATAAAAAATTTTCGAATTTAAATTTTTTGATAGAAAATGTTTGATAATAAATTTTTCGATAAAAAAATTTTCCATTGAAATTTTTCTATAGAAAATTTTCGATACTAAATTTTTGTATAAAAAATTTTGGATACAAAATTTTTGATTCAAAATTTGTTGATTCAAAACTTTTTGATAAAAAATGTTAGATAACAAATGTTTCTTTAACATATTTTACTATAAAAAATTTTCGATGATAAATTTTATAGAATATTCTAAGTATAGAAAATTTCTATGATATATAGCAAATTTTCTGATAGAAAATTTTGGATAGTAAATTTTTATATTAAAAATTTTCGATGGTAAATTTTTTGATAGAAAATGTTGGATAATAAATTTTTCGATAAAAAATTTCCCATTGAAATTTTTCTATAGAAAATTTTTGATACTAAATTTTTATATAAAAAATGTTGGATACAAAATTTTGATTCTTAATTTTCATTCAGAAAATTTTCAATACTACATTTTTCTATGGCAAGTTTTAGATACCAAATTTTTCTACTATTTGACACTAAATTTTTCTTTACAAAATTGTTGTATAGAAAATTTTCGATACTAAATTTTCTATATAAAATTTTCGATACTACATTTTTCAATAAAAAATTTTCGATACTAAGTTTATCTATATAAAGTTTTCGTTAGTAAATTTAAACTATAGAAAATTTTTGCTAATACATTTTTATATATAAAATTTTTGATGGTAAATTCTATAATAGACAATATTGGATAATAAAATTTTCAATAGAAAATTTTCGATAATAAATTTTTCGATAGAAAATGTTGGATAACAAATGTTTCTTTAACATATTTTACTATAAAAAATTTTCGATGATAAATTTTATAGAATATTCTAAGTATAGAAAATTTCGATGATATATAGCAAATTTTCTGATAGAAAATTTTGGATAGTAAATTTTTATATTAAAAATTTTCGATGGTAAATTTTTTGATAGAAAATGTTGGATAATAAATTTTTCGACAACAAAATTTTCCATTGAAATTTTTCTATACAAAATTTTTGATACTAAATTTTTATATTAAAAATGTTGGATACAAAATTTTGATTCTTAATTTTCATTCAGAAAATTTTCGATACTACATTTTTCTATGGCAAGTTTTAGATACCAAATTTTTCTACTATTTGACACTAAATTTTTCTTTACAAAATTGTTGTATAGAAAATTTTCGATACTAAATTTTCTATATAAAATTTTCGATACTACATTTTTCAATAGAAAATTTTCGATACTAAGTTTTTCTATATAAAGTTTTCGTTAGTAAATTTAACATATAGAAAATATTTGCTAATACATTTTTATATATAAAATTTTTGATTGTAAATTCTTTGATAGAAAATATTGGATAGTAAATTTTTCAATAGAAAATTTTCGATAATAAATTTTTCGATAGAAAATGTTGAATAACAAATGTTTTTTAACATATTTTAATATAAAAAATTTTCGATGATAAATTTTATAGAATATTCTAATGTATAGAAAATTTCGATGATATATAGCAAATTTTCCAATAGAAAATTTTGGATAGTAAATTTTTATATAAAAAATTTTCGATGGTAAATTTTTTGATAAAAAATGTTTGATAATAAATTTTTCGATAAAAAAATTTTCCATTGAAATTTTTCTATAGAAAATTTTCGATACTAAATTTTTATATAAAAAATTTTGGATACAAAATTTTTGATTCAAAATTTTTCAACAGAAAATTTTCGATATCATATTTTTCCATACAAAATTTTCGAAATATATAAAAAATTTTGGATACAAAATTTTTGATTCAAATTTTTTGATTCAAAATTTTTCGATAGAAAATTTTTCAATAGAAAAGGTTGGATAACAAATGTTTCTTTAACATATTTTACTATAAAAAATTTTCGATGATAAATTTTATAGAATATTCTAATGTATAGAAAATTTCGATGATATATGTATAGCAAATTTTCCGATAGAAAATTTTGGATAATAAATTTTTATATAAAAAAATTTTCGATGGTAAATTTTTTGATAGAAAATGTTTGATAATAAATTTTTCGATAAAAAAATTTTCCATTGAAATTTTTCTATAGAAAATTTTCGATACTAAATTTTTATATAAAAAATTTTGGATACAAAATTTTTGATTCAAAATTTTTTGATTCAAAATTTTTCAACAGAAAATTTTCGATATCATATTTTTCCATACAAAATTTTCGATACTAATTTTTTTGATACAAAATTTCCGATTCTTAATTTTTCTTAACAAAATTTTCAATTTCTTATTTACATGTAGAAAATGTCCGATATTACATTTTTCGATACGAAATTTGTCTATTGAAAATTTTCAATACTAAATTTTGCAATAGAAAATTTTCAATACTAATTTTCCTATAGAAAATTTTGGATAATACATTTATACATACAAAATTTTCGATGGTAAATTTTCTGATAGAATCTTTGGTAGAATTCGTGATATTATTATTTGTTTTCGCACATTAGGTTAATAATTTGTAGATTGGAAACCGAATTAAAGTAAATAAAAAAAATATAATAACATTTTATTTGACATTCCAATTTTAAAAGTTACCACAGTTGTTTTTTACTTTAAATTTAGGGGAATTCTCTTTCGTCTAATCACGCCTTTATAGAAAATTTTCGTATAGAAAACTTATTGTTGAAAATTTTCTATAGGAAAGTTTTTGATCAAAAAATTCCTATAGGAAAATTTAGTATCGAAAATTTCCTATATAAAAATTTAGTATCAAAAATTTTGTATAGAAAAATTTAGTGTCAAAAATTTCCTGTTGAAAAATTAAGAATCAAAAATTTTTGTAGAAAAATTTAGTATCGAAAATTTTCTATAGGAAAATTTAGTATCGGAAACTTGCTATAGAAAAATGTAGAATCGAAAATTTTCTACATGAAATTAAGAATCGAAAATTTTGTATAGAAAATTTTAGTATCGAAAATTATGTATTGAAATCTTTAGTATAGAAAATTTTGTATAGAAAAATTTAACATGTCGAAAACTTTTAATAGAAAAATTTATGATGATTTATGATTTACGATACAAATTTTAGTATCAAAAATTTTCTATAGAAATCTTTATTATCGAAAATTTTCAATATTAAATGTAGTATCAAAAATTTCCTTGCTTAAAACTAGTATGGAAAATTTCCCATAGAAAAACTTAGTATCGAAAATTTTGTGTAAAATAGAAAAATCTATTAACAACTTTAAATTAACTTTTTTTTTTAATTTTTCTGCTAAAATTAGAAACTATTTTTATAAAGAAAAAAGACTCAGAGTCTAATTGTAAGACTAAGCAAAAATTACTCCGAATCTGAGGCTATTTCTATATAGGAAAATGTCTTAGAATATAAGACTTTTTCTTCTATGCAGGAAAAATGTTTCAAAATCTAAAATTTTTCAACAGCAAACGTTTCAGCTTTCAACACATTTTTCAATAGAAAAATCTGAGAATCTGGAAATTGCGCTCAGAATCTGAGAATTGTTCTATATCCCAGCAAATTTTCGATACTAAATTTTTCTATAGAAAATTTTCGATAAAACATTTTTTTAGAAAGCTTTCGATGATAAATAGTAAATTTTTCGATAGAAAATTTTGAATAATTCATTTTTATATCCAAAATTTTCGATTGTAAATTTTCTGATAGAAAATGTTAGATAATAAATTTTCCATAAAATTTTTTTTCATTGAAAATTTTCGAAAATAATTTTTCAATAGAAAATTTTCGATACTAAATTTTTTAATTAAAAATTTCGATTCAAAATTTTTCTACAGAAAATTTTCTATATCAAATTTTTTTAAACAAAATTTTCGATACTAAATTTGTCTATTCAAAATTTTCGATTCTTAATTTTGCTATACAAACTTTTCGATTTCTTATTTTCATCCCAGCAAAAAAAATTCGAAGTAGTTCAAAACGAAGTAGACTTAAACTACATAAAAAGTAGCAATTAGTGAATATTTTTTGTTGCAAAAAAAGTAGTTTAAAATAACATCCAAATATGTCAATAAGAAGGACAATAATATGGATTCTACTACTTTAGAACACTACAGTCGGAATGAGTTTTTTTTTTTTTTAAATATTTTTCTAACGTAATGAAAAGAACATATTTATTTAATAGAGTTTTAGTCTAAACTATAGTTTTATATATACACACAGAAAATAGATTCAGTTGTTGCAACTGAATTTTTTGCCAACTGAATTTTTGCGGTTGCACCAACTATCACAATATTCAGTTGCCTCTACTGCCAATTCAGTTGTCTCTACCGGTAAATATCTATCATAAGAACCGAATATTTTTATGTTAAAATTGACATTGGTTATAGTGATCGAATTTTAAAAAGCGTTATATAGTTGTACCAATCAATATTTTTTTAAGCTGTTTCTTTTGAAATAAAATTTTTTAATATTTTTTTCTAGCATTTTTTCTGATTTATTTGATTATAAAAATTTTATAATTTAAAAAGTGAAATAAATACATACAATAGAAAAAATAAATTAAAACTGATAATTCTGATAGAAAAAATTTAACATCTAAGAATTTTTCTAAAAAAAAATATCTCAGAATCTGCGAGACTTTCTAAAGCAAAAATAACTCGAAGTCTAAATATATCTCTTAAGAAAACATGTCAATGAAAAAATCAAAAAAATATTTCAGACTTCTAGAATTTTTTTATGGAAACATATCTCAGAATCCTAGGATTTTTTAATAGAAAATAAAGGAAAAGTCTTAAATTCTGAAATTTTTCCTATATAAAAAATCTCCGATTCGGAGAAAAAGTCTCAGGTTCTGAAAAATTTTTCCTTCAGAAAAAGTCTTAGATTTTTAATCATTTTTCCTATAGAAAATGTCTCCGATTCTGAGAATAGTTTTGGATGAAACTTTCCTTATTTCAATATTCTGGCATTTACAAACCTTAAATTTGTTATTATCTCTGGACACTTTGGACTCTAAGGATTTCTTGGAAACTGTTCCAAAGTTTTTTATAATTGGCTCAAAATCGATTTTATTGTCGACTTCTGGGTAAAATATTATCTTTAGAATCTGCATTAAAGTTGCGTGTGCAAATACCTAAAATAAGATTTATTTATTTAAATTGATTGGATTTCGGCAGTGGTATCAACTTACCATCAAAATTTGTAACATTTTTTACGAAATTTTAAAGAATTTTATTTAAAAATTTAAAAAACGTCTGAGCACAATAACATTTTTGTTTTAAATGATTGCTATTTAAATTTTTTTTACGTAAAACGTTTTGTAATTGAAATGAAATCCTAACGACCAATTATTAGTTAAGAATACCAATACAAATTTATAATTTAGTAAAATTTTTCAAAAATAAAAAATTATTGAAAACTTGGTTAAGTTAACCAACATTTTCAGTTGTGGATACTATTACCTAATGTTTTTGGAATTTATTAATTTAAACAAATGATTATTGGTCGAGAGGGAAAATAAAAACTAAAAGAAACAGTTGTACTTACTAAACATTTTTCAAAAAATTTATTAGTTTTAAGTTTGGGTATATTAACCAAATTATTGTTGTTGATACATCCATTCGGTCACGATTGATAATTAATTATTACTACTGTTATTTATTTGGTATGGTGATAAAAAATTTACAATAACAACTAAAAATGTATAAGATATATCAAAAGTTCGTTTTCATAATGGAATTCCAACTAAACATTTCTCTGTGTGTAATTGAAAGGCAAAAAGTTAATATTTGATAGGTTACAATTCCAGGAATTAAAACATTTTATTATTTTTAATTTGTTTAATCGTAAATTTGGTGTAAACTGATTTTGTTTTTTACCTTTTAACTACAGTATAGGTGGAACACTTACTTTGTCATTCCCCATAAAGAGAATCGTCGCCTAAAATGCAAAAAAAAGTGACAACACTTTTTTTAAAATCAAGTTATTGATTGTGATGCATTGTCCCCCTATAAAATTATCAAAATGTGATTTGCTAGTTGGGATACAATTCATTAACTGAAACCATTTCCAAAAATTCAGACCTATCCGATGAAAAATGACGGACTTATGAACAAAATTAAAAAAAATGTTTCACAACGTTTTTCGCTGCTACTTTAAAAAAGCAAAATGTGTTGGATTGTTGGTGACGATATATTA
Source organism: Pegoplata infirma (assembly GCA_963921195.1). Lineage (NCBI taxonomy): Eukaryota > Metazoa > Arthropoda > Insecta > Diptera > Anthomyiidae > Pegoplata > Pegoplata infirma. The sequence continues at coordinate 52,994 of OY992540.1, read as the reverse complement.
TATTGATCAGTGATCGATTCTGAGAAGTTCTATGAACATCCCTCCGTCTGTCTGTATGTAACACGATGTAGTCCAAAATAAAACAGCTATCCACCTGACGTTTGGTACAAATATTTTTTATAGTCCTAGGTAGGTTAAAATCGGAACGGAGGGGAAAAGTTTCACCTTGGAGAAGCGAACCAACCTCTAAAACGCAATTTTTTAGCGATCATTGTTTTTTTGTCAAGCAAATGAAACAATTTTATGTCGGATGAAGTATAAAGTCCGGAACTTGGACCAATTTTTTGAGGTACGAACACTTTTATTGATGCGACTGGTCCGCGACCTTACACGGTTAATTGCAATTGTTCTACTCATCACAAATCTGGTCTCCAAACTTTTCCATCACATCAAGTTTTTGGGAAAATTGATGTCAAAGTTAAAAAAAAATCGCCGTTTTGTTAATTTTTGCCAAATCATAGCGGATGAACCCGATATGATAGCGACTTAAAAATAAGTCGAGGCTAAAGCTTAAACATTGCTCTTAAGGATTCTGAACTCTTTTGGTCAGTCGCCTTAACCCCTAGGGCACCAATTATCTCTCAATGATGTCTTGTTCCCAAAAAAACGATTTTTGCCGCTACAAATCATATGAAAAAAACCTTATTCGAATGGAACGCCACCTTATAGTATAAGACTTATAAACATGATTACAATTATTCTCCTGGTCAAAAATCCGGTCTCCATACTTTTTAAGGGTAAAGCTCAAACATTGCTCTTAAAGACGTATAACTCAATTCATCAGTCGCTTCAACCTTTAGAGCACCAATCTTTTAATAAAGTGTTTTCCCCCAAAAACTTTTTTTTTGATATGACAGCATTGAAATACAATTGGTGCCCAAAAAGTTAGGGCGACTGACCAAATGAGTTCTGCATCTTAAAGAGGAAAGTTTTAGCTTAACCCAAAACGGCGATTTTTTGAATTTTGACCACAATTTTCTCAAAAACCAGATGTGATCGAAAAGTGCGGAGACTGGATTTTTGACCAGCAGAACTAATGTAATCCCGTGTATAAGGTCGCGTCCCAGTCGCATTTTCGATGTTTAGTAATGTTATTAGAACATTGGCATCGTCAGAATCGCTTACTAAATCTACTTCCTAATGAATTCTAAAAATACACTTTTTAAGTAGTGAAAAAATGCTCTTAAATTGTGATCTTAAAGATGTAATTAAACTTTACATACAAAAACTTAAACTATGACAACAGTATGAGTACTACTTTATATGTACTTAAAAAATGTAAAAAAAACTACTTGTTTTGAGCGACACCGCCTTGTTAAATTCACTAGATATTGATATGACAGCATTGAAATACAATTGGTGCCCAAAAAGTTAGGGCGACTGACCAAATGAGTTCTGCATCTTAAAGAGGAAAGTTTTAGCTTAACCCAAAACGGCGATTTTTTGAATTTTGACCACAATTTTCTCAAAAACCAGATGTGATCGAAAAGTGCGGAGACTGGATTTTTGACCAGCAGAACTAATGTAATCCCGTGTATAAGGTCGCGTCCCAGTCGCATTTTCGATGTTTAGTAATGTTATTAGAACATTGGCATCGTCAGAATCGCTTACTAAATCTACTTCCTAATGAATTCTAAAAATACACTTTTTAAGTAGTGAAAAAATGCTCTTAAATTGTGATCTTAAAGATGTAATTAAACTTTACATACAAAAACTTAAACTATGACAACAGTATGAGTACTACTTTATATGTACTTAAAAAATGTAAAAAAAACTACTTATTTTGAGCGACACCGCCTTGTTAAATTCACTAGAGTTTCAGCAAAGTTAGAACTACTTTAGCAGCAGTTGAACTACTTTTTATTAACATTTTAGTATGTTCTTTTTTTGCTGGGATGTAGAAAGTTTTTGATATTACATTTTTCGATACTAAATTTTTCTATAGAAAATTTTCAATACTAATTTTCCTATAGAAAATTTTGAAGAATACAGTTTTACATACATAATTTTCGATGATATCTTTGGTGGAATTCGTGTTTAATTATTATTTGTTTTCACACATTTAGTTAATAATTTGTAGATTGGAAACCGAATTAAAGGTAACAAAAAATATATAATAAAATTTTCTTTGACATTCCAATTATAAAAGTCAGGGGTAAGTCATGAATAGTAGTGTCAGTAATAACGAAGTCGTTATCAGCAGATGGCAATCTTTTTTTGGAAAGTATTTCGAAACGATTTGGGAATAAGGAAAAATAAACATTGAAAAATTTAAAAATTATGAATGAAAATTTTTGTTGTGTCACTGGAAAATAAAAAAATACATAATAAAATAAAAAAAATAAATTTAATTATATCAAAATAACCAGCAAAACTAAACGAAAAATAAATGGTAAACAAAACTTCCAGCTTTCCCAGATGGCATTCGTAAAACTAACACCACCTTTAAACGTCAAAAAGAACTGACAGGTACATAGTCTTTATAAATATAAGTTTTTGATAAAAGTTACCACAGAGTTGTTTTTTACTTAAAATTTAGGGGAATTCTCTTTCGTCTAATCACGCCTTTATAAAAAATTTAAAATTTTCTATTAAAAATTTTTGATCAAAAATTTCCTATAGGAAAGCTTAGTATCGAAAATTTCCTATATAAAAATTTAGTATCGAAAATTTTGTAAAGAAAAATTTAGTGTCAAAAATTTCCTGTTGAAAAATTAAGAATCAAAAATTTTTGTAGAAAAATTTAGTATCGAAAATTTTCTATAGGAAAATTTAGTATTGGAAACTTGCTAAAGAAAAATGTAGAAAAAATTTCACATGTCGAAAATTTTTAATAGAAAAATTTACGATGATTTATGATTTACGATACAAATTTAAGTATCAAAAATTTTCTATAGAAAAACTTTATTATCGAAAATTTTCAATATTAAATTTAGCATCAAAAATTTCCTTTCGAAAAACTAGTATCGAAAATTTCCCATAGAAAAACTAAGTATCGAAAATTTTGTATCGAAAATTTTCTGTAGAAAAATTTAGAATAGAAAAATCTATAAACAACTTTAAATTAACTATTTTTTTTTACTTTTTTTCTAAAATTAGAATATATTTTTATAAAGAAAAAAACTACTCACAATCTAACAATAAGACTAAGAAAAAATACTCAGACTATGAGGCTATTTCTATATAGGAATTGCGCTCAGAATCTGAGAATTGTTCTATATCCCAGCAAATTTTCGATACTAAATAAATAAACTCAGAGTCTAACAATAAGACTAATTTTTAATAGAAAAATTTAGGATGATTTATGATTTACGATACAAATTTTAGTATCAAAAATTTTCTAAAGAAAAGTTTATGATTGAAAATTTTCAATATTAAATTTAGCATCAAAAATTTCCTTTCGAAAAACTAGTATCGAAAATTTCCCATAGAAAAACTTAGTATCGAAAATTTTCTGTAGAAAAATTTATAATAGAAAAATCTATAAACAACTTTAAATTAACTATTTTTTTTAGCTTTTTTGCTAAAATTAGAAACTATTTTTATAAGAAAAAAAAAAAACGACTCAGAATCTATCAATAAGACTAAGAAAAAATTACTCAGAATATGAGGCTATTTCTATATAGCAATTGCGCTCAGAATCTGAGAATTGTTCTATATCCCAGCAAATTTTTGATACTAAATAAATAAACTCAGAGTCTAACAATAAGACTAAGAAAAAATTACCCAGAATCTGAGGCAGTAAAATGTCTTAGAATATGAGACTTTTTCTACTATACAGGCAAAATGTTTAAAAATCTAAAATTTTCCAACAGCAAACGTTTCAGCTTTTAACACATTTTTCAATAGAAAAATCTGAGAATCTAGGAATTGCGCTCAGAATCTGCGAATTGTTCTATATCCCAGCAAATTTTCAATACTAACCTTTTTTTTAGAAAACTTTCGATGATAAGTAGTAAATTTTCGATAATAAATTTTTCTATAGCAAATTTTTGATAAAATTTTTTTTTTTAATTTTCAATGATAAATAGTAAATTTTCCTATAGGAAATTTTGGATAATTCATTTTTATATCCAAAATTTTCGATTGTAAATTTTCTGATAGAAAATGTTAGATAATAAATTTTCCATAAATAGCAAATTTTCGAAAATAAATTTTTCTATAGAAAAATTTCGATGCTTTATTTTTTTGTAGATAATTTTCGATACAAAATTTTTCTACAGAAAATTTTCTTTATCAAATTTTTCTATACAAAATTTTCGGTACTAAATTTTTCTATTTAAAATTTTCGATTCTTAATTTTTCTATACAAAATTTTCGATTCCTTATTTTCATGTAGAAAATTTTTGATATTTTCCGATACTAAATTCTTCTATAGAAAATTTTGGAAAATTCATTTTTGTATACAAAATTTTCGATGGCAAATTTTCCATAGAAAATTTTGGACAGTAAATTTTTTGATAAAAAATTTTTTCCATAGAAAATTTTCGATAGTAAGTTTTTTTATAGAAAAATTTCGAAATTTTTTCTATTTTCTATTCAAAATTTTTGATTCCTAATTTTTCTATATAAAATTTTCGATTCCTTATGTTCATGTAGAAAATTTTGGATAATACATTTTTCTATACAAAATTTTCGATGGTAAATTTTTTGATAGAAAATGTTGGATAATAAATTTTTCTTTAACTTATTGTTCTATAAAAAATTTTCGATGATAAATTTTTTTATAGAAAATTCTTCCATTGAAAATTTTTCCATAGAAATTTTTCGATAATAAATTTTCCTGTAGAAAATTTTCGATATTAAATTTTTGTTTAATTAATTTTTGATTCTTAATTTTCATTCAGAAAATTTTCGATACTACATTTTTCTATGGCAAGTTTTCGATACCAAATTTTTCTACTATATGACACTAAATTTTTCTTTACAAAATTGTTGCATAGAAAATTGTCGATACTAAATTTTCTATATAAAATTTTCGATACTACATTTTTCAATAGAAAATTTTCGACACTAAGTTTTTCTATATAAAGTTTTCGTTAATAAATTTAACCTATAGAAAATTTTTGCTAATACATTTTTATATATAAAATTTTCGACGTAAAATTTATTATCTAAAATTATACGTTTTCTATACAAAATTTTCGATAGTAAATTTGTGATAGAAAATATTGAATTATACGTTTTCCATATAAAATTTTCGATGGTAAATTTGTGATAGAAAATATTGGATAATAAGTTTTTCTTTAACATATTTTTCTATAAAAAATTTTTGATGATTAATTTTCCTATATACAATTTTTGATAATACATTTTTCTATACAAAACTTTCGATGGTGAATTTTTCGATAGAAAATGTTTGATAATAAATTTTTCTTTAATTATTTTTTTCTATAGAAAATTTTTGATAGTAACATTTTTGATAGTAAATTCTATTGAAAATATTTTATAGAAAAACGTATTATCGAAAATTTTTTTTAGAAAAATTGTCTTTTTAAAATTTCCTTTAGAAAAATTTTTTAATGATAATTTTCTATAGGAAAGTTTTTTTTAAAAAATTTCCTATAAAAAACTTATTATCAAAAATTTCCCATATAAAAATTTTGTATAGAAAAATTTAGTTTAAAAATTTTTATGTAGAAAAACTAAGAATCAATAATTTTTATAGGAAAATTAAGTATCGAAAACTTGCTATACAAAAATAGAAAAATTTATTTTCGAAAATTTTCTATACAGAAATTTATTACCGAAAGTTTCAATAGAAAAATGTAGTATTAAAAATTTTCTATAAAAAAATTTTGTATCGAAAATTTTGTGTAGAAAAATTTGGTATGGAAAATTTTCTGAAGAAAAATTTCTTATCGAAAATTTTCTATAGAAAAAATTAATTTTTGAAAATTTTCTATCGAAAAATTTACCTTCAAAAATTTTGTGTAGAAATGTACTATCGAAAATTTTCTATATTAAAATTTATCGAAAATTTTTTATATAAAAATTTATTATTGAACTTTTTCTGTAGAAAAACTTTGTATCGAAAACTTTCTATAGAAAAATTAAGTATCGAAAATTTTCTATATAAAAAGTAGGATTTATTCAATGAAAATATTTCATAATAACTAAATACTTTTTTCATTAAAGTCATGAAAAATTTTCATCAAATACAATTTATATTTTGTATAAACAATTTTCTTTAATTTAATGAAACTTTTTTTTGCAATAAAATTTTATGATACCTATTTCATTAATTCAATGAAACCCTACATAGGTTCCTTTTTAACGTCATTTTTCATAATATTAATGTAGATTTTCATTATTGTCATGTACAAATTTCTATCAGTGTATCAAGCGAGATAGTAGCAAAAAACTATACAAAATCTGGTTTTTGAGTTAAAATTTTTCAACATGAACCCCTGATTCCCTTCAATGTCTCCGAATTTGATGAAACTTTGTGTATATGTTGGGACTTATAAGACTTATACTCAGACAAAATTTGAGACCATTAACTTCCGTGGTTCCAGAAATATGACGTGTCAAAAGTCAAGAAAATCTTTTAAAGGATTAAATATAAACATTTATATCTTCAAAAGTATTACAGCTATATTACTTCCTGATAGCTTGTTTTGAAGGTAAAACCATGACCTTTCAAATAACATTTTTCAAAAATTTTTATTTTGGAAATTTTTTTTATTTCTGCAAAATTCGCGATTCGCGAAAATATATCTGAAAAAGCGACATTTTTAAAAATATGAAAAAAATATATGTTAACGGCTGTTATCTTAGCTACAAGCTGTAAAAATTTTGGGTTGGTGAACGTATTAAGACCAGAGATATGAATAAAAATGTGTTGCTAAGTAGGAAATTTTTATCAAATCTGATGAATATTTAATTTTTATTTTTGAATATTTTTGAAAATACATATGAATGGCTTATTGTAAAAACTCGATAAGCAACATTTCATTTTATTGTGGTTTTTGCTTTAAAACTTCTAAAATAATGTAGAAAATATAACTTTTGCAGAACTTGTATTCTCAATATACTTGTACGAAGGGTTAAAGCATGACTTCTGCCAAAAATCTGTCAATGGAACAACAGCAGAAAACGAAAAACACGAAAAAATGAAATGCTGCTTATCAAGTTCTTGCAGTAAGCCCTTCATATAATAAAACGGTGAAAAAAGTAAAGTTTATGGTACAGACGGGTACTACACATAGATACAATATAACATGAATATTTATAAATTACACTACTCTACAAAAATCAACTTTTTTGCACAGACTCCTAGAATACATTTGCTAAAGTATTTTGACCTCCTTAACACGAATCTGTCATCATAAAAAATTTATAAAATCCCCATTTCAAGAAAAGACCTTTTTTGCGGTCCATGCCGATAAAAACCAACGAATGACTTTATATTGCATTTTTTTATATAAACAAATTTAAAATGCATATTATTTCAAGTTCATTGAGTTTATCCGAAAATCTTTGCAAAAAATCAAAAATTTTAGCAAAATTTGCATATACTTTTTTCCCTAATATTTTTATTTTGTAATTTTCATTGTTTAAAATACATTTTCTTAAGTCTTTTGCCCGCTTTAACGTGAATCCATTAAACGCGAATGCATTGTCATTTTTATATAATCGCGTTTTCGAAATTTGCCCATTTAGTTTTTGAAGCTGAAGCATACAAAAATATTAAACGAACAAATAATATGAGGTATGTCAATGTGAAACATTTATTATTACCTTTCTTTTTTGGGTTTGAGGGTTTAGTCTGTTAAAAAGGCCTATATGTTCAGAAGACAGTTTGCTAAAATGTTTATGATGACAGATTCGTGCAGGGCAAATACTTTCAAAAATGTGTTCTAGAAGTCTCTGCAAAAAAAGTTGACTTTTGTTAAGTAGTGTAATTGATAAAAGGTTATGTTACATTGTATTCATGTGTAGTACTTGTACATTACCATCAACTTTACTTTTTTCACCGTTTTATTTTATGTATTTGCAAAAATATTCAAAAATAATAATTAAATATTCATGAGATTTGGAAAAAATTTCCTACTTGGCAACACATTTTCATTAATATCTTTGGACTTAATACGTTCACCAACGCGAAATTTTTAGACCTTTTAACTAAGACTCAAAGCATTAACATATATTTTTTTCAGATTTTTAAAAATGTCGCTTTTTTTGAAATATTTTCGCGAATCGCGAATTGTACAGAAATACAAAAAAGATCACAAAATAAAAATTTTTGGGAAATGATATATTAAAAGTGATGGTTTTGGCTTTAAAAAAAGCTATCTGGGAGTGATATAGCTCAAATACTTTTCAAGATATAAATATTTATAATTTACCCTTTAAAAGATTTTCTTGACTTTGAAACGTCATATAAAAAATTCTATAAAAAATTCTAGATAAGAAATTTTTTTATAAAAAATGTTCGATAATACATTTTTTTTAATAGAAAATTTTCGATTATAAATATTTTTGTAAAAAATTTTTGATAGTAAATTTTTTTATAGAAAATTTATGATAAGAACTTTTTTAACATGATAATGATTTTAGGCTGGTGTCTAATTTCAAAAAAGTTGCTGGACGCCACACAGTGGGGAAAAATTGACTTTTTTTGTCCAATTTTGCCTACAGGTCGCAATTCTTAACCGATTTTGATTTTTCTTTTTTTGTATTTTAGCTAATAAAATTCCGCATCGATCTGTCATGGTGGATTTTTGAAAAACAATTTCGGATTACTTTTTATATTTTCCTAAAGTTCAGAAAATTTTAATTTTTTCAGTTTTTTTGCAAAAAAAAATGTATTAGGCATGGGACGAATATGCTTTATGGACTAAATTAGAGGTATTGGAACCCCTTATCAACGACGTGATTAGTATTAAAAATATATTATTATTTTAGTTTTTATAACCAGACAAAAATTCTAGAATTTTCACTTTTAAAAGCCTATATCTTTAAAACTAATGTACCAATTTCAATGAAATCTTTTTTAGATTAAAGCTTATGTTTTGCTTAGTCATAATTGGTACACAAAATTTTTTGAAACAAATATTTTATTTTTTTGCTTAAATTTTACCTTATGATTTTTGGAATTTCAAAATTATTTTTTAGTCTGTTTTAAAAAAAAAAAGTTGTTACATTGTAAATTCGAAAAAAAGAGTTAAACAATTTTGCAAAAATACTTTATATACCAATAATGATTAAAAAAATGATAAGCTTTAATTTAAAAAAAATTTCATTGAAATTGGTACATTATTTAAAATGATATAGGTACTTAAAAGTGAACATTTTTAAGTTTTCAGATGTTTATAAAAACCAAAATAATAATAAATTAACAAATGCTATTAATGTCATTTATAAGGGGTTCAAATACCTTTAATTTTGTCCATACAGCTTATTCGTCCCCTGACTATTACATTTTTTAGAGCAAAAATTCTAAAAAAATTAATATTTACTGAACTTTAAAAAAATATTCAAATAAAACAAAAACGATTTTTAGAAATCCACAATGACAGACCGATGAGGAACTTTATTAGCTAAATTTCAAAAAAAGAAAAACTAAAATCGGTTAAAAATTGCGACCTGTAGGCAAAATCGGACAAAAAAAGTCAATTTTTCCCCACTGTGCGCCACCTCAGTTTGACTATATAAGCTAATGATTAAACAAAAAAGAAAAGTTTTAATTTTATTAATAAATTTTATTAATAAATGAAATAAAAAACACATCAAAGACATATTAAAGATGCAGCAAATGCTTCTTATTTTTACTGTTCACTAGAAGGCGTTTTTTATAACTGTTTCCGGCAGTTTATTAAAAGTTCTTCATTTAATTTGTTAATGACTGAAATCTTGATTACCACATGCAAATCAATATAGCAAATAAAAACAAATCGATTTGCACTTCTTTGGTTTTTATTTGTTTATTTTTCTAATAATAATAATTGTTTTCTTCTCTTCCGTTTCCGGAATTTATTGGAAAAACAAAAAATCAGCATACGCCCTCTATATTTACAATGTGCATACAAGTTCTAGGGGTCTGGAATTAGATTAGTTGCCATCATCGCACATTTGACTGTTCACTAGACGGCGTTTTTTTATAACTGTTTCCGGCAGTTTATTCAGTTCTTCATTTCATTTGTTAATGACTGAAATCTTGATTACCACATACAAATCAATAAAGCAAATAAAGAAAAAATCGTTTTTGCACTTCTTTGGTTTTTATTTGTTTATTTTTCTAATAATAATTAGTGTTTTCTTCTCTTCCGTTTCCAGGATTTACTTGAAAAGATAATCAGACGCCCTCTATATTTACAATGTGCAAACAAGCTCTAGGGGTCTGGAATTAGATTAGTTGCCATCATCGCACATTTTTTTCGTTAAAATGGCATTAACCAATCATACTGTTTTAACTAGTAAGTAAAAGTTGACGTATACATAACGTGGTAGATAGCTTAGTGGTTAGCGATGCTGGTTTCTACCCAGCTGTCCCGGGTTCGATTCCCGGGAAACGATGAAAGAAGAAAAAGTTTTTCTAAATTACCAGATGTTAGTGGAGCGATTGCGGAGACGGCACGATGCAGAACGAGTGAGCGGAGAGTGGTGACGATGGCGTGAGGCGACGAGGATGGGAGTGGATGCAGACCCGATGATAGTGGAGCGATTGCGAAGACGGCACGATGCAGGACGAGTGAGCGGGGAGTGGCGACGGTGGCGTGATGGCGACGAGGATGGATTGGAGGAGACCGATGTTAGTGGGAGAGCAGGCGAAGACGGCACGATGCAGGACGAGTGGCGGAGGTTGGAGTCACAAGCGGAACGGGTGAGCGGAGAGGAAGGCGGGACGGCGAGGAATGTGAGGATGGAGGTGGAAGAGGTGGAGTGAGGAGGGGATGAGAAGATGAGAGTAGGGGCGGCGCCCCGCCCCCACCCCCCGAAATAGCCGTTTGCAAAAAAAATCAAAAACGCGCACGCGACCCGCCGGGTCGCGTGCGCGTTTTTGATTTTTTTTGCAAACGGCTATTTTCTTATTATTACAACACACTTATACTATCACTATCCACTTATAGAAAATGGCACATTTTTAGTCAGTTCCAATCGTAAAAAAAAATTGTTATTGTCGATAACTCGAAAACTACTGGTAATGGCGTCCTCTACAAAATGGCGGAAGTTCAGGGTTGCCAGATTTTTTTTTATACCGATCTGGCAGCTTTGAATAAAAAAATAGCACTAAAAAATAGCACTTTTTGAGTCGTTCTCACTTCCAATCGCGTATATCTCGGTAAATAGTGCCGCTATCAAAAAAGTGCATAAAAGCAAAGTTGTCGGCCTTGACTCGAGCAACATTCGTGCCGAATACCCGAAAGCTCTCCGATCGTTAGTTTTCGAGATATCTTAGAAAGAATAGTGAAAATTGTCATTTTTCGAAAATATTAATAGTGCTTCTGCGCACCCGCCGAAAAACGGTGAAAATATCATTGAAATTTTTTTCCAAAAACACAATCGTCTTCGTTTTTACGTCCTCTACAAGTTCCTTAAAGGACACGTGGTCGTCAGAATTTTTTAAATAGCATTTTTTTTGGTTTAAATGAAAAAAAGTGAAAAATCGCCATTTTTGCTAAAAATAGCCTTTGCGCGAACTCGTACAGCTCGGAAAATACGAGAGATACGAAAAAAGTATTAAGGTAGAGTAGATGCGCAATAAGTTGAGCTACAATTTTGCCGACGACATGAAAGCGATCCGAGCTATAGTTTTCGAGTTATCGGTGAAAAGGTAATATTTAAGGGTGTCGTTTTTTTGACGAAAAATGCTAAAAATAGCCAAAAATAGCAAAAAAAATCGATTTTTCGGATTCAAAGCACGATAACTCGAAAACTACTGGTCCGATTTTCATAAATGGCACATCGGCGGATAGGTATAAGATTAGGCTACAAATTCTTTTCAAGACCCGAGATCGGGGGACTTGTAGTTTCCCCAGAACATTAAAAATAGCACTCAAAAACAGTATTTCTATTTTCAGAATTTTGTCTTTGGACCCTCGTAACTCCGAAAATAATGGGTGAAAAATCTCGGGACCGGAACCAAAAAATAGGTCAAGATCCAGACTACAAGTTCGCCATTGGACCCGAGGCTCTACGATCATTATCTTCGGCTATTTTTCACGAAAGGTAAGTGAAACCAAAATTTTTGAATTTTTAAGTAGTCACTTTCGCCCTCTACAAAAACCGTTAGAACTAATTTTTAGAAAATGGCGTCGGTCGCCATTTTGTAGCTAATGGCGTCCTCTACAAAATGGCGGAAGTTCAGGGTTGCCAGATTTTTTTTTATACCGATCTGGCAGCTTTGAATAAAAAAATAGCACTAAAAAATAGCACTTTTTGAGTCGTTCTCACTTCCAATCGCGTATATCTCGGTAAATAGTGCCGCTATCAAAAAAGTGCATAAAAGCAAAGTTGTCGGCCTTGACTCGAGCAACATTCGTGCCGAATACCCGAAAGCTCTCCGATCGTTAGTTTTCGAGATATCTTAGAAAGAATAGTGAAAATTGTCATTTTTCGAAAATATTAATAGTGCTTCTGCGCACCCGCCGAAAAACGGTGAAAATATCATTGAAATTTTTTTCCAAAAACACAATCGTCTTCGTTTTTACGTCCTCTACAAGTTCCTTAAAGGACACGTGGTCGTCAGAATTTTTTAAATAGCATTTTTTTTGGTTTAAATGAAAAAAAGTGAAAAATCGCCATTTTTGCTAAAAATAGCCTTTGCGCGAACTCGTACAGCTCGGAAAATACGAGAGATACGAAAAAAGTATTAAGGTAGAGTAGATGCGCAATAAGTTGAGCTACAATTTTGCCGACGACATGAAAGCGATCCGAGCTATAGTTTTCGAGTTATCGGTGAAAAGGTAATATTTAAGGGTGTCGTTTTTTTGACGAAAAATGCTAAAAATAGCCAAAAATAGCAAAAAAAATCGATTTTTCGGATTCAAAGCACGATAACTCGAAAACTACTGGTCCGATTTTCATAAATGGCACATCGGCGGATAGGTATAAGATTAGGCTACAAATTCTTTTCAAGACCCGAGATCGGGGGACTTGTAGTTTCCCCAGAACATTAAAAATAGCACTCAAAAACAGTATTTCTATTTTCAGAATTTTGTCTTTGGACCCTCGTAACTCCGAAAATAATGGGTGAAAAATCTCGGGACCGGAACCAAAAAATAGGTCAAGATCCAGACTACAAGTTCGCCATTGGACCCGAGGCTCTACGATCATTATCTTCGGCTATTTTTCACGAAAGGTAAGTGAAACCAAAATTTTTGAATTTTTAAGTAGTCACTTTCGCCCTCTACAAAAACCGTTAGAACTAATTTTTAGAAAATGGCGTCGGTCGCCATTTTGTAGCTAATGGCGTCCTCTACAAAATGGCGGAAGTTCAGGGTTGCCAGATTTTTTTTTATACCGATCTGGCAGCTTTGAATAAAAAAATAGCACTAAAAAATAGCACTTTTTGAGTCGTTCTCACTTCCAATCGCGTATATCTCGGTAAATAGTGCCGCTATCAAAAAAGTGCATAAAAGCAAAGTTGTCGGCCTTGACTCGAGCAACATTCGTGCCGAATACCCGAAAGCTCTCCGATCGTTAGTTTTCGAGATATCTTAGAAAGAATAGTGAAAATTGTCATTTTTCGAAAATATTAATAGTGCTTCTGCGCACCCGCCGAAAAACGGTGAAAATATCATTGAAATTTTTTTCCAAAAACACAATCGTCTTCGTTTTTACGTCCTCTACAAGTTCCTTAAAGGACACGTGGTCGTCAGAATTTTTTAAATAGCATTTTTTTTGGTTTAAATGAAAAAAAGTGAAAAATCGCCATTTTTGCTAAAAATAGCCTTTGCGCGAACTCGTACAGCTCGGAAAATACGAGAGATACGAAAAAAGTATTAAGGTAGAGTAGATGCGCAATAAGTTGAGCTACAATTTTGCCGACGACATGAAAGCGATCCGAGCTATAGTTTTCGAGTTATCGGTGAAAAGGTAATATTTAAGGGTGTCGTTTTTTTGACGAAAAATGCTAAAAATAGCCAAAAATAGCAAAAAAAATCGATTTTTCGGATTCAAAGCACGATAACTCGAAAACTACTGGTCCGATTTTCATAAATGGCACATCGGCGGATAGGTATAAGATTAGGCTACAAATTCTTTTCAAGACCCGAGATCGGGGGACTTGTAGTTTCCCCAGAACATTAAAAATAGCACTCAAAAACAGTATTTCTATTTTCAGAATTTTGTCTTTGGACCCTCGTAACTCCGAAAATAATGGGTGAAAAATCTCGGGACCGGAACCAAAAAATAGGTCAAGATCCAGACTACAAGTTCGCCATTGGACCCGAGGCTCTACGATCATTATCTTCGGCTATTTTTCACGAAAGGTAAGTGAAACCAAAATTTTTGAATTTTTAAGTAGTCACTTTCGCCCTCTACAAAAACCGTTAGAACTAATTTTTAGAAAATGGCGTCGGTCGCCATTTTGTAGCTAATGGCGTCCTCTACAAAATGGCGGAAGTTCAGGGTTGCCAGATTTTTTTTTATACCGATCTGGCAGCTTTGAATAAAAAAATAGCACTAAAAAATAGCACTTTTTGAGTCGTTCTCACTTCCAATCGCGTATATCTCGGTAAATAGTGCCGCTATCAAAAAAGTGCATAAAAGCAAAGTTGTCGGCCTTGACTCGAGCAACATTCGTGCCGAATACCCGAAAGCTCTCCGATCGTTAGTTTTCGAGATATCTTAGAAAGAATAGTGAAAATTGTCATTTTTCGAAAATATTAATAGTGCTTCTGCGCACCCGCCGAAAAACGGTGAAAATATCATTGAAATTTTTTTCCAAAAACACAATCGTCTTCGTTTTTACGTCCTCTACAAGTTCCTTAAAGGACACGTGGTCGTCAGAATTTTTTAAATAGCATTTTTTTTGGTTTAAATGAAAAAAAGTGAAAAATCGCCATTTTTGCTAAAAATAGCCTTTGCGCGAACTCGTACAGCTCGGAAAATACGAGAGATACGAAAAAAGTATTAAGGTAGAGTAGATGCGCAATAAGTTGAGCTACAATTTTGCCGACGACATGAAAGCGATCCGAGCTATAGTTTTCGAGTTATCGGTGAAAAGGTAATATTTAAGGGTGTCGTTTTTTTGACGAAAAATGCTAAAAATAGCCAAAAATAGCAAAAAAAATCGATTTTTCGGATTCAAAGCACGATAACTCGAAAACTACTGGTCCGATTTTCATAAATGGCACATCGGCGGATAGGTATAAGATTAGGCTACAAATTCTTTTCAAGACCCGAGATCGGGGGACTTGTAGTTTCCCCAGAACATTAAAAATAGCACTCAAAAACAGTATTTCTATTTTCAGAATTTTGTCTTTGGACCCTCGTAACTCCGAAAATAATGGGTGAAAAATCTCGGGACCGGAACCAAAAAATAGGTCAAGATCCAGACTACAAGTTCGCCATTGGACCCGAGGCTCTACGATCATTATCTTCGGCTATTTTTCACGAAAGGTAAGTGAAACCAAAATTTTTGAATTTTTAAGTAGTCACTTTCGCCCTCTACAAAAACCGTTAGAACTAATTTTTAGAAAATGGCGTCGGTCGCCATTTTGTAGCTAATGGCGTCCTCTACAAAATGGCGGAAGTTCAGGGTTGCCAGATTTTTTTTTATACCGATCTGGCAGCTTTGAATAAAAAAATAGCACTAAAAAATAGCACTTTTTGAGTCGTTCTCACTTCCAATCGCGTATATCTCGGTAAATAGTGCCGCTATCAAAAAAGTGCATAAAAGCAAAGTTGTCGGCCTTGACTCGAGCAACATTCGTGCCGAATACCCGAAAGCTCTCCGATCGTTAGTTTTCGAGATATCTTAGAAAGAATAGTGAAAATTGTCATTTTTCGAAAATATTAATAGTGCTTCTGCGCACCCGCCGAAAAACGGTGAAAATATCATTGAAATTTTTTTCCAAAAACACAATCGTCTTCGTTTTTACGTCCTCTACAAGTTCCTTAAAGGACACGTGGTCGTCAGAATTTTTTAAATAGCATTTTTTTTGGTTTAAATGAAAAAAAGTGAAAAATCGCCATTTTTGCTAAAAATAGCCTTTGCGCGAACTCGTACAGCTCGGAAAATACGAGAGATACGAAAAAAGTATTAAGGTAGAGTAGATGCGCAATAAGTTGAGCTACAATTTTGCCGACGACATGAAAGCGATCCGAGCTATAGTTTTCGAGTTATCGGTGAAAAGGTAATATTTAAGGGTGTCGTTTTTTTGACGAAAAATGCTAAAAATAGCCAAAAATAGCAAAAAAAATCGATTTTTCGGATTCAAAGCACGATAACTCGAAAACTACTGGTCCGATTTTCATAAATGGCACATCGGCGGATAGGTATAAGATTAGGCTACAAATTCTTTTCAAGACCCGAGATCGGGGGACTTGTAGTTTCCCCAGAACATTAAAAATAGCACTCAAAAACAGTATTTCTATTTTCAGAATTTTGTCTTTGGACCCTCGTAACTCCGAAAATAATGGGTGAAAAATCTCGGGACCGGAACCAAAAAATAGGTCAAGATCCAGACTACAAGTTCGCCATTGGACCCGAGGCTCTACGATCATTATCTTCGGCTATTTTTCACGAAAGGTAAGTGAAACCAAAATTTTTGAATTTTTAAGTAGTCACTTTCGCCCTCTACAAAAACCGTTAGAACTAATTTTTAGAAAATGGCGTCGGTCGCCATTTTGTAGCTAATGGCGTCCTCTACAAAATGGCGGAAGTTCAGGGTTGCCAGATTTTTTTTTATACCGATCTGGCAGCTTTGAATAAAAAAATAGCACTAAAAAATAGCACTTTTTGAGTCGTTCTCACTTCCAATCGCGTATATCTCGGTAAATAGTGCCGCTATCAAAAAAGTGCATAAAAGCAAAGTTGTCGGCCTTGACTCGAGCAACATTCGTGCCGAATACCCGAAAGCTCTCCGATCGTTAGTTTTCGAGATATCTTAGAAAGAATAGTGAAAATTGTCATTTTTCGAAAATATTAATAGTGCTTCTGCGCACCCGCCGAAAAACGGTGAAAATATCATTGAAATTTTTTTCCAAAAACACAATCGTCTTCGTTTTTACGTCCTCTACAAGTTCCTTAAAGGACACGTGGTCGTCAGAATTTTTTAAATAGCATTTTTTTTGGTTTAAATGAAAAAAAGTGAAAAATCGCCATTTTTGCTAAAAATAGCCTTTGCGCGAACTCGTACAGCTCGGAAAATACGAGAGATACGAAAAAAGTATTAAGGTAGAGTAGATGCGCAATAAGTTGAGCTACAATTTTGCCGACGACATGAAAGCGATCCGAGCTATAGTTTTCGAGTTATCGGTGAAAAGGTAATATTTAAGGGTGTCGTTTTTTTGACGAAAAATGCTAAAAATAGCCAAAAATAGCAAAAAAAATCGATTTTTCGGATTCAAAGCACGATAACTCGAAAACTACTGGTCCGATTTTCATAAATGGCACATCGGCGGATAGGTATAAGATTAGGCTACAAATTCTTTTCAAGACCCGAGATCGGGGGACTTGTAGTTTCCCCAGAACATTAAAAATAGCACTCAAAAACAGTATTTCTATTTTCAGAATTTTGTCTTTGGACCCTCGTAACTCCGAAAATAATGGGTGAAAAATCTCGGGACCGGAACCAAAAAATAGGTCAAGATCCAGACTACAAGTTCGCCATTGGACCCGAGGCTCTACGATCATTATCTTCGGCTATTTTTCACGAAAGGTAAGTGAAACCAAAATTTTTGAATTTTTAAGTAGTCACTTTCGCCCTCTACAAAAACCGTTAGAACTAATTTTTAGAAAATGGCGTCGGTCGCCATTTTGTAGCTAATGGCGTCCTCTACAAAATGGCGGAAGTTCAGGGTTGCCAGATTTTTTTTTATACCGATCTGGCAGCTTTGAATAAAAAAATAGCACTAAAAAATAGCACTTTTTGAGTCGTTCTCACTTCCAATCGCGTATATCTCGGTAAATAGTGCCGCTATCAAAAAAGTGCATAAAAGCAAAGTTGTCGGCCTTGACTCGAGCAACATTCGTGCCGAATACCCGAAAGCTCTCCGATCGTTAGTTTTCGAGATATCTTAGAAAGAATAGTGAAAATTGTCATTTTTCGAAAATATTAATAGTGCTTCTGCGCACCCGCCGAAAAACGGTGAAAATATCATTGAAATTTTTTTCCAAAAACACAATCGTCTTCGTTTTTACGTCCTCTACAAGTTCCTTAAAGGACACGTGGTCGTCAGAATTTTTTAAATAGCATTTTTTTTGGTTTAAATGAAAAAAAGTGAAAAATCGCCATTTTTGCTAAAAATAGCCTTTGCGCGAACTCGTACAGCTCGGAAAATACGAGAGATACGAAAAAAGTATTAAGGTAGAGTAGATGCGCAATAAGTTGAGCTACAATTTTGCCGACGACATGAAAGCGATCCGAGCTATAGTTTTCGAGTTATCGGTGAAAAGGTAATATTTAAGGGTGTCGTTTTTTTGACGAAAAATGCTAAAAATAGCCAAAAATAGCAAAAAAAATCGATTTTTCGGATTCAAAGCACGATAACTCGAAAACTACTGGTCCGATTTTCATAAATGGCACATCGGCGGATAGGTATAAGATTAGGCTACAAATTCTTTTCAAGACCCGAGATCGGGGGACTTGTAGTTTCCCCAGAACATTAAAAATAGCACTCAAAAACAGTATTTCTATTTTCAGAATTTTGTCTTTGGACCCTCGTAACTCCGAAAATAATGGGTGAAAAATCTCGGGACCGGAACCAAAAAATAGGTCAAGATCCAGACTACAAGTTCGCCATTGGACCCGAGGCTCTACGATCATTATCTTCGGCTATTTTTCACGAAAGGTAAGTGAAACCAAAATTTTTGAATTTTTAAGTAGTCACTTTCGCCCTCTACAAAAACCGTTAGAACTAATTTTTAGAAAATGGCGTCGGTCGCCATTTTGTAGCTAATGGCGTCCTCTACAAAATGGCGGAAGTTCAGGGTTGCCAGATTTTTTTTTATACCGATCTGGCAGCTTTGAATAAAAAAATAGCACTAAAAAATAGCACTTTTTGAGTCGTTCTCACTTCCAATCGCGTATATCTCGGTAAATAGTGCCGCTATCAAAAAAGTGCATAAAAGCAAAGTTGTCGGCCTTGACTCGAGCAACATTCGTGCCGAATACCCGAAAGCTCTCCGATCGTTAGTTTTCGAGATATCTTAGAAAGAATAGTGAAAATTGTCATTTTTCGAAAATATTAATAGTGCTTCTGCGCACCCGCCGAAAAACGGTGAAAATATCATTGAAATTTTTTTCCAAAAACACAATCGTCTTCGTTTTTACGTCCTCTACAAGTTCCTTAAAGGACACGTGGTCGTCAGAATTTTTTAAATAGCATTTTTTTTGGTTTAAATGAAAAAAAGTGAAAAATCGCCATTTTTGCTAAAAATAGCCTTTGCGCGAACTCGTACAGCTCGGAAAATACGAGAGATACGAAAAAAGTATTAAGGTAGAGTAGATGCGCAATAAGTTGAGCTACAATTTTGCCGACGACATGAAAGCGATCCGAGCTATAGTTTTCGAGTTATCGGTGAAAAGGTAATATTTAAGGGTGTCGTTTTTTTGACGAAAAATGCTAAAAATAGCCAAAAATAGCAAAAAAAATCGATTTTTCGGATTCAAAGCACGATAACTCGAAAACTACTGGTCCGATTTTCATAAATGGCACATCGGCGGATAGGTATAAGATTAGGCTACAAATTCTTTTCAAGACCCGAGATCGGGGGACTTGTAGTTTCCCCAGAACATTAAAAATAGCACTCAAAAACAGTATTTCTATTTTCAGAATTTTGTCTTTGGACCCTCGTAACTCCGAAAATAATGGGTGAAAAATCTCGGGACCGGAACCAAAAAATAGGTCAAGATCCAGACTACAAGTTCGCCATTGGACCCGAGGCTCTACGATCATTATCTTCGGCTATTTTTCACGAAAGGTAAGTGAAACCAAAATTTTTGAATTTTTAAGTAGTCACTTTCGCCCTCTACAAAAACCGTTAGAACTAATTTTTAGAAAATGGCGTCGGTCGCCATTTTGTAGCTAATGGCGTCCTCTACAAAATGGCGGAAGTTCAGGGTTGCCAGATTTTTTTTTATACCGATCTGGCAGCTTTGAATAAAAAAATAGCACTAAAAAATAGCACTTTTTGAGTCGTTCTCACTTCCAATCGCGTATATCTCGGTAAATAGTGCCGCTATCAAAAAAGTGCATAAAAGCAAAGTTGTCGGCCTTGACTCGAGCAACATTCGTGCCGAATACCCGAAAGCTCTCCGATCGTTAGTTTTCGAGATATCTTAGAAAGAATAGTGAAAATTGTCATTTTTCGAAAATATTAATAGTGCTTCTGCGCACCCGCCGAAAAACGGTGAAAATATCATTGAAATTTTTTTCCAAAAACACAATCGTCTTCGTTTTTACGTCCTCTACAAGTTCCTTAAAGGACACGTGGTCGTCAGAATTTTTTAAATAGCATTTTTTTTGGTTTAAATGAAAAAAAGTGAAAAATCGCCATTTTTGCTAAAAATAGCCTTTGCGCGAACTCGTACAGCTCGGAAAATACGAGAGATACGAAAAAAGTATTAAGGTAGAGTAGATGCGCAATAAGTTGAGCTACAATTTTGCCGACGACATGAAAGCGATCCGAGCTATAGTTTTCGAGTTATCGGTGAAAAGGTAATATTTAAGGGTGTCGTTTTTTTGACGAAAAATGCTAAAAATAGCCAAAAATAGCAAAAAAAATCGATTTTTCGGATTCAAAGCACGATAACTCGAAAACTACTGGTCCGATTTTCATAAATGGCACATCGGCGGATAGGTATAAGATTAGGCTACAAATTCTTTTCAAGACCCGAGATCGGGGGACTTGTAGTTTCCCCAGAACATTAAAAATAGCACTCAAAAACAGTATTTCTATTTTCAGAATTTTGTCTTTGGACCCTCGTAACTCCGAAAATAATGGGTGAAAAATCTCGGGACCGGAACCAAAAAATAGGTCAAGATCCAGACTACAAGTTCGCCATTGGACCCGAGGCTCTACGATCATTATCTTCGGCTATTTTTCACGAAAGGTAAGTGAAACCAAAATTTTTGAATTTTTAAGTAGTCACTTTCGCCCTCTACAAAAACCGTTAGAACTAATTTTTAGAAAATGGCGTCGGTCGCCATTTTGTAGCTAATGGCGTCCTCTACAAAATGGCGGAAGTTCAGGGTTGCCAGATTTTTTTTTATACCGATCTGGCAGCTTTGAATAAAAAAATAGCACTAAAAAATAGCACTTTTTGAGTCGTTCTCACTTCCAATCGCGTATATCTCGGTAAATAGTGCCGCTATCAAAAAAGTGCATAAAAGCAAAGTTGTCGGCCTTGACTCGAGCAACATTCGTGCCGAATACCCGAAAGCTCTCCGATCGTTAGTTTTCGAGATATCTTAGAAAGAATAGTGAAAATTGTCATTTTTCGAAAATATTAATAGTGCTTCTGCGCACCCGCCGAAAAACGGTGAAAATATCATTGAAATTTTTTTCCAAAAACACAATCGTCTTCGTTTTTACGTCCTCTACAAGTTCCTTAAAGGACACGTGGTCGTCAGAATTTTTTAAATAGCATTTTTTTTGGTTTAAATGAAAAAAAGTGAAAAATCGCCATTTTTGCTAAAAATAGCCTTTGCGCGAACTCGTACAGCTCGGAAAATACGAGAGATACGAAAAAAGTATTAAGGTAGAGTAGATGCGCAATAAGTTGAGCTACAATTTTGCCGACGACATGAAAGCGATCCGAGCTATAGTTTTCGAGTTATCGGTGAAAAGGTAATATTTAAGGGTGTCGTTTTTTTGACGAAAAATGCTAAAAATAGCCAAAAATAGCAAAAAAAATCGATTTTTCGGATTCAAAGCACGATAACTCGAAAACTACTGGTCCGATTTTCATAAATGGCACATCGGCGGATAGGTATAAGATTAGGCTACAAATTCTTTTCAAGACCCGAGATCGGGGGACTTGTAGTTTCCCCAGAACATTAAAAATAGCACTCAAAAACAGTATTTCTATTTTCAGAATTTTGTCTTTGGACCCTCGTAACTCCGAAAATAATGGGTGAAAAATCTCGGGACCGGAACCAAAAAATAGGTCAAGATCCAGACTACAAGTTCGCCATTGGACCCGAGGCTCTACGATCATTATCTTCGGCTATTTTTCACGAAAGGTAAGTGAAACCAAAATTTTTGAATTTTTAAGTAGTCACTTTCGCCCTCTACAAAAACCGTTAGAACTAATTTTTAGAAAATGGCGTCGGTCGCCATTTTGTAGCTAATGGCGTCCTCTACAAAATGGCGGAAGTTCAGGGTTGCCAGATTTTTTTTTATACCGATCTGGCAGCTTTGAATAAAAAAATAGCACTAAAAAATAGCACTTTTTGAGTCGTTCTCACTTCCAATCGCGTATATCTCGGTAAATAGTGCCGCTATCAAAAAAGTGCATAAAAGCAAAGTTGTCGGCCTTGACTCGAGCAACATTCGTGCCGAATACCCGAAAGCTCTCCGATCGTTAGTTTTCGAGATATCTTAGAAAGAATAGTGAAAATTGTCATTTTTCGAAAATATTAATAGTGCTTCTGCGCACCCGCCGAAAAACGGTGAAAATATCATTGAAATTTTTTTCCAAAAACACAATCGTCTTCGTTTTTACGTCCTCTACAAGTTCCTTAAAGGACACGTGGTCGTCAGAATTTTTTAAATAGCATTTTTTTTGGTTTAAATGAAAAAAAGTGAAAAATCGCCATTTTTGCTAAAAATAGCCTTTGCGCGAACTCGTACAGCTCGGAAAATACGAGAGATACGAAAAAAGTATTAAGGTAGAGTAGATGCGCAATAAGTTGAGCTACAATTTTGCCGACGACATGAAAGCGATCCGAGCTATAGTTTTCGAGTTATCGGTGAAAAGGTAATATTTAAGGGTGTCGTTTTTTTGACGAAAAATGCTAAAAATAGCCAAAAATAGCAAAAAAAATCGATTTTTCGGATTCAAAGCACGATAACTCGAAAACTACTGGTCCGATTTTCATAAATGGCACATCGGCGGATAGGTATAAGATTAGGCTACAAATTCTTTTCAAGACCCGAGATCGGGGGACTTGTAGTTTCCCCAGAACATTAAAAATAGCACTCAAAAACAGTATTTCTATTTTCAGAATTTTGTCTTTGGACCCTCGTAACTCCGAAAATAATGGGTGAAAAATCTCGGGACCGGAACCAAAAAATAGGTCAAGATCCAGACTACAAGTTCGCCATTGGACCCGAGGCTCTACGATCATTATCTTCGGCTATTTTTCACGAAAGGTAAGTGAAACCAAAATTTTTGAATTTTTAAGTAGTCACTTTCGCCCTCTACAAAAACCGTTAGAACTAATTTTTAGAAAATGGCGTCGGTCGCCATTTTGTAGCTAATGGCGTCCTCTACAAAATGGCGGAAGTTCAGGGTTGCCAGATTTTTTTTTATACCGATCTGGCAGCTTTGAATAAAAAAATAGCACTAAAAAATAGCACTTTTTGAGTCGTTCTCACTTCCAATCGCGTATATCTCGGTAAATAGTGCCGCTATCAAAAAAGTGCATAAAAGCAAAGTTGTCGGCCTTGACTCGAGCAACATTCGTGCCGAATACCCGAAAGCTCTCCGATCGTTAGTTTTCGAGATATCTTAGAAAGAATAGTGAAAATTGTCATTTTTCGAAAATATTAATAGTGCTTCTGCGCACCCGCCGAAAAACGGTGAAAATATCATTGAAATTTTTTTCCAAAAACACAATCGTCTTCGTTTTTACGTCCTCTACAAGTTCCTTAAAGGACACGTGGTCGTCAGAATTTTTTAAATAGCATTTTTTTTGGTTTAAATGAAAAAAAGTGAAAAATCGCCATTTTTGCTAAAAATAGCCTTTGCGCGAACTCGTACAGCTCGGAAAATACGAGAGATACGAAAAAAGTATTAAGGTAGAGTAGATGCGCAATAAGTTGAGCTACAATTTTGCCGACGACATGAAAGCGATCCGAGCTATAGTTTTCGAGTTATCGGTGAAAAGGTAATATTTAAGGGTGTCGTTTTTTTGACGAAAAATGCTAAAAATAGCCAAAAATAGCAAAAAAAATCGATTTTTCGGATTCAAAGCACGATAACTCGAAAACTACTGGTCCGATTTTCATAAATGGCACATCGGCGGATAGGTATAAGATTAGGCTACAAATTCTTTTCAAGACCCGAGATCGGGGGACTTGTAGTTTCCCCAGAACATTAAAAATAGCACTCAAAAACAGTATTTCTATTTTCAGAATTTTGTCTTTGGACCCTCGTAACTCCGAAAATAATGGGTGAAAAATCTCGGGACCGGAACCAAAAAATAGGTCAAGATCCAGACTACAAGTTCGCCATTGGACCCGAGGCTCTACGATCATTATCTTCGGCTATTTTTCACGAAAGGTAAGTGAAACCAAAATTTTTGAATTTTTAAGTAGTCACTTTCGCCCTCTACAAAAACCGTTAGAACTAATTTTTAGAAAATGGCGTCGGTCGCCATTTTGTAGCTAATGGCGTCCTCTACAAAATGGCGGAAGTTCAGGGTTGCCAGATTTTTTTTTATACCGATCTGGCAGCTTTGAATAAAAAAATAGCACTAAAAAATAGCACTTTTTGAGTCGTTCTCACTTCCAATCGCGTATATCTCGGTAAATAGTGCCGCTATCAAAAAAGTGCATAAAAGCAAAGTTGTCGGCCTTGACTCGAGCAACATTCGTGCCGAATACCCGAAAGCTCTCCGATCGTTAGTTTTCGAGATATCTTAGAAAGAATAGTGAAAATTGTCATTTTTCGAAAATATTAATAGTGCTTCTGCGCACCCGCCGAAAAACGGTGAAAATATCATTGAAATTTTTTTCCAAAAACACAATCGTCTTCGTTTTTACGTCCTCTACAAGTTCCTTAAAGGACACGTGGTCGTCAGAATTTTTTAAATAGCATTTTTTTTGGTTTAAATGAAAAAAAGTGAAAAATCGCCATTTTTGCTAAAAATAGCCTTTGCGCGAACTCGTACAGCTCGGAAAATACGAGAGATACGAAAAAAGTATTAAGGTAGAGTAGATGCGCAATAAGTTGAGCTACAATTTTGCCGACGACATGAAAGCGATCCGAGCTATAGTTTTCGAGTTATCGGTGAAAAGGTAATATTTAAGGGTGTCGTTTTTTTGACGAAAAATGCTAAAAATAGCCAAAAATAGCAAAAAAAATCGATTTTTCGGATTCAAAGCACGATAACTCGAAAACTACTGGTCCGATTTTCATAAATGGCACATCGGCGGATAGGTATAAGATTAGGCTACAAATTCTTTTCAAGACCCGAGATCGGGGGACTTGTAGTTTCCCCAGAACATTAAAAATAGCACTCAAAAACAGTATTTCTATTTTCAGAATTTTGTCTTTGGACCCTCGTAACTCCGAAAATAATGGGTGAAAAATCTCGGGACCGGAACCAAAAAATAGGTCAAGATCCAGACTACAAGTTCGCCATTGGACCCGAGGCTCTACGATCATTATCTTCGGCTATTTTTCACGAAAGGTAAGTGAAACCAAAATTTTTGAATTTTTAAGTAGTCACTTTCGCCCTCTACAAAAACCGTTAGAACTAATTTTTAGAAAATGGCGTCGGTCGCCATTTTGTAGCTAATGGCGTCCTCTACAAAATGGCGGAAGTTCAGGGTTGCCAGATTTTTTTTTATACCGATCTGGCAGCTTTGAATAAAAAAATAGCACTAAAAAATAGCACTTTTTGAGTCGTTCTCACTTCCAATCGCGTATATCTCGGTAAATAGTGCCGCTATCAAAAAAGTGCATAAAAGCAAAGTTGTCGGCCTTGACTCGAGCAACATTCGTGCCGAATACCCGAAAGCTCTCCGATCGTTAGTTTTCGAGATATCTTAGAAAGAATAGTGAAAATTGTCATTTTTCGAAAATATTAATAGTGCTTCTGCGCACCCGCCGAAAAACGGTGAAAATATCATTGAAATTTTTTTCCAAAAACACAATCGTCTTCGTTTTTACGTCCTCTACAAGTTCCTTAAAGGACACGTGGTCGTCAGAATTTTTTAAATAGCATTTTTTTTGGTTTAAATGAAAAAAAGTGAAAAATCGCCATTTTTGCTAAAAATAGCCTTTGCGCGAACTCGTACAGCTCGGAAAATACGAGAGATACGAAAAAAGTATTAAGGTAGAGTAGATGCGCAATAAGTTGAGCTACAATTTTGCCGACGACATGAAAGCGATCCGAGCTATAGTTTTCGAGTTATCGGTGAAAAGGTAATATTTAAGGGTGTCGTTTTTTTGACGAAAAATGCTAAAAATAGCCAAAAATAGCAAAAAAAATCGATTTTTCGGATTCAAAGCACGATAACTCGAAAACTACTGGTCCGATTTTCATAAATGGCACATCGGCGGATAGGTATAAGATTAGGCTACAAATTCTTTTCAAGACCCGAGATCGGGGGACTTGTAGTTTCCCCAGAACATTAAAAATAGCACTCAAAAACAGTATTTCTATTTTCAGAATTTTGTCTTTGGACCCTCGTAACTCCGAAAATAATGGGTGAAAAATCTCGGGACCGGAACCAAAAAATAGGTCAAGATCCAGACTACAAGTTCGCCATTGGACCCGAGGCTCTACGATCATTATCTTCGGCTATTTTTCACGAAAGGTAAGTGAAACCAAAATTTTTGAATTTTTAAGTAGTCACTTTCGCCCTCTACAAAAACCGTTAGAACTAATTTTTAGAAAATGGCGTCGGTCGCCATTTTGTAGCTAATGGCGTCCTCTACAAAATGGCGGAAGTTCAGGGTTGCCAGATTTTTTTTTATACCGATCTGGCAGCTTTGAATAAAAAAATAGCACTAAAAAATAGCACTTTTTGAGTCGTTCTCACTTCCAATCGCGTATATCTCGGTAAATAGTGCCGCTATCAAAAAAGTGCATAAAAGCAAAGTTGTCGGCCTTGACTCGAGCAACATTCGTGCCGAATACCCGAAAGCTCTCCGATCGTTAGTTTTCGAGATATCTTAGAAAGAATAGTGAAAATTGTCATTTTTCGAAAATATTAATAGTGCTTCTGCGCACCCGCCGAAAAACGGTGAAAATATCATTGAAATTTTTTTCCAAAAACACAATCGTCTTCGTTTTTACGTCCTCTACAAGTTCCTTAAAGGACACGTGGTCGTCAGAATTTTTTAAATAGCATTTTTTTTGGTTTAAATGAAAAAAAGTGAAAAATCGCCATTTTTGCTAAAAATAGCCTTTGCGCGAACTCGTACAGCTCGGAAAATACGAGAGATACGAAAAAAGTATTAAGGTAGAGTAGATGCGCAATAAGTTGAGCTACAATTTTGCCGACGACATGAAAGCGATCCGAGCTATAGTTTTCGAGTTATCGGTGAAAAGGTAATATTTAAGGGTGTCGTTTTTTTGACGAAAAATGCTAAAAATAGCCAAAAATAGCAAAAAAAATCGATTTTTCGGATTCAAAGCACGATAACTCGAAAACTACTGGTCCGATTTTCATAAATGGCACATCGGCGGATAGGTATAAGATTAGGCTACAAATTCTTTTCAAGACCCGAGATCGGGGGACTTGTAGTTTCCCCAGAACATTAAAAATAGCACTCAAAAACAGTATTTCTATTTTCAGAATTTTGTCTTTGGACCCTCGTAACTCCGAAAATAATGGGTGAAAAATCTCGGGACCGGAACCAAAAAATAGGTCAAGATCCAGACTACAAGTTCGCCATTGGACCCGAGGCTCTACGATCATTATCTTCGGCTATTTTTCACGAAAGGTAAGTGAAACCAAAATTTTTGAATTTTTAAGTAGTCACTTTCGCCCTCTACAAAAACCGTTAGAACTAATTTTTAGAAAATGGCGTCGGTCGCCATTTTGTAGCTAATGGCGTCCTCTACAAAATGGCGGAAGTTCAGGGTTGCCAGATTTTTTTTTATACCGATCTGGCAGCTTTGAATAAAAAAATAGCACTAAAAAATAGCACTTTTTGAGTCGTTCTCACTTCCAATCGCGTATATCTCGGTAAATAGTGCCGCTATCAAAAAAGTGCATAAAA
This sequence comes from Pegoplata infirma, assembly GCA_963921195.1. Lineage (NCBI taxonomy): Eukaryota > Metazoa > Arthropoda > Insecta > Diptera > Anthomyiidae > Pegoplata > Pegoplata infirma. Next base: position 24,693 of record OY992540.1, on the reverse strand, counting down.
GCAAAGTTGTCGGCCTTGACTCGAGCAACATTCGTGCCGAATACCCGAAAGCTCTCCGATCGTTAGTTTTCGAGATATCTTAGAAAGAATAGTGAAAATTGTCATTTTTCGAAAATATTAATAGTGCTTCTGCGCACCCGCCGAAAAACGGTGAAAATATCATTGAAATTTTTTTCCAAAAACACAATCGTCTTCGTTTTTACGTCCTCTACAAGTTCCTTAAAGGACACGTGGTCGTCAGAATTTTTTAAATAGCATTTTTTTTGGTTTAAATGAAAAAAAGTGAAAAATCGCCATTTTTGCTAAAAATAGCCTTTGCGCGAACTCGTACAGCTCGGAAAATACGAGAGATACGAAAAAAGTATTAAGGTAGAGTAGATGCGCAATAAGTTGAGCTACAATTTTGCCGACGACATGAAAGCGATCCGAGCTATAGTTTTCGAGTTATCGGTGAAAAGGTAATATTTAAGGGTGTCGTTTTTTTGACGAAAAATGCTAAAAATAGCCAAAAATAGCAAAAAAAATCGATTTTTCGGATTCAAAGCACGATAACTCGAAAACTACTGGTCCGATTTTCATAAATGGCACATCGGCGGATAGGTATAAGATTAGGCTACAAATTCTTTTCAAGACCCGAGATCGGGGGACTTGTAGTTTCCCCAGAACATTAAAAATAGCACTCAAAAACAGTATTTCTATTTTCAGAATTTTGTCTTTGGACCCTCGTAACTCCGAAAATAATGGGTGAAAAATCTCGGGACCGGAACCAAAAAATAGGTCAAGATCCAGACTACAAGTTCGCCATTGGACCCGAGGCTCTACGATCATTATCTTCGGCTATTTTTCACGAAAGGTAAGTGAAACCAAAATTTTTGAATTTTTAAGTAGTCACTTTCGCCCTCTACAAAAACCGTTAGAACTAATTTTTAGAAAATGGCGTCGGTCGCCATTTTGTAGCTAATGGCGTCCTCTACAAAATGGCGGAAGTTCAGGGTTGCCAGATTTTTTTTTATACCGATCTGGCAGCTTTGAATAAAAAAATAGCACTAAAAAATAGCACTTTTTGAGTCGTTCTCACTTCCAATCGCGTATATCTCGGTAAATAGTGCCGCTATCAAAAAAGTGCATAAAAGCAAAGTTGTCGGCCTTGACTCGAGCAACATTCGTGCCGAATACCCGAAAGCTCTCCGATCGTTAGTTTTCGAGATATCTTAGAAAGAATAGTGAAAATTGTCATTTTTCGAAAATATTAATAGTGCTTCTGCGCACCCGCCGAAAAACGGTGAAAATATCATTGAAATTTTTTTCCAAAAACACAATCGTCTTCGTTTTTACGTCCTCTACAAGTTCCTTAAAGGACACGTGGTCGTCAGAATTTTTTAAATAGCATTTTTTTTGGTTTAAATGAAAAAAAGTGAAAAATCGCCATTTTTGCTAAAAATAGCCTTTGCGCGAACTCGTACAGCTCGGAAAATACGAGAGATACGAAAAAAGTATTAAGGTAGAGTAGATGCGCAATAAGTTGAGCTACAATTTTGCCGACGACATGAAAGCGATCCGAGCTATAGTTTTCGAGTTATCGGTGAAAAGGTAATATTTAAGGGTGTCGTTTTTTTGACGAAAAATGCTAAAAATAGCCAAAAATAGCAAAAAAAATCGATTTTTCGGATTCAAAGCACGATAACTCGAAAACTACTGGTCCGATTTTCATAAATGGCACATCGGCGGATAGGTATAAGATTAGGCTACAAATTCTTTTCAAGACCCGAGATCGGGGGACTTGTAGTTTCCCCAGAACATTAAAAATAGCACTCAAAAACAGTATTTCTATTTTCAGAATTTTGTCTTTGGACCCTCGTAACTCCGAAAATAATGGGTGAAAAATCTCGGGACCGGAACCAAAAAATAGGTCAAGATCCAGACTACAAGTTCGCCATTGGACCCGAGGCTCTACGATCATTATCTTCGGCTATTTTTCACGAAAGGTAAGTGAAACCAAAATTTTTGAATTTTTAAGTAGTCACTTTCGCCCTCTACAAAAACCGTTAGAACTAATTTTTAGAAAATGGCGTCGGTCGCCATTTTGTAGCTAATGGCGTCCTCTACAAAATGGCGGAAGTTCAGGGTTGCCAGATTTTTTTTTATACCGATCTGGCAGCTTTGAATAAAAAAATAGCACTAAAAAATAGCACTTTTTGAGTCGTTCTCACTTCCAATCGCGTATATCTCGGTAAATAGTGCCGCTATCAAAAAAGTGCATAAAAGCAAAGTTGTCGGCCTTGACTCGAGCAACATTCGTGCCGAATACCCGAAAGCTCTCCGATCGTTAGTTTTCGAGATATCTTAGAAAGAATAGTGAAAATTGTCATTTTTCGAAAATATTAATAGTGCTTCTGCGCACCCGCCGAAAAACGGTGAAAATATCATTGAAATTTTTTTCCAAAAACACAATCGTCTTCGTTTTTACGTCCTCTACAAGTTCCTTAAAGGACACGTGGTCGTCAGAATTTTTTAAATAGCATTTTTTTTGGTTTAAATGAAAAAAAGTGAAAAATCGCCATTTTTGCTAAAAATAGCCTTTGCGCGAACTCGTACAGCTCGGAAAATACGAGAGATACGAAAAAAGTATTAAGGTAGAGTAGATGCGCAATAAGTTGAGCTACAATTTTGCCGACGACATGAAAGCGATCCGAGCTATAGTTTTCGAGTTATCGGTGAAAAGGTAATATTTAAGGGTGTCGTTTTTTTGACGAAAAATGCTAAAAATAGCCAAAAATAGCAAAAAAAATCGATTTTTCGGATTCAAAGCACGATAACTCGAAAACTACTGGTCCGATTTTCATAAATGGCACATCGGCGGATAGGTATAAGATTAGGCTACAAATTCTTTTCAAGACCCGAGATCGGGGGACTTGTAGTTTCCCCAGAACATTAAAAATAGCACTCAAAAACAGTATTTCTATTTTCAGAATTTTGTCTTTGGACCCTCGTAACTCCGAAAATAATGGGTGAAAAATCTCGGGACCGGAACCAAAAAATAGGTCAAGATCCAGACTACAAGTTCGCCATTGGACCCGAGGCTCTACGATCATTATCTTCGGCTATTTTTCACGAAAGGTAAGTGAAACCAAAATTTTTGAATTTTTAAGTAGTCACTTTCGCCCTCTACAAAAACCGTTAGAACTAATTTTTAGAAAATGGCGTCGGTCGCCATTTTGTAGCTAATGGCGTCCTCTACAAAATGGCGGAAGTTCAGGGTTGCCAGATTTTTTTTTATACCGATCTGGCAGCTTTGAATAAAAAAATAGCACTAAAAAATAGCACTTTTTGAGTCGTTCTCACTTCCAATCGCGTATATCTCGGTAAATAGTGCCGCTATCAAAAAAGTGCATAAAAGCAAAGTTGTCGGCCTTGACTCGAGCAACATTCGTGCCGAATACCCGAAAGCTCTCCGATCGTTAGTTTTCGAGATATCTTAGAAAGAATAGTGAAAATTGTCATTTTTCGAAAATATTAATAGTGCTTCTGCGCACCCGCCGAAAAACGGTGAAAATATCATTGAAATTTTTTTCCAAAAACACAATCGTCTTCGTTTTTACGTCCTCTACAAGTTCCTTAAAGGACACGTGGTCGTCAGAATTTTTTAAATAGCATTTTTTTTGGTTTAAATGAAAAAAAGTGAAAAATCGCCATTTTTGCTAAAAATAGCCTTTGCGCGAACTCGTACAGCTCGGAAAATACGAGAGATACGAAAAAAGTATTAAGGTAGAGTAGATGCGCAATAAGTTGAGCTACAATTTTGCCGACGACATGAAAGCGATCCGAGCTATAGTTTTCGAGTTATCGGTGAAAAGGTAATATTTAAGGGTGTCGTTTTTTTGACGAAAAATGCTAAAAATAGCCAAAAATAGCAAAAAAAATCGATTTTTCGGATTCAAAGCACGATAACTCGAAAACTACTGGTCCGATTTTCATAAATGGCACATCGGCGGATAGGTATAAGATTAGGCTACAAATTCTTTTCAAGACCCGAGATCGGGGGACTTGTAGTTTCCCCAGAACATTAAAAATAGCACTCAAAAACAGTATTTCTATTTTCAGAATTTTGTCTTTGGACCCTCGTAACTCCGAAAATAATGGGTGAAAAATCTCGGGACCGGAACCAAAAAATAGGTCAAGATCCAGACTACAAGTTCGCCATTGGACCCGAGGCTCTACGATCATTATCTTCGGCTATTTTTCACGAAAGGTAAGTGAAACCAAAATTTTTGAATTTTTAAGTAGTCACTTTCGCCCTCTACAAAAACCGTTAGAACTAATTTTTAGAAAATGGCGTCGGTCGCCATTTTGTAGCTAATGGCGTCCTCTACAAAATGGCGGAAGTTCAGGGTTGCCAGATTTTTTTTTATACCGATCTGGCAGCTTTGAATAAAAAAATAGCACTAAAAAATAGCACTTTTTGAGTCGTTCTCACTTCCAATCGCGTATATCTCGGTAAATAGTGCCGCTATCAAAAAAGTGCATAAAAGCAAAGTTGTCGGCCTTGACTCGAGCAACATTCGTGCCGAATACCCGAAAGCTCTCCGATCGTTAGTTTTCGAGATATCTTAGAAAGAATAGTGAAAATTGTCATTTTTCGAAAATATTAATAGTGCTTCTGCGCACCCGCCGAAAAACGGTGAAAATATCATTGAAATTTTTTTCCAAAAACACAATCGTCTTCGTTTTTACGTCCTCTACAAGTTCCTTAAAGGACACGTGGTCGTCAGAATTTTTTAAATAGCATTTTTTTTGGTTTAAATGAAAAAAAGTGAAAAATCGCCATTTTTGCTAAAAATAGCCTTTGCGCGAACTCGTACAGCTCGGAAAATACGAGAGATACGAAAAAAGTATTAAGGTAGAGTAGATGCGCAATAAGTTGAGCTACAATTTTGCCGACGACATGAAAGCGATCCGAGCTATAGTTTTCGAGTTATCGGTGAAAAGGTAATATTTAAGGGTGTCGTTTTTTTGACGAAAAATGCTAAAAATAGCCAAAAATAGCAAAAAAAATCGATTTTTCGGATTCAAAGCACGATAACTCGAAAACTACTGGTCCGATTTTCATAAATGGCACATCGGCGGATAGGTATAAGATTAGGCTACAAATTCTTTTCAAGACCCGAGATCGGGGGACTTGTAGTTTCCCCAGAACATTAAAAATAGCACTCAAAAACAGTATTTCTATTTTCAGAATTTTGTCTTTGGACCCTCGTAACTCCGAAAATAATGGGTGAAAAATCTCGGGACCGGAACCAAAAAATAGGTCAAGATCCAGACTACAAGTTCGCCATTGGACCCGAGGCTCTACGATCATTATCTTCGGCTATTTTTCACGAAAGGTAAGTGAAACCAAAATTTTTGAATTTTTAAGTAGTCACTTTCGCCCTCTACAAAAACCGTTAGAACTAATTTTTAGAAAATGGCGTCGGTCGCCATTTTGTAGCTAATGGCGTCCTCTACAAAATGGCGGAAGTTCAGGGTTGCCAGATTTTTTTTTATACCGATCTGGCAGCTTTGAATAAAAAAATAGCACTAAAAAATAGCACTTTTTGAGTCGTTCTCACTTCCAATCGCGTATATCTCGGTAAATAGTGCCGCTATCAAAAAAGTGCATAAAAGCAAAGTTGTCGGCCTTGACTCGAGCAACATTCGTGCCGAATACCCGAAAGCTCTCCGATCGTTAGTTTTCGAGATATCTTAGAAAGAATAGTGAAAATTGTCATTTTTCGAAAATATTAATAGTGCTTCTGCGCACCCGCCGAAAAACGGTGAAAATATCATTGAAATTTTTTTCCAAAAACACAATCGTCTTCGTTTTTACGTCCTCTACAAGTTCCTTAAAGGACACGTGGTCGTCAGAATTTTTTAAATAGCATTTTTTTTGGTTTAAATGAAAAAAAGTGAAAAATCGCCATTTTTGCTAAAAATAGCCTTTGCGCGAACTCGTACAGCTCGGAAAATACGAGAGATACGAAAAAAGTATTAAGGTAGAGTAGATGCGCAATAAGTTGAGCTACAATTTTGCCGACGACATGAAAGCGATCCGAGCTATAGTTTTCGAGTTATCGGTGAAAAGGTAATATTTAAGGGTGTCGTTTTTTTGACGAAAAATGCTAAAAATAGCCAAAAATAGCAAAAAAAATCGATTTTTCGGATTCAAAGCACGATAACTCGAAAACTACTGGTCCGATTTTCATAAATGGCACATCGGCGGATAGGTATAAGATTAGGCTACAAATTCTTTTCAAGACCCGAGATCGGGGGACTTGTAGTTTCCCCAGAACATTAAAAATAGCACTCAAAAACAGTATTTCTATTTTCAGAATTTTGTCTTTGGACCCTCGTAACTCCGAAAATAATGGGTGAAAAATCTCGGGACCGGAACCAAAAAATAGGTCAAGATCCAGACTACAAGTTCGCCATTGGACCCGAGGCTCTACGATCATTATCTTCGGCTATTTTTCACGAAAGGTAAGTGAAACCAAAATTTTTGAATTTTTAAGTAGTCACTTTCGCCCTCTACAAAAACCGTTAGAACTAATTTTTAGAAAATGGCGTCGGTCGCCATTTTGTAGCTAATGGCGTCCTCTACAAAATGGCGGAAGTTCAGGGTTGCCAGATTTTTTTTTATACCGATCTGGCAGCTTTGAATAAAAAAATAGCACTAAAAAATAGCACTTTTTGAGTCGTTCTCACTTCCAATCGCGTATATCTCGGTAAATAGTGCCGCTATCAAAAAAGTGCATAAAAGCAAAGTTGTCGGCCTTGACTCGAGCAACATTCGTGCCGAATACCCGAAAGCTCTCCGATCGTTAGTTTTCGAGATATCTTAGAAAGAATAGTGAAAATTGTCATTTTTCGAAAATATTAATAGTGCTTCTGCGCACCCGCCGAAAAACGGTGAAAATATCATTGAAATTTTTTTCCAAAAACACAATCGTCTTCGTTTTTACGTCCTCTACAAGTTCCTTAAAGGACACGTGGTCGTCAGAATTTTTTAAATAGCATTTTTTTTGGTTTAAATGAAAAAAAGTGAAAAATCGCCATTTTTGCTAAAAATAGCCTTTGCGCGAACTCGTACAGCTCGGAAAATACGAGAGATACGAAAAAAGTATTAAGGTAGAGTAGATGCGCAATAAGTTGAGCTACAATTTTGCCGACGACATGAAAGCGATCCGAGCTATAGTTTTCGAGTTATCGGTGAAAAGGTAATATTTAAGGGTGTCGTTTTTTTGACGAAAAATGCTAAAAATAGCCAAAAATAGCAAAAAAAATCGATTTTTCGGATTCAAAGCACGATAACTCGAAAACTACTGGTCCGATTTTCATAAATGGCACATCGGCGGATAGGTATAAGATTAGGCTACAAATTCTTTTCAAGACCCGAGATCGGGGGACTTGTAGTTTCCCCAGAACATTAAAAATAGCACTCAAAAACAGTATTTCTATTTTCAGAATTTTGTCTTTGGACCCTCGTAACTCCGAAAATAATGGGTGAAAAATCTCGGGACCGGAACCAAAAAATAGGTCAAGATCCAGACTACAAGTTCGCCATTGGACCCGAGGCTCTACGATCATTATCTTCGGCTATTTTTCACGAAAGGTAAGTGAAACCAAAATTTTTGAATTTTTAAGTAGTCACTTTCGCCCTCTACAAAAACCGTTAGAACTAATTTTTAGAAAATGGCGTCGGTCGCCATTTTGTAGCTAATGGCGTCCTCTACAAAATGGCGGAAGTTCAGGGTTGCCAGATTTTTTTTTATACCGATCTGGCAGCTTTGAATAAAAAAATAGCACTAAAAAATAGCACTTTTTGAGTCGTTCTCACTTCCAATCGCGTATATCTCGGTAAATAGTGCCGCTATCAAAAAAGTGCATAAAAGCAAAGTTGTCGGCCTTGACTCGAGCAACATTCGTGCCGAATACCCGAAAGCTCTCCGATCGTTAGTTTTCGAGATATCTTAGAAAGAATAGTGAAAATTGTCATTTTTCGAAAATATTAATAGTGCTTCTGCGCACCCGCCGAAAAACGGTGAAAATATCATTGAAATTTTTTTCCAAAAACACAATCGTCTTCGTTTTTACGTCCTCTACAAGTTCCTTAAAGGACACGTGGTCGTCAGAATTTTTTAAATAGCATTTTTTTTGGTTTAAATGAAAAAAAGTGAAAAATCGCCATTTTTGCTAAAAATAGCCTTTGCGCGAACTCGTACAGCTCGGAAAATACGAGAGATACGAAAAAAGTATTAAGGTAGAGTAGATGCGCAATAAGTTGAGCTACAATTTTGCCGACGACATGAAAGCGATCCGAGCTATAGTTTTCGAGTTATCGGTGAAAAGGTAATATTTAAGGGTGTCGTTTTTTTGACGAAAAATGCTAAAAATAGCCAAAAATAGCAAAAAAAATCGATTTTTCGGATTCAAAGCACGATAACTCGAAAACTACTGGTCCGATTTTCATAAATGGCACATCGGCGGATAGGTATAAGATTAGGCTACAAATTCTTTTCAAGACCCGAGATCGGGGGACTTGTAGTTTCCCCAGAACATTAAAAATAGCACTCAAAAACAGTATTTCTATTTTCAGAATTTTGTCTTTGGACCCTCGTAACTCCGAAAATAATGGGTGAAAAATCTCGGGACCGGAACCAAAAAATAGGTCAAGATCCAGACTACAAGTTCGCCATTGGACCCGAGGCTCTACGATCATTATCTTCGGCTATTTTTCACGAAAGGTAAGTGAAACCAAAATTTTTGAATTTTTAAGTAGTCACTTTCGCCCTCTACAAAAACCGTTAGAACTAATTTTTAGAAAATGGCGTCGGTCGCCATTTTGTAGCTAATGGCGTCCTCTACAAAATGGCGGAAGTTCAGGGTTGCCAGATTTTTTTTTATACCGATCTGGCAGCTTTGAATAAAAAAATAGCACTAAAAAATAGCACTTTTTGAGTCGTTCTCACTTCCAATCGCGTATATCTCGGTAAATAGTGCCGCTATCAAAAAAGTGCATAAAAGCAAAGTTGTCGGCCTTGACTCGAGCAACATTCGTGCCGAATACCCGAAAGCTCTCCGATCGTTAGTTTTCGAGATATCTTAGAAAGAATAGTGAAAATTGTCATTTTTCGAAAATATTAATAGTGCTTCTGCGCACCCGCCGAAAAACGGTGAAAATATCATTGAAATTTTTTTCCAAAAACACAATCGTCTTCGTTTTTACGTCCTCTACAAGTTCCTTAAAGGACACGTGGTCGTCAGAATTTTTTAAATAGCATTTTTTTTGGTTTAAATGAAAAAAAGTGAAAAATCGCCATTTTTGCTAAAAATAGCCTTTGCGCGAACTCGTACAGCTCGGAAAATACGAGAGATACGAAAAAAGTATTAAGGTAGAGTAGATGCGCAATAAGTTGAGCTACAATTTTGCCGACGACATGAAAGCGATCCGAGCTATAGTTTTCGAGTTATCGGTGAAAAGGTAATATTTAAGGGTGTCGTTTTTTTGACGAAAAATGCTAAAAATAGCCAAAAATAGCAAAAAAAATCGATTTTTCGGATTCAAAGCACGATAACTCGAAAACTACTGGTCCGATTTTCATAAATGGCACATCGGCGGATAGGTATAAGATTAGGCTACAAATTCTTTTCAAGACCCGAGATCGGGGGACTTGTAGTTTCCCCAGAACATTAAAAATAGCACTCAAAAACAGTATTTCTATTTTCAGAATTTTGTCTTTGGACCCTCGTAACTCCGAAAATAATGGGTGAAAAATCTCGGGACCGGAACCAAAAAATAGGTCAAGATCCAGACTACAAGTTCGCCATTGGACCCGAGGCTCTACGATCATTATCTTCGGCTATTTTTCACGAAAGGTAAGTGAAACCAAAATTTTTGAATTTTTAAGTAGTCACTTTCGCCCTCTACAAAAACCGTTAGAACTAATTTTTAGAAAATGGCGTCGGTCGCCATTTTGTAGCTAATGGCGTCCTCTACAAAATGGCGGAAGTTCAGGGTTGCCAGATTTTTTTTTATACCGATCTGGCAGCTTTGAATAAAAAAATAGCACTAAAAAATAGCACTTTTTGAGTCGTTCTCACTTCCAATCGCGTATATCTCGGTAAATAGTGCCGCTATCAAAAAAGTGCATAAAAGCAAAGTTGTCGGCCTTGACTCGAGCAACATTCGTGCCGAATACCCGAAAGCTCTCCGATCGTTAGTTTTCGAGATATCTTAGAAAGAATAGTGAAAATTGTCATTTTTCGAAAATATTAATAGTGCTTCTGCGCACCCGCCGAAAAACGGTGAAAATATCATTGAAATTTTTTTCCAAAAACACAATCGTCTTCGTTTTTACGTCCTCTACAAGTTCCTTAAAGGACACGTGGTCGTCAGAATTTTTTAAATAGCATTTTTTTTGGTTTAAATGAAAAAAAGTGAAAAATCGCCATTTTTGCTAAAAATAGCCTTTGCGCGAACTCGTACAGCTCGGAAAATACGAGAGATACGAAAAAAGTATTAAGGTAGAGTAGATGCGCAATAAGTTGAGCTACAATTTTGCCGACGACATGAAAGCGATCCGAGCTATAGTTTTCGAGTTATCGGTGAAAAGGTAATATTTAAGGGTGTCGTTTTTTTGACGAAAAATGCTAAAAATAGCCAAAAATAGCAAAAAAAATCGATTTTTCGGATTCAAAGCACGATAACTCGAAAACTACTGGTCCGATTTTCATAAATGGCACATCGGCGGATAGGTATAAGATTAGGCTACAAATTCTTTTCAAGACCCGAGATCGGGGGACTTGTAGTTTCCCCAGAACATTAAAAATAGCACTCAAAAACAGTATTTCTATTTTCAGAATTTTGTCTTTGGACCCTCGTAACTCCGAAAATAATGGGTGAAAAATCTCGGGACCGGAACCAAAAAATAGGTCAAGATCCAGACTACAAGTTCGCCATTGGACCCGAGGCTCTACGATCATTATCTTCGGCTATTTTTCACGAAAGGTAAGTGAAACCAAAATTTTTGAATTTTTAAGTAGTCACTTTCGCCCTCTACAAAAACCGTTAGAACTAATTTTTAGAAAATGGCGTCGGTCGCCATTTTGTAGCTAATGGCGTCCTCTACAAAATGGCGGAAGTTCAGGGTTGCCAGATTTTTTTTTATACCGATCTGGCAGCTTTGAATAAAAAAATAGCACTAAAAAATAGCACTTTTTGAGTCGTTCTCACTTCCAATCGCGTATATCTCGGTAAATAGTGCCGCTATCAAAAAAGTGCATAAAAGCAAAGTTGTCGGCCTTGACTCGAGCAACATTCGTGCCGAATACCCGAAAGCTCTCCGATCGTTAGTTTTCGAGATATCTTAGAAAGAATAGTGAAAATTGTCATTTTTCGAAAATATTAATAGTGCTTCTGCGCACCCGCCGAAAAACGGTGAAAATATCATTGAAATTTTTTTCCAAAAACACAATCGTCTTCGTTTTTACGTCCTCTACAAGTTCCTTAAAGGACACGTGGTCGTCAGAATTTTTTAAATAGCATTTTTTTTGGTTTAAATGAAAAAAAGTGAAAAATCGCCATTTTTGCTAAAAATAGCCTTTGCGCGAACTCGTACAGCTCGGAAAATACGAGAGATACGAAAAAAGTATTAAGGTAGAGTAGATGCGCAATAAGTTGAGCTACAATTTTGCCGACGACATGAAAGCGATCCGAGCTATAGTTTTCGAGTTATCGGTGAAAAGGTAATATTTAAGGGTGTCGTTTTTTTGACGAAAAATGCTAAAAATAGCCAAAAATAGCAAAAAAAATCGATTTTTCGGATTCAAAGCACGATAACTCGAAAACTACTGGTCCGATTTTCATAAATGGCACATCGGCGGATAGGTATAAGATTAGGCTACAAATTCTTTTCAAGACCCGAGATCGGGGGACTTGTAGTTTCCCCAGAACATTAAAAATAGCACTCAAAAACAGTATTTCTATTTTCAGAATTTTGTCTTTGGACCCTCGTAACTCCGAAAATAATGGGTGAAAAATCTCGGGACCGGAACCAAAAAATAGGTCAAGATCCAGACTACAAGTTCGCCATTGGACCCGAGGCTCTACGATCATTATCTTCGGCTATTTTTCACGAAAGGTAAGTGAAACCAAAATTTTTGAATTTTTAAGTAGTCACTTTCGCCCTCTACAAAAACCGTTAGAACTAATTTTTAGAAAATGGCGTCGGTCGCCATTTTGTAGCTAATGGCGTCCTCTACAAAATGGCGGAAGTTCAGGGTTGCCAGATTTTTTTTTATACCGATCTGGCAGCTTTGAATAAAAAAATAGCACTAAAAAATAGCACTTTTTGAGTCGTTCTCACTTCCAATCGCGTATATCTCGGTAAATAGTGCCGCTATCAAAAAAGTGCATAAAAGCAAAGTTGTCGGCCTTGACTCGAGCAACATTCGTGCCGAATACCCGAAAGCTCTCCGATCGTTAGTTTTCGAGATATCTTAGAAAGAATAGTGAAAATTGTCATTTTTCGAAAATATTAATAGTGCTTCTGCGCACCCGCCGAAAAACGGTGAAAATATCATTGAAATTTTTTTCCAAAAACACAATCGTCTTCGTTTTTACGTCCTCTACAAGTTCCTTAAAGGACACGTGGTCGTCAGAATTTTTTAAATAGCATTTTTTTTGGTTTAAATGAAAAAAAGTGAAAAATCGCCATTTTTGCTAAAAATAGCCTTTGCGCGAACTCGTACAGCTCGGAAAATACGAGAGATACGAAAAAAGTATTAAGGTAGAGTAGATGCGCAATAAGTTGAGCTACAATTTTGCCGACGACATGAAAGCGATCCGAGCTATAGTTTTCGAGTTATCGGTGAAAAGGTAATATTTAAGGGTGTCGTTTTTTTGACGAAAAATGCTAAAAATAGCCAAAAATAGCAAAAAAAATCGATTTTTCGGATTCAAAGCACGATAACTCGAAAACTACTGGTCCGATTTTCATAAATGGCACATCGGCGGATAGGTATAAGATTAGGCTACAAATTCTTTTCAAGACCCGAGATCGGGGGACTTGTAGTTTCCCCAGAACATTAAAAATAGCACTCAAAAACAGTATTTCTATTTTCAGAATTTTGTCTTTGGACCCTCGTAACTCCGAAAATAATGGGTGAAAAATCTCGGGACCGGAACCAAAAAATAGGTCAAGATCCAGACTACAAGTTCGCCATTGGACCCGAGGCTCTACGATCATTATCTTCGGCTATTTTTCACGAAAGGTAAGTGAAACCAAAATTTTTGAATTTTTAAGTAGTCACTTTCGCCCTCTACAAAAACCGTTAGAACTAATTTTTAGAAAATGGCGTCGGTCGCCATTTTGTAGCTAATGGCGTCCTCTACAAAATGGCGGAAGTTCAGGGTTGCCAGATTTTTTTTTATACCGATCTGGCAGCTTTGAATAAAAAAATAGCACTAAAAAATAGCACTTTTTGAGTCGTTCTCACTTCCAATCGCGTATATCTCGGTAAATAGTGCCGCTATCAAAAAAGTGCATAAAAGCAAAGTTGTCGGCCTTGACTCGAGCAACATTCGTGCCGAATACCCGAAAGCTCTCCGATCGTTAGTTTTCGAGATATCTTAGAAAGAATAGTGAAAATTGTCATTTTTCGAAAATATTAATAGTGCTTCTGCGCACCCGCCGAAAAACGGTGAAAATATCATTGAAATTTTTTTCCAAAAACACAATCGTCTTCGTTTTTACGTCCTCTACAAGTTCCTTAAAGGACACGTGGTCGTCAGAATTTTTTAAATAGCATTTTTTTTGGTTTAAATGAAAAAAAGTGAAAAATCGCCATTTTTGCTAAAAATAGCCTTTGCGCGAACTCGTACAGCTCGGAAAATACGAGAGATACGAAAAAAGTATTAAGGTAGAGTAGATGCGCAATAAGTTGAGCTACAATTTTGCCGACGACATGAAAGCGATCCGAGCTATAGTTTTCGAGTTATCGGTGAAAAGGTAATATTTAAGGGTGTCGTTTTTTTGACGAAAAATGCTAAAAATAGCCAAAAATAGCAAAAAAAATCGATTTTTCGGATTCAAAGCACGATAACTCGAAAACTACTGGTCCGATTTTCATAAATGGCACATCGGCGGATAGGTATAAGATTAGGCTACAAATTCTTTTCAAGACCCGAGATCGGGGGACTTGTAGTTTCCCCAGAACATTAAAAATAGCACTCAAAAACAGTATTTCTATTTTCAGAATTTTGTCTTTGGACCCTCGTAACTCCGAAAATAATGGGTGAAAAATCTCGGGACCGGAACCAAAAAATAGGTCAAGATCCAGACTACAAGTTCGCCATTGGACCCGAGGCTCTACGATCATTATCTTCGGCTATTTTTCACGAAAGGTAAGTGAAACCAAAATTTTTGAATTTTTAAGTAGTCACTTTCGCCCTCTACAAAAACCGTTAGAACTAATTTTTAGAAAATGGCGTCGGTCGCCATTTTGTAGCTAATGGCGTCCTCTACAAAATGGCGGAAGTTCAGGGTTGCCAGATTTTTTTTTATACCGATCTGGCAGCTTTGAATAAAAAAATAGCACTAAAAAATAGCACTTTTTGAGTCGTTCTCACTTCCAATCGCGTATATCTCGGTAAATAGTGCCGCTATCAAAAAAGTGCATAAAAGCAAAGTTGTCGGCCTTGACTCGAGCAACATTCGTGCCGAATACCCGAAAGCTCTCCGATCGTTAGTTTTCGAGATATCTTAGAAAGAATAGTGAAAATTGTCATTTTTCGAAAATATTAATAGTGCTTCTGCGCACCCGCCGAAAAACGGTGAAAATATCATTGAAATTTTTTTCCAAAAACACAATCGTCTTCGTTTTTACGTCCTCTACAAGTTCCTTAAAGGACACGTGGTCGTCAGAATTTTTTAAATAGCATTTTTTTTGGTTTAAATGAAAAAAAGTGAAAAATCGCCATTTTTGCTAAAAATAGCCTTTGCGCGAACTCGTACAGCTCGGAAAATACGAGAGATACGAAAAAAGTATTAAGGTAGAGTAGATGCGCAATAAGTTGAGCTACAATTTTGCCGACGACATGAAAGCGATCCGAGCTATAGTTTTCGAGTTATCGGTGAAAAGGTAATATTTAAGGGTGTCGTTTTTTTGACGAAAAATGCTAAAAATAGCCAAAAATAGCAAAAAAAATCGATTTTTCGGATTCAAAGCACGATAACTCGAAAACTACTGGTCCGATTTTCATAAATGGCACATCGGCGGATAGGTATAAGATTAGGCTACAAATTCTTTTCAAGACCCGAGATCGGGGGACTTGTAGTTTCCCCAGAACATTAAAAATAGCACTCAAAAACAGTATTTCTATTTTCAGAATTTTGTCTTTGGACCCTCGTAACTCCGAAAATAATGGGTGAAAAATCTCGGGACCGGAACCAAAAAATAGGTCAAGATCCAGACTACAAGTTCGCCATTGGACCCGAGGCTCTACGATCATTATCTTCGGCTATTTTTCACGAAAGGTAAGTGAAACCAAAATTTTTGAATTTTTAAGTAGTCACTTTCGCCCTCTACAAAAACCGTTAGAACTAATTTTTAGAAAATGGCGTCGGTCGCCATTTTGTAGCTAATGGCGTCCTCTACAAAATGGCGGAAGTTCAGGGTTGCCAGATTTTTTTTTATACCGATCTGGCAGCTTTGAATAAAAAAATAGCACTAAAAAATAGCACTTTTTGAGTCGTTCTCACTTCCAATCGCGTATATCTCGGTAAATAGTGCCGCTATCAAAAAAGTGCATAAAAGCAAAGTTGTCGGCCTTGACTCGAGCAACATTCGTGCCGAATACCCGAAAGCTCTCCGATCGTTAGTTTTCGAGATATCTTAGAAAGAATAGTGAAAATTGTCATTTTTCGAAAATATTAATAGTGCTTCTGCGCACCCGCCGAAAAACGGTGAAAATATCATTGAAATTTTTTTCCAAAAACACAATCGTCTTCGTTTTTACGTCCTCTACAAGTTCCTTAAAGGACACGTGGTCGTCAGAATTTTTTAAATAGCATTTTTTTTGGTTTAAATGAAAAAAAGTGAAAAATCGCCATTTTTGCTAAAAATAGCCTTTGCGCGAACTCGTACAGCTCGGAAAATACGAGAGATACGAAAAAAGTATTAAGGTAGAGTAGATGCGCAATAAGTTGAGCTACAATTTTGCCGACGACATGAAAGCGATCCGAGCTATAGTTTTCGAGTTATCGGTGAAAAGGTAATATTTAAGGGTGTCGTTTTTTTGACGAAAAATGCTAAAAATAGCCAAAAATAGCAAAAAAAATCGATTTTTCGGATTCAAAGCACGATAACTCGAAAACTACTGGTCCGATTTTCATAAATGGCACATCGGCGGATAGGTATAAGATTAGGCTACAAATTCTTTTCAAGACCCGAGATCGGGGGACTTGTAGTTTCCCCAGAACATTAAAAATAGCACTCAAAAACAGTATTTCTATTTTCAGAATTTTGTCTTTGGACCCTCGTAACTCCGAAAATAATGGGTGAAAAATCTCGGGACCGGAACCAAAAAATAGGTCAAGATCCAGACTACAAGTTCGCCATTGGACCCGAGGCTCTACGATCATTATCTTCGGCTATTTTTCACGAAAGGTAAGTGAAACCAAAATTTTTGAATTTTTAAGTAGTCACTTTCGCCCTCTACAAAAACCGTTAGAACTAATTTTTAGAAAATGGCGTCGGTCGCCATTTTGTAGCTAATGGCGTCCTCTACAAAATGGCGGAAGTTCAGGGTTGCCAGATTTTTTTTTATACCGATCTGGCAGCTTTGAATAAAAAAATAGCACTAAAAAATAGCACTTTTTGAGTCGTTCTCACTTCCAATCGCGTATATCTCGGTAAATAGTGCCGCTATCAAAAAAGTGCATAAAAGCAAAGTTGTCGGCCTTGACTCGAGCAACATTCGTGCCGAATACCCGAAAGCTCTCCGATCGTTAGTTTTCGAGATATCTTAGAAAGAATAGTGAAAATTGTCATTTTTCGAAAATATTAATAGTGCTTCTGCGCACCCGCCGAAAAACGGTGAAAATATCATTGAAATTTTTTTCCAAAAACACAATCGTCTTCGTTTTTACGTCCTCTACAAGTTCCTTAAAGGACACGTGGTCGTCAGAATTTTTTAAATAGCATTTTTTTTGGTTTAAATGAAAAAAAGTGAAAAATCGCCATTTTTGCTAAAAATAGCCTTTGCGCGAACTCGTACAGCTCGGAAAATACGAGAGATACGAAAAAAGTATTAAGGTAGAGTAGATGCGCAATAAGTTGAGCTACAATTTTGCCGACGACATGAAAGCGATCCGAGCTATAGTTTTCGAGTTATCGGTGAAAAGGTAATATTTAAGGGTGTCGTTTTTTTGACGAAAAATGCTAAAAATAGCCAAAAATAGCAAAAAAAATCGATTTTTCGGATTCAAAGCACGATAACTCGAAAACTACTGGTCCGATTTTCATAAATGGCACATCGGCGGATAGGTATAAGATTAGGCTACAAATTCTTTTCAAGACCCGAGATCGGGGGACTTGTAGTTTCCCCAGAACATTAAAAATAGCACTCAAAAACAGTATTTCTATTTTCAGAATTTTGTCTTTGGACCCTCGTAACTCCGAAAATAATGGGTGAAAAATCTCGGGACCGGAACCAAAAAATAGGTCAAGATCCAGACTACAAGTTCGCCATTGGACCCGAGGCTCTACGATCATTATCTTCGGCTATTTTTCACGAAAGGTAAGTGAAACCAAAATTTTTGAATTTTTAAGTAGTCACTTTCGCCCTCTACAAAAACCGTTAGAACTAATTTTTAGAAAATGGCGTCGGTCGCCATTTTGTAGCTAATGGCGTCCTCTACAAAATGGCGGAAGTTCAGGGTTGCCAGATTTTTTTTTATACCGATCTGGCAGCTTTGAATAAAAAAATAGCACTAAAAAATAGCACTTTTTGAGTCGTTCTCACTTCCAATCGCGTATATCTCGGTAAATAGTGCCGCTATCAAAAAAGTGCATAAAAGCAAAGTTGTCGGCCTTGACTCGAGCAACATTCGTGCCGAATACCCGAAAGCTCTCCGATCGTTAGTTTTCGAGATATCTTAGAAAGAATAGTGAAAATTGTCATTTTTCGAAAATATTAATAGTGCTTCTGCGCACCCGCCGAAAAACGGTGAAAATATCATTGAAATTTTTTTCCAAAAACACAATCGTCTTCGTTTTTACGTCCTCTACAAGTTCCTTAAAGGACACGTGGTCGTCAGAATTTTTTAAATAGCATTTTTTTTGGTTTAAATGAAAAAAAGTGAAAAATCGCCATTTTTGCTAAAAATAGCCTTTGCGCGAACTCGTACAGCTCGGAAAATACGAGAGATACGAAAAAAGTATTAAGGTAGAGTAGATGCGCAATAAGTTGAGCTACAATTTTGCCGACGACATGAAAGCGATCCGAGCTATAGTTTTCGAGTTATCGGTGAAAAGGTAATATTTAAGGGTGTCGTTTTTTTGACGAAAAATGCTAAAAATAGCCAAAAATAGCAAAAAAAATCGATTTTTCGGATTCAAAGCACGATAACTCGAAAACTACTGGTCCGATTTTCATAAATGGCACATCGGCGGATAGGTATAAGATTAGGCTACAAATTCTTTTCAAGACCCGAGATCGGGGGACTTGTAGTTTCCCCAGAACATTAAAAATAGCACTCAAAAACAGTATTTCTATTTTCAGAATTTTGTCTTTGGACCCTCGTAACTCCGAAAATAATGGGTGAAAAATCTCGGGACCGGAACCAAAAAATAGGTCAAGATCCAGACTACAAGTTCGCCATTGGACCCGAGGCTCTACGATCATTATCTTCGGCTATTTTTCACGAAAGGTAAGTGAAACCAAAATTTTTGAATTTTTAAGTAGTCACTTTCGCCCTCTACAAAAACCGTTAGAACTAATTTTTAGAAAATGGCGTCGGTCGCCATTTTGTAGCTAATGGCGTCCTCTACAAAATGGCGGAAGTTCAGGGTTGCCAGATTTTTTTTTATACCGATCTGGCAGCTTTGAATAAAAAAATAGCACTAAAAAATAGCACTTTTTGAGTCGTTCTCACTTCCAATCGCGTATATCTCGGTAAATAGTGCCGCTATCAAAAAAGTGCATAAAAGCAAAGTTGTCGGCCTTGACTCGAGCAACATTCGTGCCGAATACCCGAAAGCTCTCCGATCGTTAGTTTTCGAGATATCTTAGAAAGAATAGTGAAAATTGTCATTTTTCGAAAATATTAATAGTGCTTCTGCGCACCCGCCGAAAAACGGTGAAAATATCATTGAAATTTTTTTCCAAAAACACAATCGTCTTCGTTTTTACGTCCTCTACAAGTTCCTTAAAGGACACGTGGTCGTCAGAATTTTTTAAATAGCATTTTTTTTGGTTTAAATGAAAAAAAGTGAAAAATCGCCATTTTTGCTAAAAATAGCCTTTGCGCGAACTCGTACAGCTCGGAAAATACGAGAGATACGAAAAAAGTATTAAGGTAGAGTAGATGCGCAATAAGTTGAGCTACAATTTTGCCGACGACATGAAAGCGATCCGAGCTATAGTTTTCGAGTTATCGGTGAAAAGGTAATATTTAAGGGTGTCGTTTTTTTGACGAAAAATGCTAAAAATAGCCAAAAATAGCAAAAAAAATCGATTTTTCGGATTCAAAGCACGATAACTCGAAAACTACTGGTCCGATTTTCATAAATGGCACATCGGCGGATAGGTATAAGATTAGGCTACAAATTCTTTTCAAGACCCGAGATCGGGGGACTTGTAGTTTCCCCAGAACATTAAAAATAGCACTCAAAAACAGTATTTCTATTTTCAGAATTTTGTCTTTGGACCCTCGTAACTCCGAAAATAATGGGTGAAAAATCTCGGGACCGGAACCAAAAAATAGGTCAAGATCCAGACTACAAGTTCGCCATTGGACCCGAGGCTCTACGATCATTATCTTCGGCTATTTTTCACGAAAGGTAAGTGAAACCAAAATTTTTGAATTTTTAAGTAGTCACTTTCGCCCTCTACAAAAACCGTTAGAACTAATTTTTAGAAAATGGCGTCGGTCGCCATTTTGTAGCTAATGGCGTCCTCTACAAAATGGCGGAAGTTCAGGGTTGCCAGATTTTTTTTTATACCGATCTGGCAGCTTTGAATAAAAAAATAGCACTAAAAAATAGCACTTTTTGAGTCGTTCTCACTTCCAATCGCGTATATCTCGGTAAATAGTGCCGCTATCAAAAAAGTGCATAAAAGCAAAGTTGTCGGCCTTGACTCGAGCAACATTCGTGCCGAATACCCGAAAGCTCTCCGATCGTTAGTTTTCGAGATATCTTAGAAAGAATAGTGAAAATTGTCATTTTTCGAAAATATTAATAGTGCTTCTGCGCACCCGCCGAAAAACGGTGAAAATATCATTGAAATTTTTTTCCAAAAACACAATCGTCTTCGTTTTTACGTCCTCTACAAGTTCCTTAAAGGACACGTGGTCGTCAGAATTTTTTAAATAGCATTTTTTTTGGTTTAAATGAAAAAAAGTGAAAAATCGCCATTTTTGCTAAAAATAGCCTTTGCGCGAACTCGTACAGCTCGGAAAATACGAGAGATACGAAAAAAGTATTAAGGTAGAGTAGATGCGCAATAAGTTGAGCTACAATTTTGCCGACGACATGAAAGCGATCCGAGCTATAGTTTTCGAGTTATCGGTGAAAAGGTAATATTTAAGGGTGTCGTTTTTTTGACGAAAAATGCTAAAAATAGCCAAAAATAGCAAAAAAAATCGATTTTTCGGATTCAAAGCACGATAACTCGAAAACTACTGGTCCGATTTTCATAAATGGCACATCGGCGGATAGGTATAAGATTAGGCTACAAATTCTTTTCAAGACCCGAGATCGGGGGACTTGTAGTTTCCCCAGAACATTAAAAATAGCACTCAAAAACAGTATTTCTATTTTCAGAATTTTGTCTTTGGACCCTCGTAACTCCGAAAATAATGGGTGAAAAATCTCGGGACCGGAACCAAAAAATAGGTCAAGATCCAGACTACAAGTTCGCCATTGGACCCGAGGCTCTACGATCATTATCTTCGGCTATTTTTCACGAAAGGTAAGTGAAACCAAAATTTTTGAATTTTTAAGTAGTCACTTTCGCCCTCTACAAAAACCGTTAGAACTAATTTTTAGAAAATGGCGTCGGTCGCCATTTTGTAGCTAATGGCGTCCTCTACAAAATGGCGGAAGTTCAGGGTTGCCAGATTTTTTTTTATACCGATCTGGCAGCTTTGAATAAAAAAATAGCACTAAAAAATAGCACTTTTTGAGTCGTTCTCACTTCCAATCGCGTATATCTCGGTAAATAGTGCCGCTATCAAAAAAGTGCATAAAAGCAAAGTTGTCGGCCTTGACTCGAGCAACATTCGTGCCGAATACCCGAAAGCTCTCCGATCGTTAGTTTTCGAGATATCTTAGAAAGAATAGTGAAAATTGTCATTTTTCGAAAATATTAATAGTGCTTCTGCGCACCCGCCGAAAAACGGTGAAAATATCATTGAAATTTTTTTCCAAAAACACAATCGTCTTCGTTTTTACGTCCTCTACAAGTTCCTTAAAGGACACGTGGTCGTCAGAATTTTTTAAATAGCATTTTTTTTGGTTTAAATGAAAAAAAGTGAAAAATCGCCATTTTTGCTAAAAATAGCCTTTGCGCGAACTCGTACAGCTCGGAAAATACGAGAGATACGAAAAAAGTATTAAGGTAGAGTAGATGCGCAATAAGTTGAGCTACAATTTTGCCGACGACATGAAAGCGATCCGAGCTATAGTTTTCGAGTTATCGGTGAAAAGGTAATATTTAAGGGTGTCGTTTTTTTGACGAAAAATGCTAAAAATAGCCAAAAATAGCAAAAAAAATCGATTTTTCGGATTCAAAGCACGATAACTCGAAAACTACTGGTCCGATTTTCATAAATGGCACATCGGCGGATAGGTATAAGATTAGGCTACAAATTCTTTTCAAGACCCGAGATCGGGGGACTTGTAGTTTCCCCAGAACATTAAAAATAGCACTCAAAAACAGTATTTCTATTTTCAGAATTTTGTCTTTGGACCCTCGTAACTCCGAAAATAATGGGTGAAAAATCTCGGGACCGGAACCAAAAAATAGGTCAAGATCCAGACTACAAGTTCGCCATTGGACCCGAGGCTCTACGATCATTATCTTCGGCTATTTTTCACGAAAGGTAAGTGAAACCAAAATTTTTGAATTTTTAAGTAGTCACTTTCGCCCTCTACAAAAACCGTTAGAACTAATTTTTAGAAAATGGCGTCGGTCGCCATTTTGTAGCTAATGGCGTCCTCTACAAAATGGCGGAAGTTCAGGGTTGCCAGATTTTTTTTTATACCGATCTGGCAGCTTTGAATAAAAAAATAGCACTAAAAAATAGCACTTTTTGAGTCGTTCTCACTTCCAATCGCGTATATCTCGGTAAATAGTGCCGCTATCAAAAAAGTGCATAAAAGCAAAGTTGTCGGCCTTGACTCGAGCAACATTCGTGCCGAATACCCGAAAGCTCTCCGATCGTTAGTTTTCGAGATATCTTAGAAAGAATAGTGAAAATTGTCATTTTTCGAAAATATTAATAGTGCTTCTGCGCACCCGCCGAAAAACGGTGAAAATATCATTGAAATTTTTTTCCAAAAACACAATCGTCTTCGTTTTTACGTCCTCTACAAGTTCCTTAAAGGACACGTGGTCGTCAGAATTTTTTAAATAGCATTTTTTTTGGTTTAAATGAAAAAAAGTGAAAAATCGCCATTTTTGCTAAAAATAGCCTTTGCGCGAACTCGTACAGCTCGGAAAATACGAGAGATACGAAAAAAGTATTAAGGTAGAGTAGATGCGCAATAAGTTGAGCTACAATTTTGCCGACGACATGAAAGCGATCCGAGCTATAGTTTTCGAGTTATCGGTGAAAAGGTAATATTTAAGGGTGTCGTTTTTTTGACGAAAAATGCTAAAAATAGCCAAAAATAGCAAAAAAAATCGATTTTTCGGATTCAAAGCACGATAACTCGAAAACTACTGGTCCGATTTTCATAAATGGCACATCGGCGGATAGGTATAAGATTAGGCTACAAATTCTTTTCAAGACCCGAGATCGGGGGACTTGTAGTTTCCCCAGAACATTAAAAATAGCACTCAAAAACAGTATTTCTATTTTCAGAATTTTGTCTTTGGACCCTCGTAACTCCGAAAATAATGGGTGAAAAATCTCGGGACCGGAACCAAAAAATAGGTCAAGATCCAGACTACAAGTTCGCCATTGGACCCGAGGCTCTACGATCATTATCTTCGGCTATTTTTCACGAAAGGTAAGTGAAACCAAAATTTTTGAATTTTTAAGTAGTCACTTTCGCCCTCTACAAAAACCGTTAGAACTAATTTTTAGAAAATGGCGTCGGTCGCCATTTTGTAGCTAATGGCGTCCTCTACAAAATGGCGGAAGTTCAGGGTTGCCAGATTTTTTTTTATACCGATCTGGCAGCTTTGAATAAAAAAATAGCACTAAAAAATAGCACTTTTTGAGTCGTTCTCACTTCCAATCGCGTATATCTCGGTAAATAGTGCCGCTATCAAAAAAGTGCATAAAAGCAAAGTTGTCGGCCTTGACTCGAGCAACATTCGTGCCGAATACCCGAAAGCTCTCCGATCGTTAGTTTTCGAGATATCTTAGAAAGAATAGTGAAAATTGTCATTTTTCGAAAATATTAATAGTGCTTCTGCGCACCCGCCGAAAAACGGTGAAAATATCATTGAAATTTTTTTCCAAAAACACAATCGTCTTCGTTTTTACGTCCTCTACAAGTTCCTTAAAGGACACGTGGTCGTCAGAATTTTTTAAATAGCATTTTTTTTGGTTTAAATGAAAAAAAGTGAAAAATCGCCATTTTTGCTAAAAATAGCCTTTGCGCGAACTCGTACAGCTCGGAAAATACGAGAGATACGAAAAAAGTATTAAGGTAGAGTAGATGCGCAATAAGTTGAGCTACAATTTTGCCGACGACATGAAAGCGATCCGAGCTATAGTTTTCGAGTTATCGGTGAAAAGGTAATATTTAAGGGTGTCGTTTTTTTGACGAAAAATGCTAAAAATAGCCAAAAATAGCAAAAAAAATCGATTTTTCGGATTCAAAGCACGATAACTCGAAAACTACTGGTCCGATTTTCATAAATGGCACATCGGCGGATAGGTATAAGATTAGGCTACAAATTCTTTTCAAGACCCGAGATCGGGGGACTTGTAGTTTCCCCAGAACATTAAAAATAGCACTCAAAAACAGTATTTCTATTTTCAGAATTTTGTCTTTGGACCCTCGTAACTCCGAAAATAATGGGTGAAAAATCTCGGGACCGGAACCAAAAAATAGGTCAAGATCCAGACTACAAGTTCGCCATTGGACCCGAGGCTCTACGATCATTATCTTCGGCTATTTTTCACGAAAGGTAAGTGAAACCAAAATTTTTGAATTTTTAAGTAGTCACTTTCGCCCTCTACAAAAACCGTTAGAACT